>CM049808.1:1705785-1910785 GCA_027422405.1 Ptychobarbus kaznakovi
ACTGGACAGAGTGTCCGTCAGTTTAACGTGATTAAAGGTCTCCCGCAACCACGTAAAACGCCTCCGGGGTGCTTAATCTGCAGCGAGCTGATGTTTTCATGTAACTCCTGTAGCGCTTCGTTAGCATTAGCATTGGCACCCGGCGCGATGTAAACAATGGTGATAAACACCGCGTAACCTCCCCGTGGCAGGTTAGTACGGCCGACATTTCACTGTCATAAGTTCTATCGCCTCAGAGCAATAACTTTTTACCAGTCCACAGTTTGTACACCAACCCTTCATTCACGTACACACAGAGTCCTCCTCCCTGTGTTTTCCCCGACCGATGGTCACGGTCCGCCCGGAAAAGCTGTAGGCCGTCAATCTGGAAGGCTGAGTCCGGCATGTTGTAATTTAGCCAGGTCTCCGTGAGGCAGAGAACAGCACAGTTCCTCATCTCTATGGAAACACTCAGCCCTCAACGTAACAGGTCCACTTTGTTATCCAAAGAGCGGACATTGGCCAAAAAGAGAGTTGGAATCGGCGGCCTGCAAGCCTTTAACTGAGCCAAACGCGCCCGCCCCGCTTCTCCTCTTTTGTCTCCGGGCCACAATCGTTTCCTCGTCCCCGCTGCTCCCCGTACTCTACTGCACCACTCTGTTGTCCTCAGAAGCCACTGTCTTCCAAGTTCGGATTTCAGCTTTGGTGAGATTGTAATAACCGAACTATCCATGATGACCATAAGTTCGGTTGGGCTATACTTTATACGCAAATTTAGTGCTAAACTAGTGCTGGAAACAGCCTCAAAAATATTATGATAGGGACTTAGTCCCGGGAGCTCGAGTTATGACATTTACATCACAAAATATCAGGGAGTGGCATTTATTTGATGTGAAGGAGGGTTACTGTAAAGCCCCATCAGAACTGGGCTGCGGTGCAGGACGGGACTAATGACAGCTCATTAAAGGGTAAGTATCTGGAGTGCATATAAATATGAATATTAAGCTTGATGTGTTTTATACGTTGTATATCCGTAACTGCTGTTGGAGTTCTGATGTTGTGTGCTACCCGCTCAGATTGTGCTACCTCTGAGTGTTATTCGGCAGTTATATAAATCTTCAGATTGGGATTTTTTTAAACTTATTAGAGGTAAAGAACGCCACGACATTAATTGTTTGGCATTGCACCAAGCAAAAATCAATCGAAATCATAACAAACAATAAAGATAAAGCACCTAACAAGGTCTCTGCGCATTCATTTGTATGGTTTGTTTTTCCCCACTTCATAAATGGATGACGTTTTTGTGGGCGTTCCCAGTAATGCCGACCAAGTCCATACAGTGAAAGCAAATTGTTGAGTGTTGATTTGGACCCAAGAACTTTAATATGGATAAAAAACTGTTGAAATACACTGGAAAAAGAGAGAAAATCTCACACAGAAATTGCTAGTAAATTTCTCAAATAAATACATAGAAACCGCATAAGAACACTTTGAATTAAATGAGAATTTTTAAAGTAGAGGACCTGGAATAGTATTAATAATTCACTATGGAAAAAATAAAAAGGTAATTGCAACTTTTTTCTTGCAATTGTGAGTTTCTAACACAATTCTTCTTTTTTTCTCCGAATTGCATTAAATAAACTCATGATTCTAAACATTTTTTTCTGAATTGCGTGATATAAACTTCTGAGAAATAACATCAGAATTGCAAGATATAAACTTATTCCTACCAGAATCTTTCTTCCCATCATAATTGGACTTTCTGATTCTGATTATAACTTGCAATTACAAGTTTCACAAAGTCAGAATTGTGAGGCATATACTTGCAATTGCCTTTTAATTTAGTGTAATAATAGTACAGAAAAACCACTCCACTACACTGTTTTATTTACAACAATTTTCTGAAATATCTTCTTTGCGGTTTGCAGAAAAGATCATGCACGCAGGTTTATAATGACACGAGGGTGAGTAAATGATGACAGAATTGTCATGGCCATATCAATTTACAGTTCTGCATGCAAAGTGGGATTTCCCGTAAACACGGTGCTTTCTGATGAAGAAATCCCAAACGACACTGTCCGTGTCGGGAGTTCAGCCACAGTTGTGTTTGATTCTGTCTGCCTCTGTTTGTCAGATGATCCCGTTCATTGACATGATCTCATGTCTAATTGGAGATGTTAATAAAGTCACCGTCTTCTATCGACTGCTTCACTCGTTATCAATCAGGCTGCTGTTCTCAAATGTCATTTGATGCTTGACTTTGGGCTTAAATGCACCCATTTTTTATTATCACCATATCACAAGGCTTCAATTTACATAAAAAAGATGAGGCTTTGTAGAAATGGAAAGCCCTGACATAACAAATGGACATTGGCTCGTGCTGCGAGCGATTGCTCAGCTTCTTGTGATTGGAATAAGATTAGAATGAAACAATATTGACTCTTTGTAATTAGGGGGGGTCATTGGGTCCACAGCCGTTTAGGGCCATAAAACGGATTTGGCTCCTGGAATCATTCCACCCGAGCTGAAATGAAATTGGTGTGGTAATGTGTAAAGGGAGGAACTGCTAATAAAACAGAGCTGCTTCGGACATGTGCTGGAAGAGGGAGAGATGTAGACGTTTTATGGAATAATCTGGGCAAAGCAACACTTATGATTCATATAATCCCATGCGCACACTTCTTACTTCTGCTGTGCTCCAGGCTTGCTTTTTTATTTGTGATTATTGCCACCAGGAGCGATGACAACCGGCGCCTTTCATCACGGCAGACTCACTATTGCCTGGCAGAAATCAAATTTCCATGATAGTTGGGTCATGGAATTCCTTATGTGATTTAAGGAATGATATGGTGCTCATTTTAGCGCTTTATTTTGGAGCCCACCGGGACACACGGTACGTGTTGGAGGGTGTGATGGACTTCATAAAGAATGATTGTCTGAGTGACCTCAGCGTGACCCTGGCTCTCTCATGAGCAGGGCTACTACAGTCGCCCCTTCAAACCTGTGCTCTTATTGACCAGTGCTGAAGACTGGAAAACCACTTTATGATGCACAGTTCAAAGGGCAGCGGGCTGCTCATCTCATGTCTTCTTTAGTGAGAAAAAATGGGTTATTATAAGACCTACACCTTCAAGTGAGGGTCACTAATTTGATTGTTTTCCAGATCCAAATGAAAAACCATGGCACCGTGTTGACCTAATACATAATCAGAAATTGTATTTCATTGCTTCCTCGTCTTGCTGAACATTGAAAAGCCAAATGTAAGATTCACGTCATCTAAAAACAGACCTAACCTGCAGCTGCAACAACATCATTGCAAGCGTTTCTTCTATAAAACATTTCAATAAACAGTAAGTCACAATATTGCCAATTACTTTGTAAATTTTGTCCAAGCTATGAAAATAGCTCTAAATGAATCCAATAGGAAAAAAAACAAACCAAGCAATATGCAGAAGTGGTATCGCATATCGCATATCTGCATGAATTGGTGTTTTAAAACAAATCTGTTGAGTAATGACTCACTCGTAAAGTCAGGCACTTTTTGGCTTCCAAACGAATGGCTGTTTTAAATAATTCAGTTGAGTGAATGGTTCAATGACTCACTCATAAATCCAGGGGCTTTTTTGCTTCTGAATGCATGCATGCTTTAAATGACTCACCTCATAATGTCAGATACTTTTCTCGCTCCAAAATTATGTGTTTAAGTGAATCAGTTGAGTGAATGGTTCAATGACTCACTCATAGAGTCAGTTGTTTTTTTCTTCTGAATGCATGCATGCTTTAAATGACTCACCTCATAATGTCAGATACTTTTCTCTCCTGAACAAATAATTGGTTTAAGTGAATCAGTTGAGTGAATGGTTCAATGACTCACTCATAGTCAGTTGTTTTTTGCTTCTGATTGAATGATTGTTTTAAACAAATTGGTTCAGTGAATGGCTCAATTGCTTATTCATAAGGTCAGTCTCTTTTTTCACTTCTGAACGAATTATGGTTTTAAATGAATCGGTTGGTTCAATGACTCACTTATAAAGTCATTTGTTGTAGCCTACTGGTGTAACTATGTAACATGCAGATAGAGAAAAATCACCACTAATGCACAGACTGACGACCGTGTATTAACTAGAAAAATCAGAGAGGCATTGTCATACAAACAGTGAAATTCCCAGAGCTAAATATACACAATCACACTTAGCAAATCAAACTCAAGGACTGGAACTGATGTATAATCATAAATATTTAAAGTCATTTCTTATTAACCAAAATATGCATTTTATTTTTTCCTCTACTCATAAACACCTGCTCAAGTTATTGTTCAATTCTTGCTTAAACGTGAAATTTGATATTGCAATACTTATATTTTTGATTCTGGGTTATATGTTTTATATGCTTTGGATAAAAGTGTCTGCTAAATGACTGAATGTGAATATAAAAGGTAATCTTCAATCATAAGCATGCCTTTCGCTGATGTTAAACGTTCTCTCCTTCTCTTGAAGAGTCATTCCCCGTATGTAGAGAGTCATTACACCGAGTGAAAACCTCAACAAAACTGCTGGGAGAAATGTATTATCCCCGGGTAAAGATGAAAGAGGATGGACACACACCAGGTAATGAAGTCATCACATGTTTTCAAGCCCAAAAACATTACACTGTAGAAGTAGAACTAGACATAAATCCTTACAATGGTTCTCTCATGATGGGATTTGGGACTATCACCTTCTTATTGTTCCAGTAGTATAGCCTATAGGGCACATATATGACACTATAGGGCTTATTACACTTTATAAGAGCTAACCTTCATATGATGTCTAGTACAAAATAAGAACAGAAGTGCTTTAGGACATTTATATTAGATTATAATATAAACATGTTTAGGCACCTACTTGTTGTTTATCAAATTTACCACATTTTTAGGCAATGGTAAAGTCATCAGAATTATTATATATATATATATAATATATATTGGAGCTGCTCCAAAGTGTGTGTACTTGGATGGGTTAAAAGCAGAAAACAAATTTCACTGCTGGTTATACTCTGTATAATTGTGTATGTGACAAATAAAGCTCATCTGAGCTTAATAATAATTATTATATACACATACATTTGAGTACATTTTATGAATTGAACAACATATGTTGAACAAATCATGAGGTGGATCCTGGGATTTTTTATTTTTTTACTTTGGTTAATGTTCTGGCAAGGTTCTCTTAAAGTTATGAACAAACGTTCTTCCAGTAATGTTCATAATGTTCTCAAAATGTTAACACAAAAACATCATCATTCATGGAGTGTTTTTCTGAAATGTTTCAGTTGAACGCTTGTCTAACATGTTTTAAATATTACTACAGTAACGTTCCTCCAGTAACATTAATAGAACATTTGTTTTATTAATGTCCTCAAAACGTCAGCACAAAAACATTTGTACATCAAAATTTTTTAAAGTTGTATGTTCATCTAACATGGTTTAAATGTTGCTACATGTTTCTGAATGGATCAAGAACATTGAAAAGTAAAATTCCTATAATGTTTGCAAAATGAAAAAAATAAACGTTCCATTAACGTTTGCAGTCAAGAATTTTTTTTTTTTAAACTTTTAAAAAAAACTGGATGTTTTGAACATTCAGAAGTAACATTAGCATGACTTAATAGGAACGTTAGAAAAACATTCTGGGAGAGGACTTGTGTCTTAGAAATAATACAAAAAAATATTATTTCTGTTGTGGGTTCACATCATGTCGACTGGAAGAAAAACACAAATTCAGACTTCACACCGGAAACAGCTCCCATTCAGCTTGGAGAACAAAACCTTCATTCAGATGTTAAAAATGAACTGTATAACACGGCGTATCAAACAGCGCTCGCTCTCAGTGAAACATGACAGTTGCCCCGTGTTCTTTTCAGGATCACTGATCCGAGACCTGTTAGTGGTTGCTGCATAAAGAGGGAGATTTGAGCATCGGGAGAGAGAACAAAAACCCCTGTAGAACCGTGAACCATGTCTTTCCACAAGCTGACATCTCTCAGTAACACTGGCGAGATGTATTCACAGAGAAACCCAGACGGCCGAGCTGAAGACACTCTCGCACTTGGTGTTCAAGCGTTTGCATGTTGCATTATTATTGGCTAAAACTAGGCTTTCACTATGGGCCACTTTAAGCCCTGGTTTGTCATGTCACTTTATTTGATCTGGGAAATCAGGTTCAAGATTCACACTGTATATTTGTAAACTATGAGTTCATGTTCTAATTTGTATATTTATGAGACCTATAATAAATGGAAGACTGTTTTCAGCAATCGCTCTTTTTTATCTCTAAATTCAGAATTTTTTTCCCCCAATTCTGAGAAGAAAAAAAAATTCAGAATTTTCAAAAAAAAAAATGCAATTACCTTTTTAATATTTAATTATGGCAAAAAAAAAAATATTCGCAGGATGCAAAGAGAAAAAAAAAGTCTGAATTATAAGACAAATTCAGAATTGTGAGAAAGCCTTATTTTTGAGTTAATATTTATCAATTCTTACTTTTTAAATTTTTCTCAAAATAGCAAGAAAGTCTAAATTGTGAGATCTCAGAATTGTGGCGAAGAACTGAATTGTGAGATAATTATCTTTTCAGTGGAAACGGGCTTCCATCGTAATATAACAAGCCTGCGAATGGTTTTAAACACTACCTGTGAACGTGTTGCCACACAAACACCACTACAAAACTGGCAGAGTAGTTCTGTCCACATTAGCTGTTATGACGCAGCCCAAGGACTAATCTGATGGTTTGAGGTGGAACATGTATATTACATGAAACTTCCTGCCACATCTGACCAACCAAAATAAATAATTATGCTAGGTTATGAATCCACAATGAACTGAATAATGAGTGTTTACTATTGTTTTTGGTTTTTAGAGCTGCTTTATAAAGCGGAGTTGAATTTTGTTTGTATCATTGCATTACTACCCAAGTGAAAGTTATATATTTCAAATACATTTATTTCATACCAAGTATAGTTCAAATCTATTATCATATCGCTCGAGACTTACTTTATTTGGATAACTACTTGCGCACAACACACATTTCTTAATATTAAGCCTAAAATGTGTCACTATTGATGAGGACTGTATGCAGATTCACTGGGGACCTGATTTTAGCACTTTAATACAGAAATAAATATAATTTTAATGATATGTCACCTTTAAGTACATAAATATGTAAATGTATAGCATGATATAAATGCATTTCAAATACTTTAGAAAATGTATATTTTTTTCTTGTTTATCACTTTAGAGCTGCTTTGAAACAATCTGCATTGTATAAAGCACAATAGAAATACAGGTATACTATAGTAAATTAGGGTAAAGCAAAAACATAAATTCTTCATCTACTCACCCAATTACATTTGTTACATTTTACCCCAAAATGTCCTGTAGTGCAGCTTTAAGTCTCTTGAAACGTCCAAAAGCTTCATTGTATGGCATATCATACAGTATTTTAATTTCCTCTCAGATGCTGAAACTAAACACTTTCTGTGGCTGTATAGAGCTCATGAATATTTAATGAGGCAAGTCCTGAGGCACTGTATGATTGGTTCTGTTGCCAAAGTTAGCACCCCTTGTTCCGTGCTACCCAGAGGTTAAAGGTGCATTGTGAACACACTTCTTAACCCAGGGTTTAAGTGGCCTTATTCTGGGAAGGTTAACACACGGATGATACGTTTGTTATCTCAATTAAAATCTATTTCATGGGTTAAAATCTTCGCTTCCTGGCTGATGAAAACCGAACACACCGTGGGAGGATCAGATGAGCGCTCTGCGGTTTATCAATAGTGTTTGGGTAATCTAATGTCCATTAGGGTCGTGGAGCATATGCTGGGCTGTGATCTCACATCTGCTCTCCACAGGGACACACGCGCACGTGGAGGCACACCGAGAACAATTACCTTCGGTGTGTTGAAATATGTTCTGTTTTACAATGTAAAGAGGCTGAGGATTAAAGCCTTTCACATTCAGAAAACACTGAAGGAGTCGGAGAATTTGATTTAGTCTGAATTTCTTCCAAAATGTGCCTTGTGTTCTGTTACAAATCAATGCCAACAACAACAACAAAGAAGAAAACACATGAGATCATTTGAAGTGAACAGTGTTGGGCAAAGTTATTTTTAAAAGTAATGCATTACAATATTGCGTTACTCCCTAAAAAAGTAACTAATTACGTTACTTAGTTACTTTTTATGGAAAGTAATGCGTTACATTACTTTTGCGTTACTTTCGCGTTACTTTTTAAATATGAGCAGGGCTTGATTGTTTGTTTTTAATACAATAAGTTATATTTATAGCAAATGTAAAAGACCTTTTACACCAAAAGATTTAATGAATAAACCTCAGACTGAAGGAAAAGTAAATTCACGTCTGTACAGGAGAACGAATAAAAAAAACACAATTGTTAGTTAATCTAAAGTAATTTTTGCTTATTAGTATGGTTGAACTGGGTCAAAGGTCAGCAGCAAACACATCGGTTAATAAAATGAGATTAGATATATTTGTGTTGTTTAACATATTTAATTATTGCAGGTTTGCGTCATATTCTGAGTTTGCATTTCACTGTTTTAATTCATTTTGATGAATACTGAATCTGTTTTTTGTGAGTGGGATGAATTAATACACATTCATATTTAGTCTAGATTAGATCTACAGTAAGATCATGTTCACATAACGGCGCACTGTCATCAATAAATGGAAAAAAGTAACTCAGTAACTCAGATATTTTCTAGTAAATTAAAAAGTAATGCGTTACTTTACCAGTTACTTGAAAAAAGTAATATTATTACGTAACTCGCGTTACTTGTAATGCGTTACCCCCAACACTGGAAGTGAATATATGAAAAGTTAGCGTAAATAAGCTTGTGTTTTCTGTAGCGTACCCAGTTTGATGTGGACAGACGATGTAAGTGAGCTTGAGTTTGAGTCATACGGTGCAGTAGTGCTTCAGGCGACCTGCGTTCGAATCCTTGCTCAAGGCCCTCTCCTGATCTTGTTCCCTTCTCCCACTGCTTCCTTTCTCCTCTATCAACAAGGCCAAACATAGAACCTCAAACATGTGTGAGTTTGTGTCTGGACTCTCTGGATGTCCCCTGCAGTGATGGACGGGTGAAGTGTTCGTCTCTAGTGATGCAGAAACTACGCGCTTCAGACTTTACAGAAAAACACTTACAGTGAATGAAAGTCAAGAGAAAAAGATTGACATGTAAGCGTAGTTTTGATTATACAGTTCGGTTTTATATGAAATACCTATGAACATAATGGCAAATATGTGATTTTTCCACAAACACTGGATGATATTGACATTGATATATCAATGCTTCAAATCTCAAGCATTATTGAATACATGTTTTATTAGTTTTGAATGAAATACCCATAAACATAATATCAAAAACACAACATATGTGATTTTTTCAGAAACACTGGATGATGTTGAAAATCAATGCTCTTCTGCTAACCAAGACTGCATTTATTTAATCAAAAATACAGTAAAACAATAATATTGTGAAGTATTATCATTTAAAATAGCCATTTTCTATGTGAATATATGTAAAAATGTAATTTATTCCTGTAATCAAAGGTTTATTTTTAGCATCATTTCTATAGTCTTCAGTGTCACATGATTTTTCATAATCATTTATGCTATAATTTCTTATGCTGATTTGGTCATTTTTCCAAACTAAGTTATGTTTAATAATAAATAAAAATCAGGGAATAAACAAACATAGTTAGTCTAAATTGCGTAGTTAATTTAGTTAAAATAAAGTTCTTGTTTCTGGACTGATGAAGTTTAATTTCTGAACTGTAACTCCGTAAATTCCTCTTCCTGTCATTTCAGTTTGGCTTCCTGTAGGGCTATTCCAAATTCACACAACTGAAATGATGAATTTAGCTGTATGTACACGTTCACATTGTAATATAGTATGTAAATAGAGTAATGTTTGCATTACATGATTTCCTGCCAAGCTGTTGTACAGTCAGAGAGCTGGCTGTTGATCAGATCCTAAGAACAATGAGCGGGACGTCCCGCGGGACAGGCCTAATGAAGAGGGTCATCAGTCCTCAGATGTCATGGGTCAGAGGACGGAGCAGCAATTAAACAGCAGCTTTATGAGCGATGACCTTGTGCGAGAGGCGTGAGTTCTGCCAAACCTGCGAGACACTGACGGATTGAGTCCTGGAGAAACAGCATCTCTAAAGAGGTTTCTCAACAGCACATGCATGAAACATCTTCTAGGATTTCTACTATTGTTTATATTAAGTGCGCTCATTCACTGTAATAAAAGTAAATCAACTTTGACATTATTTATGGATCATTCATTAAAAATGAGTTGGCAATATTAATCTATACAGTCCTAAATGATAATTCTTCTCAACATTAATGATGTTTCACACAAAATCATGTCATCCTTAACCTCGTAGTGTATAATGCCATAGACAAGTTTTTTTTTAAATGCTTTGATGCCAATGACACCCAACTGCTCTGATTCCAAAGGAAACCCCTTCCTTAAATATAAGGGCATCGATTCATCCATAAACATTTAAACTAAGAAAAATGTTAAAGGGATAGTTCACCCAAAATGAAAATTACTCACCCTCATGTCGTTCCAAACCCGTAAGACCTTCGTTCATCTTCAGATCATAAATGAAGATATTTTTGATGAAATCCAGGAATCTGACCCTCCCATAGACAGCGAGGGTCTATCCCGATCAAGGCACAGAAACATAGTAAGGACATCGGTAAAATAGTCCATGTAACATCAGAGGTTCAACCGTAACTTAACAAAACTTTCCATTTTGGAGAGTATCATGATGTATGCACGTGCTTTGATCTGAACGCAAGCAACGAATGCTCTTCTGTGACAGCAGCACCACGCGCTTATGTTTTTTACATGTTCAGATCAAAGCACGCGCATACGTCGCGATGCTCTCCAAAATGGCACCAGGGTGACGCGGAGGAGACGAATTGTTGAATGCACACAAAAAATTCTTGTATCTGGATGTCACACGGATTATGTATTCCTTTAAGCATGATAATGTGAGGACAACATGTTATTTCTAAAATTCAAAAGCAAGCAATAACTAAAATAATATGCATAATATTAAATAAAACGAAATGTAATTAAAAAACACATACATTTTATTTTTATCTATAAATCTGAATGTATTTTTAAACTTAATTATATAAAATGCTCCTAATAGCACGACATAAACAACACAAAGATCATAGGTTCGATTCTCAGAGAATGCATACATATATCAATGTAAATATCAATTTAATAATAATCCACAAACATAGACATTACATTTTTACTTGTTCTATAAAAAAATAAAAGTATATTTCCGAGAGAATTGAATTTGCAATCTTTGTCACCCAATATAGATAATAACACCACTGTCATTTAGCTGATTTTTAATTATAATTGTTTTGTTGGTTATTTTATTTGAATCTTTTTTTACTACCTAAAACCTAAACTTTTCTTCTTTTTTAACAAAAAAGCAGATGACCAACTCATATCAAAACATAAGCATGACTTGTGACGATTCAAACTCATTTTTCATTTTCAAAGTTAGTTGTTCTACTGGACTAATTTTTATGGTTTTCTGAACTATAATAATACCAATGTGACTGAATTTGGACAGAACAGACATGTCAAATCTAACAAAGAATGGTTTTAAAGTGACACTTAAGTTCATAATCCAATGTAACACCCCCGATGGCCACAAATGGGACGCCACAGGAAGTGCTGTGTTATTAAGTGACACCCTGCGCAGCAACAACGGAGCGGATTACTGACCCATATCTCCACATCCGGCGGAGATTCAGAACAAATACCGGCAGATCTATGAGGATAACAGCTCTGTTGTCATGATGTTTTACCCCCCCCCCCTAAAGTGATCTGTAATCCTCACTATTTACAACAGTCTTATTAAACAACCATACCAGATGTGTTCTGGCTCAGAGAATCAGGTCAGACATTCAGCAGGTAGTAATCTCTCTCTCTCTCTCTCTCTCTCTGCTCTCTCTCTCTCTCTCTTAAATGAGCTTGTTTTTGAGTTGAGACCCATCTCAGACACCCGTGTCCTAAAAACATTGTCCTTTCAAAGCAAAACACCTTTCTACCTATTTAAGATGTCACATAAATAACAACATGTCACATACTAATTGACTCATTATATTGTACTTCTAATGCCGACCTGCCACTGAAATACAATACACTCTCAGAAATAAAAGGTACAAAAGCTGTCTCTGGGGCGGTATCTTTTCAAAAGGTACACTTTTGTACCTATTAGGTTCTAATATGTACCTTTAAGGTACCAAAATGGAACTTTGAGGTACAAACATGCACCTTTTGAGAAGGTACCGCCCCAGTGACAGCTTTTGTACCTTTATTTCTGAGAGTGTATTAGAAGAGCTAATGTGCTTAAATGTTTTATTTTAACATAATCTGTTAAATACATGTTAAATAATCTGTACAAATACATGTATGTCTATATCAGGGATTGTCAATCTGGAGGATTCAGTTTTAGGGAATCCTCAAAATACAGGAGAGAAGAAAGTTATTGTTATTATTATGTACTTTTAGGGCTGTTAAAAGTTAATTAAAAAATGTGGAATGACATTTATTATGAAAGAAAATGTATTGCTAAAAAAAAATTTCTCAAATAAAGTACATGCAATAGTGTATAGAAAAAGCTCAAGTTAGTTAATATTTTGCAGATAATATTTTAAGTGCAGTAGTAAAATAAAAGACAAATATATAATTTTGCACATGTTGTCTTTTGTTGACAATTTCTGCATGAAAATTGTTTCAAAGTAAATCTCAATAAATAAAATATATATTTTTTTCAGTGTATTCCCAAAAAAGGGCTGTCCACAATTAATTAACAACATGAAAGTTTGTTTAGAGGAGAACACAGAATTATTCAGTGCAAATGACACTCAACATCACATTGACTAGATGCTTTAATCCATATACTCTTAAAAATAAAGGTGCTTCACGATGCCATAGAAGAACCTTTTTGTCTAAATGGTTCCATAAAGAAGCTTCAAAATCTGAAGAACCTTTCTGCTTCACAAAAGCTTCTTCAGATTATAAAAAGCTTCTTCAGATTATAAAAAGTTAAGGAAGAGATGGTTCTTTAAAGAACCTTTGACTGAACGGTTCTTTGTGGAACCAAAAATGGTTGTTCTGTGGCATCGCTTGAAGAACCGTTTGAAGCATCTTTAGTTTTAAGAGTGTCAAAGTAACTTCTCTGAGTGAATATTGTTTCTTCACCAAATGTTTTTCAGTGAATTAACTTTTCTGAGTCATTATTAAAACTAGCATTAGTGATCCTGTTCAAATCCTGCATAATGCAACGTTCTTTTTAATAAAACTAAACATCAGTGGACATGTATGAAGAATACAGTATTTATCCTCCACGAGTCGTGACTTTGATAAAACACATGCAACTGAATGGCAGAAATGTTCAAGGTTTGCAGGTCATAGTGAGTTATCAGCCTTAAATCTTCTGACAGCACAAACTAAGCATCTTCAGCGCTGTCTCTACTGCTAATCTGGCTTTCATCTTAAGAGGGTTTTGTGCTTCACAGGATGAGTAAAGTGATTAACTCCAACTAGAAATACAGGTGCTGCACAGAGAAGCTTGTCCAACACCGATTAACGGGGGTTAAACCATTAGCACACAGTCTGTCCCGAGACCTGCAGAGGACTTCAGATGAGCCCAAACAGACTGCCAGGAATAAACCATGCAGACTTAGAAATGCAACCTTTTTAGTGATTAATTAGACATACTGAAAGCCTGTCTGCTTTATTTTACAAACAGAACGCATGTAAAACAGAAGCGTCTTGATTTAAGCACCAGCAGAAGCAGAAACAGGAACAGAAGCTGCAGTCTGATCTAACACTGAAACACAAAAGCACTTGATCCAATAATCTGCCTCACACCTCTCACTCCAACTTACAGCCAACACCTTCACAATCTGTCTGTGCTGACACCAGCTCACACAAATATGCTCCAAGAACACTCTAATAAAATTACATTATATGCAAACATTATTTCAGAATGTTCTCTGAACATTCAAAATGTCAGTTTTTACAATGTTTTAAAAGCACTTCTATTTACCTATGTGAAGCTTTAAAGATCTTTCAACGAATGGTTCACCCAGAAATGACAAATATTTGATATTAACAATGCTTTGATTTCCATGGAACATAAACGTGATCCTCACTGTAAAAACAAACCATTAAACAATACAAAAAAAAAAATCAACATTAGAACAAAATAAATTGTTCATGCTTGACTTAAAATTATAAGTTTAGTTTATTTTAGTTAAGTTGGATAATTAAGTTATCCCAACACATTTTAAGTTGTTATACAGTAACTAATTTGTTTTTACAGTGCTGGCCAATCTAATACACTGAAGATGAATGCCATAAATTACTCTATACAATGAAAAAAAATTGATATAGCAAAAATGTTTACTCAGAAATTGCTAGTAAATATTACAAATAGTTACCTAATAATGAGCAAGAACACATTCAATTAAATTTTTTTTTAAAGACTTTACAATAATAAAAAAAACATTATACTGAACTATGAAAATGTACTGTACTTTTTAAATATAAATAAATATTCATATATTAATTTTACCTGTCAGATTGGATGGAAGGGATGAGAGGAGGACTCAATTGCTGGAGGAAAAGGGCTTCATTAAATACAAAAATGAGGAGGGTAACGAGCTGACACAGGTGGGGCAAATTAACCAATAATCAGAAAAAAGATGGGTGGGGTCAAGCAAAATTACATGAGAGCCATGACACACAGAAACTATGACAAAAGCCATGTGCTCACACAAAACAAAAACACAAGCAATGGCCAGCAAACAAATCACCAGCCATGTGCAAAACAAGACACGAACACGCAGCTAATAAGGAGACTCATAAGCCACGTGTTCAACATGAACCTACGCATGCCACACAGAACAAGAAAAAGCAAGAGAAAGAAAAACAAAGACAACGAATGCACACGGACAGAGGAGCGCATGGCCCGAGCAAACTCAAGACGCATGCTCTCACAGCAAGACCAAACCTGGAGCGTGAGTGTCTGAACCCTGTCACGAACCCAGAACTGGGCCTGAAACAAGACAAGAGTGCCGGGATCCGAACACCACGCTCCAACATGAAACAGAGCACGTAAACAAGAGAGCGTGCGGCTCGAGCACACTCGAGACCGCACGCTCCACAGCAAGACCAACCTGGAGCGTGAGTGTCTGAACCCCGTCACGAACAGAACTGGGCCTGAAACAAACAAGAGTGCCGGGATCCGAACACCACGCCCAACATGAAACAGAGCACGTAAACAAGAGAGCGTGCGGCTCGAGCATACCGAGACCGCACACTCTCACAGCAGACCAAACCTGGAGCGTGAGTGTCTGACCCCGACACGACCCAGAACTGGGCCTGAAACAAGACAAGAGTGCCGGGATCCGAAACACCACGCTCCACATGAAACAGAGCACGTAAACAAGAGAGCGCGCGGCTCGAGCACACTCGAGACCGCACGCTCCCACAGCCACCAAACCTGGAGCTGTGTGTGTCTGAACCCCGACACGAACCAGAACTGGGCCTGAAACAAGACAAGAGTGCCGGGATCCGAACACCACGCTCCAACATGAAACAGAGCACGTAAACAATGAGAGCGCGCGGCTCGAGCACCTCGAGACCGCACACTCTACAGCAAGACCAAACCTGGAGCGTGAGTGTCTGAACCCCGACACGAACCCAGAACTGGGCCTGAAACAAGACAAGAGTGCCGGGATCCGAACACCACGCTCCAACATGAAACAGAGCACGTAAACAAGAGAGCGCGCGGCTCGAGCACACTCGAGACCGCACACTCTCACAGCAAGACCAAACCTGGAGCGTGAGTGTCTGAATCCCGACACGAACCCAGAACTGGCTGCCTGAAACAAGACAGAGTGCCGGGATCCGAACACCACGCTCCAACATGAAACAGAGCACTAAACAAGAGAGCGCGCGGCTCGAGCACACTCGAGACCGCACACTCTCACAGCAAGACCAAACCTGGAGCGTGAGTGTCTGAACCCCGTCACGAACCCAGAACTGGGCCTGAAACAAGACAAGAGTGCCGGGATCCAAACACCACGCTCCAACATGAAACAGAGCACGTAAACAAGAGAGCGCGCGGCTCGAGCACACTCGAGACCGCACGCTCCCACAGCAAGACCAAACCTGGAGCGTGAGTGTCTGAACCCCGTCACGAACCCAGAACTGGGCCTGAAACAAGACAAGAGTGCCGGGATCCGAACACCACGCTCCAACATGAAACAGAGCACGTAAACAAGAGAGCGCGCGGCTCAGCATACTCGAGACCGCACACTCTCACAGCAAGACCAAAACCTGGAGCGTGAGTGTCTGAACCCCGACACGAACCCAGAACTGGGCCTGAAACAAGACAAGAGTGCCGGGATTCCGAAAACCCGCTCCAACATGAAACAGAGCACGTAAACAAGAGAGCGCGCGGCTCGAGCACACTCGAGACCGCACACTCTCACAGCAAGACCAAACCTGGAGCGTGAGTGTCTGAACCCCGACACGAACCCAGAACTGGGCCTGAAACAAGACAAGAGTGCCGGGATCCGAACACCACGCTCCAACATGAAACAGAGCACGTAAACAAGAGAGCGCGCGGCTCGAGCACACGAGACCGCACACTCTCACAGCAAGACCAAACCTGGAGCGTGAGTGTCGAACAACCGAAACTGAAAAACAAAAAAGCCCGTCACGAAACCAGAACTGGGCCTGAAACAAGACAAGAGTGCGGGATCAAAACACCACGCTCCAACATGAAACAGAGCACGTAAACAAGAGAGCGCGCGGCTCGAGCACACTCGAGACCGCACGCTCCCACAGCAAGACCAACCTGGAGCGTGAGTATCTGAACCCCGTCACGAACCCAGAACTGGGCCTGAAACAAGACAAGAGTGCCGGGATCCGAACACAGACTCCAACATGAAACAGAGCACTAAACAAGAGAGCGCGCGTCGAGCATACTCGTGACCGCACATCTCACAGCAAGACCAAACCTGGAGCGTGAGTGTCTGACCCCGACACGAACCCAGAACTGGGCCTGAAAACAAGACAAGAGTGCCGGGATCCAAACACCACGCTCCAACATGGAAACAGAGCATAAACAAGAGAGCGGCGGCTCGAGCACACCGAGACCGCACACTCCCACAGCAAGACCAAACCTGGAGCGTGAGTGTCTGGACCCAGACACGAACCCAGAACTGGGCCTGAAACCAGAAAGAGTGCCGATCAAAACCACGCTCCAACATGAACAGAGCACGTAAACAAGAGAGCGCGCGGCTCGAGCACTCTCGAAGCAATGCACTCACCAGAAAACAAGATAAGAAGGGAGTGTCAGGGCTCTGTCACAAAGCCATGAATAAACCAGACTGAAGTGACAGAACCCTGACAATTCCTTGATCATTCATGTTAGTTTGGTGTTTATTCTATTATTTTGTTTATTAACTCATTTTAACAGATGCAACTTAACTAAATACAAATTTTGTAAATGTTGAAATTAACAGTCCAACCATGAACAATGCTTCTACAGCATTTACATTTATGCATTTAGCAGACGCTTTGAATCCAGCGACTTATGGCAGTGCATTCAGGTTTTACATTTGTATTGTCAGTATGTGTGTTCCCTGGGAATCGAACCCACAACCTTTTGCGCTGCTAACACAATGCTCTACCACTGAGCCACAGGAACACATTTAATAAATGTATATGTTACAAGTGTACCAATTGGCATATAATCAATGGGACAGTAACCAGCCTCCCGGTTTTTATCTAAAATATCTTAAATTGTGTTCTGAAGACGAACAAAGCTTTTACGGAGTTGGAGTGACATGCAGGTAAATGAATAATGACAAAGTTTTCATTTTGGGGTGGAGTAACCCTTTAAGGTCTATCTTGTAGCAGGGGACGACAAAGCATGGCGAGGCTGTTTTCAGTAATGTATGACATGACGTCTGAAATATTCATGTCCGAGCACAAGCCGGCGCTCATCATTAAGCACACGCGTCACCAGGCTGTCGGTTTGTTTTTAGCTGCTTTTCCATATTGTATGTTGCCCAGTTAGAGATGCCAATTCATTGGTTAATTCATGAAGCGCTTGTCTTTACTTCAGCCGCAGTGATTTCCCTCGAATGACTTTGAGAATAAAGTTTTTTGAGCAACAAATGAAGCTGTGATGTTTTAGATGCAATTATATTTTCATTGCGTTACACTAAGCTCATTGTGACTTCATCAAACTGTGGATCGCCGTGCTTCGTTTTCCTCATCCGTGTCACATACAACATTAATCATGATGAATAATAGACTGTCAATTGCCAAGCGAGCATCTGAATGTAGAAAGGCGCTATTCTAATGGTATTTCAGTCTGCCCTCTGTGCAGTTATGGCAGGCGGCTCCATCCTTCAAAAGATTGAAAGGTTTTCGTCTGCAACTTTATCTTACTGCCTCTCGACACAAACAACAGCATATCTCTCTCAGAAAACAACCTGAGATACAGATTTTCATTGGGCGTGCATTGCCTTCAAAATGAAAGCCAGCCAGCGAGAAAAGCAATTATTTCTTATTTCAACATTTCAAGAACGGCAAGCCAGGTATGGCTCAGCACGCTTAATAAAGCTCTCCTGCTCGTTATACTTTCATGAACACAGTGTTTTCTAGCCTGAAGGAAATAAATCAGTCTTGCTGCTCACTGGCCCTGACCCAGGGTCACATTTTTATAGATGGCTACTTCATCATCCAGCAATCCGTTCTTGGACTGCACAGAGAAGACGTGCGATTGCTTGGACTGACTGGAGCGACCTTGTTCTCTGATCCTTGAAAACAAGTTAAATTGATCAAACAAACAGGTAAATCCAGCCAGATATACGACATGACACTTACCAATGCATTCAGGTGATTAGCCATGATTTATAGAGTGATACTGTGTTTGTTTTTAATCAGAGCGTTACATTTAGGTTAATTTTACAACCATTTAATGCATTTTTTCCTCTATATTTAATGTTTTAGAAAATTAAATATAGCATTTAAAAAATACATGTAATAAAATAAAAATACATAAAAAGATGGCACACTTTAAATCAGAGCTTAACACCTAAATGCATTTAGAAAAATACGCATATAGAAAAATTATTTATTCATGCAATCTCATTATGGTTTAGATATGATGATTATACAGACAAAAGTGGTGAAAAGCCATCTAAAACAAATGAGATTATTATATTTGTGTTGCATTGCATTATATTTATACTATGTCATACATTATCATTATGTATTATTATATTAGTATAGATTTGAAGAAAAACACAACACAATTTTGGAGAATGACTAAGTATGGCTCTTTTAAAGAGAGGGCGCGTTTAACCTTTTGACCCCGGTCACATCTGCACTTGGAAGATAGGAGAAATAAATCACAACATAAACCAGACAAGTCACCACAAAATGGCCATGTAATGCATTTACCCTGATGCTGTCATGATGCAAAAGGATCACGCAATAAATATCCGAACTGTAGAGCTATGAAACGCTTTCAGTGTTTATTTGATATAGCATTACTGAATAAAATCACTGTTATATCTGCCCTGTCCAGCACTTTGTCTGTTATCTGGTCCCTGTGCATTAATGACAGTGTCCTAAACATAAGAGCAGTATGTGATAACGTTTCTGCAGAAGAGCGTAAACACTGTCCTCCTGTGACTGCGTGAAGTAATGTGATCACCAGCTTTACTCTGCTGATCTGATAACTGGACTACATGCCAAACCAATTAAGAGATCAAGAACACCGCCTGACATCTTGAAGCGGTTAGATTGCTAGGATCTGGTCGAGGGTCACAGACGGAGGTCTGAGGAGTCATGCAGAAATGTGAAGATGTTTGATAGCCTTGAATGCAAATCCAAAAATTATCTTCTGAAGCCATACGAGAACTAAATTTAAGTTATTATTCACAAAATAATTCTGTGATGGGTCAATGGAGCTTCCATATTGGACCAGACAGCAATTTTTCTGGATAAAAAGCACAATAATGTTTAGATTCCAACGCCAGGGTTTTCAAGGGTTTATGATCAGAAAAAACGTTTTGTTGACAGTTACTTAAAACCTCAATAGTAAGTCTTAGAAAATGTATTGTCGTAACCAATTGTAAAAACTTAATCACTTATGCAAAACACATTTCTGAAAATTGGAATGAGACAGCACATCTATAAGTACCAATAATTTACCATATTTGTGAAGCTTGGGGTATGGATTTGCAATTTGACCTTTCAGATTCAGAATGGAGCAAGATATGTGTTAAAGCCAATAATTTGTCAATTACTAATCTGATCCAATACAACTGGATAATGCATACTTATGTCACCCCTGCAAAGATTAACCCAAACACCCCAGACATATGTTTGCACGGTTATTACCCCTAAGAAATTACTCCATATACTATGCTGACAGGTGTTTTTCTCCTGAACATTAACTGAAACGAACCAATGTTCAATATTTGGAAAATGTCAATACCTTTTTGTATCCAATAATAGGTTATATACAGAGCATAGAGTTTATATCCTGAACAAAAACCGAGTTTCAGAAATAAAATGTGTACTGGAGTAAAAAGTGTGAAAACTTCTGTCCTGTCTTAATATATTTAAATATGGTGAGCGCACTGCGCCGTTGTCCGTGGCAGCTGTCGCATCATCTCAGTGGATGCTGCACACTGGTGGTGGTTGAGGAGAGACCCCCCCACATGATTGTAAAGTGCTTTGGGTGTACAACAATACACAACAAAGCACTATATAAATGCATAATTCATTCCTTCCTTCATTCATTCAATGAGAGCTCATTGAGAATGAGTTGGGAATCGCACCAAATGTGGACTACATTTTATGATCTTTATTTTTTAGTTCTCTGTTTGCACTTTTCTGGAGTAAAGAACCTTACTATTATTATAAGGAGAGCAAATATTAATGCACATCACTGTGGCCAAATAATGGCCAAATAATGCATGCCATATTTCACCCCATGCTCATCTGAAGTATGAGTAGAGCAGCATTAAACCCGCCTTCAGCGTCACCCTCCAATCAAACCCAGCTGAAGCGCTGCGCGCACTTTCATGAGTGAATGAGAGCGGCTTCAGGAATCCTCCCGGGACAGTCACATCCTCGCTCTCCTTTCTACCGTCCGCTCAAAGCATGGAAGTACGAGTCCCCTCGATCTCCCACTGACACGATGACACTCTACAGCGCGGATTTTGTTGAGGAATGCCGCTCCGCGAAGCGCTCGGAATGGGACGCGCCCGCTGTCATTCGCGCGTTTGGCTTCCAGCTGGTCAAAGTGAAGCGAATAAAGTCCTGAAGAGAATGGCCGTCTACAGAGCGTCCTCGAAGGGATGGCAACTTTTAACAACGCACCTCTGGACCTCCGGAGACTCTTGCAAAAACTAGTCATCATGTTTTCCTTTAGCATCATCTGCGTCTCGATCCTCTACTTTCTGCTGGGATGCTGCGAGCCGGACTTGGTGGACAGTTCGCAGAACTCACCGCTGGGATGGTATAATAAGACCGTGCTGAGA
Source organism: Ptychobarbus kaznakovi (assembly GCA_027422405.1). Classification (NCBI taxonomy): domain Eukaryota; kingdom Metazoa; phylum Chordata; class Actinopteri; order Cypriniformes; family Cyprinidae; genus Ptychobarbus; species Ptychobarbus kaznakovi. The sequence continues at coordinate 1,727,454 of CM049808.1, forward strand.
GAGATATTGACGGCGCCTGACAGCGTGGATGGAAACAGCTCAGGGAAGGACTGGACCGCGAGCCGGCGCCTCCCAGACGCGCTCATCATCGGAGTGAAGAAGGGAGGCACGCGCGCGCTGCTGGAGTTCCTGAGGCTTCATCCGGACATCCGCGCGCTCGGCTCCGAGCCGCACTTCTTTGACAGGCACTACATGCGCGGACTCGGCTGGTACAGGTAATAATGACACAGAAACGCGCCTGGCGTTGGAATAGGAGTGAATTGCATGTTGTTGTGGTTCGCCCGTTAATGATTGGAACTGCAAAATAGCTTAAAAGTACTTTAAAGTAAAATTAAACACTGAAATCGGACTTCTGTGACATTAGAGCATGCTAGATCATTTTATGCACCCAAAAATTAAAACTCTGTTGGAGGGAGACCTTTGTACGGATAATTAGCTGGTGTCATTAAAATAAGCAATGTTTAGTAATTGACGCTTAAAGGGACAGTAATCCTAATATTTTGAATATTTTGATATTTTGAACTAATCTTGTGTTTCGAACACCATTAACTTTCCTTTAAAGGACAAAAAACACTTATTTGAAATATTTTATTTTGTGTACAGCAGAATGAAGTCACGGAGAAAGGTGTGAAATGACTGAATGGTGACTTTTTTTAAATCAATCAATCAATAACAACATTACATACCAATAAGTCAAAGTAACAACAAAATAACAACAACGGCTGCAAGAGCAAAATAAACCATGTGCATAGTCAAATGCAACTGCATTATTCATGCAGTGCAATGCATACTGGTTTCTTGGACAGTGGACATCATAATATTGCAATTGCTACAGTAAAACCAAGCAGCAACTGTTATGCAAGAATACAATACAAAGTCCCACATTTTATTTACAGTGTACACTTTTCTAAACAGTTATGCAACTTTGCATGCAGCGTTTCTTTATGTTGTTGTACATCCTTTATATTATTATGTAATATGTTGGCAGGCACGGTTACATTCACACAAGCTAACGCTACTGTCCGAAAGTGCGACTTTCACCACTGTGTGACCTCAATGCAATCTACTCCCGAAAGCGTATTATTTGACGAGGCGTGGTATCAGAATAACACTAGGCCATATTATGATATTCATAACGGTTTGAGTGAGAAAAATAATGCCATCTGGCTATTGCAATCCACTGAAGTGGGGCTGGATACAGTGTTAATCATCTCTGGAGCTGTCGCCAGATGTTCCTTTATATTGAGAACACTTGTGTGTCGACTGCTGCATCTTGAAACATCTAAAAGGGTCTGGCAAATTTGGCGGATAGGGAATTTAGTCTGCAATCGTTGGGAATGAGGCCTTGCGCTATTAAGCCGCAGTGACACTAGACTTTTCGTTCCATTGACTTCCATTCATACGCATGCGAATGCATCAGACCGCGATTCAAAGTTCAAGCCTGGTGAACTCTGCCCTGCGAATTCGCATCACGTGACACCGTGTGACCAACGGCAGATCGATACATCACAGCATGACCTCGTAGCTGAATTAAAAGAGCATAAATTGAATTTAAATTCACGTGTTGAAATTAACTTTTTAAAAGATGCTGCAGAGCATGACGTCATATCACGACCGTTGCAGCATCCAAGGGAATTTAGCTTTCTCAAAGTCTAGTGTGACCGGGGCTTTAGGCATCATGTCAATCGGTTATTTATTTGCGTGTCTAGAAAACAGAGTGGCAGGTTGATCAACAAGCCCATTGGAGATTCTGTCCGTATCCTCAATAATGTCTCGCTCTCAATTTTAGGGTTTGTCACGCTGCCTTCAAACTGTTCAGAGAGTTGACAAAACTCAATTACTTACCTTTTAAGCAGCTGATTGATTGTTTTGTCAATTCGCAATCAGCTGGCTTAGTGTCGGCGGCCACATTAAGCAGTCTGGAGATGCTTTTGAAACACTTCTACGGTTGTTGTTTGCTTGTGAGCATATTGCTTTGATATTCCTTTGTGTACGGCACATAAATCCCCAGTGTTCTGCTCAGAGGAACGAGCCGAGAGCAAGCAGATTGTCATCTTCCCGGGACCAGATGGACCTCACAGCATGACGGGCCACTTGACATTATTGTGAGACCTGTCAATTGATCTTTAACCCGAGCCACATTTTCCACCAAACATAATGATCTGCGCCAGGGACTTCATATGGTCAGAGGAGCCGCAGATAAGCGGCCAAACGCAGATCCTGGAATCTGTCCACGCTGACTTATTCGGGTCTAATGGAATGGACCGGTCATTAATCTTGTTATCAAGCGTAGATTAAATCTGTAGGTGTAGGTGGGGGTGGGATGCTGGTTTCGCAATCTCAATTCAGATCTTTTCCAAAGAGAATAAATGGCAGAAAAGTGCAGATAAGATCTGGAACAAGGCCGAGGTGATAGATGAAGTTTTGTCCTTATAGTGTTTCTACAAATGATTGGCGCCAATGCTTGACCTTCACTTCACGCTAGAATTAAACTGGTTAGATTCAGTTACAATTAGCCAAGGTTTTATTCTGCTGAGACTCCGAGTTCAAGTTTCAAACGCCAATACTGTCACTTTCCTTTAAAGAAATCTATTTGCTCTAAGTGACCCTCAATAGTGCACAAGAAGGAGGGCGAACGAGAACAATATTTGAGATCTAAACATTAGCCATCATATGAGAGCTTTGAAACACACATTTGCAGTTTTTTTGAAGTCTGAAAAGCATCAATATATTGATTCAGAAGTACTAGAGGGACAGGAGAGCCAAACCAAAAATATCAAGACCGATTTCCGGGAACCATCCGGTAAAATAAGCAGTTTTTTGTCATCTGATGTCATCACATTATGGGAATTAATTTGCAACTCATGGAGAAGTCATTAAAATGGCCATGTAAATTCATACCCTTGTATTCACAGCCAAACCTTGATTTTGCCAAGAGGGTTTGATTTTTTTTACGTGCATATGTTTACGTGATTAGTTTGTGAGTAGTTTGTGAGCATCCCTGGTTTTGTAATGCAGAAATGAGACATGCCTTTATAGCAGTTCATAGGCTTGTCCCGAGAGGAGCTTTTTGAGGCCATTAATTATTAATGCACTGTCTATATGAGTAGTGCATCTACTTCACAAGGACATAGACTCATCAAAATACTGCTGCTGAATAGCATGGTGATATTAATAGAGCAATACAAGAGCTTGTACTAATGAAAACGATGAGATTTGGCAACTTCCACATGCTTTTCACACAAACACAACAAAACAACATGGTTCGTACTACAAGAGCCAGATCTGATTGTCACTTATTATATATAATACTACATGAAAAAGATGCCTAATGGCATAATGTGGGAGTCTGTGTGAAATGTTTGTGCATGTATGTTTATTTTGGCTAGGCGTCTGTATTGGTGTGAGTAAACTGTAGTTTATGGAATCAACAAAGGGCTAGATGGTCCAATGGTAATTCAGCTCTCATTAGGTGTCTCAGGGGAGTGGGAATGAGGATCTGGCGTCTGAGCCCCTTGATGATGGATGTTTCTGGGAAGTGGACAGGGCACAGTTACAGCTGACTGGCTCTTTAATGGCCTCTATATGCAAAGAAACGGATGGTTGGGCCCAAACACACACACACACGCGCGTGCACGCACGCACGCACGCACGCACGCACGCACGCACGCACGCACGCACGCACGCACGCACACACCACACACACACACACACACACACACACACACACACACACACACACACACACACCACACACACACCACACTCACACACACACACACACACACACACACACACACACACACACACACACACACACACACACACACACACACACACACACACACACACACACACACACACACTTCCTAATCCCAATTGTCTTAATGTAAGTGCATATTCCGTTTTGCTTTGCAGAATGTAATATTTAAAATGTTTAAAGTTTCTTTAAATTGTTTATTTTTCATGAACTGACCAAATTTGAGCACGTCAATATGATTAATTCTCACAAATTATTCCAAAGTGTCAGCAGTGAAAAATGAGTTTAAGTATTTGCACAAAAAATGTACAGCTCATTACACGTCTTGCATTTCAATATTTTTATGTCAGTTTTTTTTTTGCAGTTAGTAGTTTTTTTATTGGTAATGTCTGAGTTAAATATCAACTATTATACACAATAAACAGATTATTGGAGGGCATTTTACAAGAAAATACTATTTTGTTTTGTCTACTTTTGTCTACTGTTGAATTCCATGAGTTACTCACCATTCCTTTCTGAAAATCTGACCAATCTACACCAATATTGTGTAAATATTATTACAATTCAAAATAACAGTTTTCTATGTGAATATATTTGCAAAAGTTCAGTCCATTTTTACTAAAATTGAAAGAAAGATTTTGCAATATTTTCCAAAAGAAGTCTCTTTTGCTCACCAAGGCTGCATTTATTTGATCAAAAATTTTGAAATATTATTACATTTTAAAATAGCTGTTTATAAGTTAAAATGTAGCCTAATTTATTCCTGTGATTAAAGCTGAATTTTCAGCATCATCACTTCAGTCTTCAGATCCTTCAGAAATCATTCAAATATGCTGATATTCATCTTTTTTTTGCTAAAATGTTAAAACAAAGACATTCAAGCCATGTCAGTGTGGAACATGTCTGTTCTTTAAATTGTAATAACGCACCTGTCCTGGAGCGCCCAGGTGTGTGAGAGCTGTTTATTTGTAAGTCAGCATTCTGAAAATGAAAAACAAGGCTTCATCATCCCATTAAACACATTCATTGGAATGAAAAAACTCTTATTACATCCATTTCTGTAGTCGATGCCTGGACAGACGACTGGGTAATTGCCTCACATCTGTTTGTGCACAGCAAGCTGCTGATGAGGCCGTAGAGTGGCTCATCTACAAACTCCACCTGCCACCCGCAGCAGCTGAGGCCTGCATTACCATACCCCATCATGATCAATACCCACGGCACCATTCGGTTTACCTCAGAGAGTCCCGGCCACATGCAGCCTATCCACCGGCTCCTGTGGGCTGATGGGATTGGACGACACAGAGCAATGAGCCGCTTCAAAGCTCCCAGACAATCCATACTGCTTAGATTGAGCTTCATGTTCTGTGAACATCTAACTAACAAAGACGTACCTGTTCTGAATCAGGCCTGGCTTTGTGTTGGATTCTGTCAAATGTGTCTATTATATGTGAAGTTTTAATTATTCTGAATATTATGACAGCTAATCATCGAGCCAATTCAAGCATTTGCCAAGATTACAAAAAGGCTGATCAAGTTTTACGCAAATTCTCACAAGCAAGCGTATATTCAATATAAACTGAATTACTGACTTCAGCTCACAGGCTAATCAGCATTAAATTGATGTGCCTTTGGATCAGTATCTTTGTTCTTATCTTAGATCGTCTCAATTAATTTAAAGCAGATATAAGGATCTACTGAATTGTGGACATACAGTATATTTACTTATTGTGTCAACAATAAAAAGTAAAATCTCCGAAATATATCTATTTGTTCCTGGTTTTAAAAAAGTCATAATCATCATTATTTTCTTAAATGTTTTAAAGGTTTCATTTCAAAGTTAAACATTTTTAAGAAAATATAAATTTATTCAGAAATATCATTGATGTTTTTGGGGAGTCGCATTTTTCATAAAAGGTCAAATTATATTTTATTTTAAGACACTTATTGACCTTGACCCGTCATATCCTGTGGATCAAATATTTTTCTGATATCTAATATGCAGTGAAGCAGCTTTGTTGTTTTTTTCTAAGAAATAATAATAAAAGACAACTTATTAAAAAGAGTTTTTTTAAAGAATGTAATTATTTTAAGAGCCTTTTTATCCCATTATGATGCAGTATCACCATGACATTTTTCTCTTTATGCTCACAAAAATATCAACATTTTCTTTCAGAAATCAAAAACATACATCAGAGGAGGTGCATTTAAGTCACTGTATATATGAATTGCATTTTTGTTTTGTTTAATATTTTTATTATACAATAAAATATTGTTGTATATTAAATAATGATACAGCATTGCTGAATATTTTTGAATAAGTTAATAGAGCATAAAATAAGCATTGGCCCATATTTAGTGTTATTGAACACATTCCTCTGTGTTCAGTGGTCGGTGGACATCAGAAATCCTTGCATTAGCTGGAGGACACACTCTCAGTGGTCACATCGCTTGAAGCAAGTGAATAATTAATGGCGGGATCTAATAGACTTGCATAGGTAAACAGGGAAGTCTTTAGACTAAGTGCTTTCTCAGATGAAGTCATTGATAATGCAGGGAGGTCTGGGGATTGGCATGGGGAGCTGGCGTTGCAGGGACGGCTGGCACAGGGATGTGAGTCTGTCTCCTGCCAGAGGACACTAGAGGCATCATATGGCCGTCCTCAGTGACCCATCTGAACAGCATGACGGACATCTTTGTCATCTCTTTGATCAAATGCAATCTGGGTCTGACCCACTGAGCCTCATACATTTAAAAACGGTGTCCTTGATTGTGGTAGTAAGTCTGAAAGTTTGGAATTCCACAATTACTTGCTTTTTTAAAGGGGGCATATCATGCAATTATTATTTACATTCTCCCCTTGAGCTCCACTTATAATGTTAGTAAAAGCTTTGTCGTAAAATATCATATTTCTGTTATAAATCTATAACTATATAATATACAGCTAGTTTTTCATGACCATTTTCATTTTACGTACGGTCATGTTCATCAATTTTTTCTTGCCAACCCCCAAAAAATTAAATGAATAAAAAAATTGCTGAAAATGTACTCACCCTCAGGCCATCCAAGATTTAGATGAGTTTTTAGATTCAACTAATTTTCCTGCATGCGTGAACTGTCCCTTTAAGAACCCCCCCCCCCCCCCCCGAATTTCATTGGCCACACCCCACAGGATGTTGAACTACAACGACATTAAATTTACAATTCAGAAAACTTAAGTAATGCAATCTGTTTTTTAAATATACAGAAGTATAGATAAATTAAGTACACATTTATAGATGATATTTAAAACAGATCTGGCCTATAAACCTTAAAGACTTTAATTTTCCTCAAACTTTCATTTGAGGCTTTGTCAAGCCATCAATCAAGATTTGTCTTGACAAAATTGCCATTACAGTTAAAGATGACACTTATTAAGTCAAGTCAAGTCAAGTCACCTTTATTTATATAGCGCCTTTAACAATACAAATTGTAACAAAGCACTGCACAGTATCAACATAGGCAAGTTGTGTCAATAATGTAAAATGATAGGATTTAACACTCAATTTTCAGCTGAATGCATTTCATTATTGAATTTAGTGATGGCATTGTCACAGCTCAGTTCAGTTTAAATAATATTTGTGCAATCAAGCCGATGATATTGCTGGAAATGAAGATTCCCCACTAAGCAAGCCAGAGGCGACAGCGGCAAGGAACGAAAACTCCATCGGTGACAGAATGGAGAAAAAACCTTGGGAGAAACCAGACTTAGTCGGGGGGCCAGTTCCCTCCGGCCAGACAAACCAGTAGTTTGTTCCAACTGCAGCAAAGTCAGAGTGTAAGCAGTCCACTGGTTCCAGTGGTCTTTACCCGATGGATGTCTAGGTGACGAGTTCCTCACTGGAGATCTGTCTCTGGGGTCATCTATGTGTCAGTATAATTGCTGATGGTTGGCTTCCTCTGAGGTCCTCCAAAGGGTTGTCATCATCTCTTCTCAAGTGTTCGGTCGTCTCAGATCGTTTAAGGGTTGGATCAGACTGAAGCTTGTGTAAATCCTAGCTACCACGGGATGTTAATCCCGTGGCAGAAACATAGAAACAATAAGACAATTAGCGTAGCAGTTGTTCCATCCAGGAATAACCTGGATGAAATTATCAGTATAACCCAAGCTAAAGCATAATAAAGTGCATTTGTTCAGAAAGACTAGCAGTACAAGATTGTGAGGTGCATTATATGTATGCTTGGCTAAAGAGATGTGTCTTTAATCTAGATTTTATACAGAGAGAGTGTGTCTGAACCCGAACGTTATCAGGAAGGCTATTCCAGAGTTTAGGAGCCAGATATGAAAAAGTTCTACCTCCTTTAGTGGACTTTGCTATCCTAGGTACTACCAAGAGTCCAGAGTTTTGCGACCTAAGGAGCGGGTTGGATTGTAGCATGATAGAAGATTAGTTAGGTACGCAGGAGCTAAATCATTTAGGGCCTTATAGGCAAGTAATAATATTTTGTAACTGATACGAAACTTAATAGGTAGCCAGTGCAGAGACTGTAAAATTGGAGTAATATGGTCATATTTTCTTGACCTGGTAAGGACTCTAGCCACAGCATTTTGTACTATCTGTAGCTTGTTTATTGAAGATGCAGGACAACCACCTAGTAGTGCATTACAATAGTCCAGTCTAGAGGTCATGAATGCATGAACTAACTTTTCTGCATCAGAAACACTTAACATGTTCCGTAGCTTGGAGATGTTTCTAAGATGGAAGAATGCTGTTTTTGTAACATTGGAAATATGATTTTCAAAAGATAGGTTGCTGTCTAATATAACACCCAGATTTTTAACTGTAGAGGAAGTAACATTACATCCGTCTAGTTGCAAATTGTAATCCAGGAGATTCTGTGTACTGTCTTTAGGTCCAATAAGTAATATATCTCGGTCTTATCTGTATTTAATTGGAGAAAATTACTGGTCATCCAATCTTTTATATTTTTAAACACACTCTATTATTACAGTTAGATAATTATGCTTAATTAGATATTAAGCATAATAAGTTATGTTCCCTATCAGTCAGTCACATTCGACGTAACGTCAGATTGACTGACTAATGGGATCTCGCCCGAGAGCCCAATCACCTTCGAGTGTTAACAAAAAAGCCAAATGACAGGTTGGCGTGCGTGTTTCGCCACGCGCACTCCGCCCCGCGGTGGGGGATAAAAGACGAGAGCGCGTGCAAACGCACAACAGCTTTTCGCTTCGGAGCCGAGCCTTTCCGCAAATCTCCTGAGTGTCTACAGAAAGACAACGGCGTTGGTGTTACGGCGCGTCAGCGGAGGTTGCTGTCCAGTGCTAGATCGGCTGATGGTGTGCTGCAGCTTCTAAGAATCTGCGATCACGCTGCAACCTCCCCTGGGCGCTTCAGCGCTTTTAAAAGAGAATTTCTGAAAGAGCAAGTCTAAAAGAGCTCCATGAGCGACGGGCGTCTTTTTAAAGATGGCTTCCTGCTTGTGCGTTTCTGGATGTGGTCGTTTCCTGGCTTCATCTGATGGTCACGATCGCTGTCCCTCGTGCTTGGGCTTTCAGCACGCTGAGGCAGCGCTCGTGGATGAGTCATGTTCTCATTGCGGGAACATGACCATCGCGATGCTGCGCTCCAGGTACCTCCTCGCCAGACGAGGGGGTATCCCCCTTGCCATGCCCCGTTCTAGCTCCTCCGGGCTTCGGAGGGCTACTTCGGCTCATGGTCAGGGTGATTTGAGGATCACAGTGAGAGCTTCCCCGTCGAGTACGTCTCCGCGGGCATCTCACTCCTCCAGCGTATCGCACTGTCTGGTGTTCCCGGATGAGCTCGCAGGGTCCTCGGACAGGGCGGGGCCCAGCATCTCGTTCGGAGCACCAGCAGATGACAGGATGTCGATCGCTGCATCGGGGGATGAGCTAGGTTCTGGAGAGGACGATTCGGCTGCGCTGCCTCCGTCAGGAAGAGTAGCGTTGCCCGAGTCAGATCCAGAACTGACAGCTATGCTTTCCCGGGCCACTGAGAGCATCGGGCTGCACTGGAGGCCTCCGCCTTCTCCCGAGCACTCAAGGCTGGACGATTGGTTCCTGGGGGCGCAGGCCGAACGTCGGCAACCACCTCCGGTTCCTTTCTTCCCGGAAGTGCATGAGGAGGTGACTAGGTCTTGGAGGGCACCTTTTTCTGCCCGAAACAGGCCTAGTGCCTCCTCTGTCCTCACCACCCTTGACGGTGGAGCGGCCCAAGGGTATGTGGAGATCCCCCCAGTCGAGCGCGCTATTGCCATGCAGCTCTGCCCGCAAGGCGGCGCCGCCTGGAGGGGTAATCCACGCCTTCCGTCCAGGGCCTGTAAGTTCTCGTCCGCTCTAACGGCCAAGGCTTACGGTGCTGCTGGACAAACCGCTTCCGCCCTGCACGCCATGGCCCTCCTGCAAGTCCACCAGGCCAAGGCGTTGAAGCAGTTGCACGAGGGTGGTGCTGACCCAGGTGTGTTGCAGGAACTGCGCACAGCGACGGACCTCGCCCTAAGGGCGACGAAAGTCACAGCGCGGGCCCTGGGTCAGACGATGTCCACATTAGTGGTCCAGGAGCACCACCTGTGGCAGACCTTGGCGGATATGAGGGAGTCCGACAAGCATCGCTTCCTGGACTCCCCGATCTCCCAGGCCGGTCTATTCGGCGAAGCGGTGGAGCCCCATTCTGCCGCCACACCTTCAGCCCATGGTCGGACCTTGCTTTTCTTCGGGCAGGAGTTCCCCTAGCGCAAGTATCCAGGCATGTTGTTGTATCAACAGATGCCTCTACCATGGGCTGGGGGGCCATGTGCAACGGGCATGCAGCTGCGGGGCTCTGGTCAGGGCCCCAGCTGCAGTGGCATATCAATTGCCTCGAGTTGCTGGCAGTATGGCTTGCTCTGCGCCGCTTCAAAACGCTGCTACACGAGAAGCATGTACTGGTCTGTACGGACAACACTGCGACCATTGCGTACATCAACAACCAAGGTGGTCTACGCTCCCGTCGCATGTCGCAACTCGCCCGCCATCTCCTCCTTTGGAGTCAGAAGCACCTGAGGTCGCTTTGCGCCGTACATATCCCAGGCGAGCTCAATCGTGCAGCCGACGAACTCTCACGTCAGCCCGCCCTTCCGGGAGAATGGCGACTCCACCCCGAGGTAATCCAGCTGATTTGGAGACGCTTCGGGGATGCTCAGGTAGACCTGTTTGCCTCCCCGGACACGTCCCACTGCCAGCTGTTTTTCTCCCTGTCCGAGGGGACCCTCGGTACAGACGCGCTGGCATACAGCTGGCCTCGGGGCCTACGCAAATATGCGTTCCCCCCAGTGAGCCTTCTCGCACAGACCCTGTGCAAGGTCAGGGAGGACGAGGAGCAAGTCCTTTTGGTGGCGCCTTACTGGCCCAATCGGACTTGGTTCCCAGAACTGATGCTCCTTGCGACAGCCCCTCCTTGGCAAATTCCTCTGAGGAGGGATCTCCTTTCTCAGAGAGGGGGCACCCTCTGGCACCCGCGTCCAGACTTGTGGAATCTCCACGTATGGTCCCTGGACGGGATGCGGAGGTTCTAGGTGGGCTACCTCCAGCGGTAGTAAACACTATCACTTCTGCCAGGGCCCTGTCTACAAGACACGCTTACAGGCTGAAGTGGAACCTGTTCATCGATTGGTGTTCTCCCCGCCGGGAGGACCCCCGTAGATGCCCGATCGCAGTCGTGCTCTCTTTCCTGCAAGATGGGTTGGAGCGAAGGCTGTCTCCCTCCACCCTCAAAGTGTATGTCGCCGCTATTGCCGCACATCACGATGCAGTAGACGGTAAGTCTGTGGGGAAACACGACCTGGTCATCAGGTTCCTCAGGGGGGCGAGGAGGTTAAATCCTCTGCGTCCTCATCTGGTACCCTCTTGGGATCTCCCCTCGGTCCTGTCGGCCTTGAGGGGGGGCCCCTTTGAGCCTCTGCAGTCAGTAGAGCTTAAGTTCCTGTCACTGAAGACAGTGCTCCTCGCGGCATTGGCCACGGTCAAGAGGGTAGGGGACCTGCAAGCATTTTCGGTTGACGATTCGTGCCTAGAATTCGGACTGGCAACTCTCACGTTGTCCTGAGACCCCGGCCCGGATATGTGCCCAAAGTTCCCACCACACCCTTCAGGGATCAGGTGGTGAACTTGCAAGTGCTGCCCCGGGAGGAGGCAGACCCAGCCATTGCTCTGCTCTGTCCCGTCCGCGCCTTGCGCATCTATGTGGACCGCACGCAGAGCTTCAGGACCTCAGACCAGCTCTTTGTCTGCTTCGGAGGACAGCAGAAGGGGAAAGCTGTCTCCAAACAAAGACTCGCCCACTGGATAGTGGAGGCTATAGTCTTGGCCTATCAGGCCCAGTGCTTACCGTGCCCCCTTGGTGTGAGAGCATACTCTACGAGAGGCGTTGCTTCCTCTTGGGCTTTAGAGCGGGGCGCCTCGATAGCAGACATTTGTAAAGCTGCTGGCTGGGCGACACCTAATACGTTTGCGAGATTTTATAATCTCCGTATAGAGCCGGGTCCTCCCTCCCGTGTACTTGTCTTGGATGACCGGTAACACTGGGACCTGCTCGGTGTCAATCACGCTTGCTGCGCCATTCCCATCTACGGACCGGATACGTGCGCTTTGTTGCTTCCCAGTTCAGTTCCCCACGGCGAACCCTGTTGAAGTTCCTCCCGCACCCTCGGCAGTCAGGCGTGGCGGAGCGCCAGACGCCAAGTCCAGCACTTGTGTGTTGCCCAAGGTCAGCCCTTGTGCTGGGCTAGGTGCCCGTGTGTAGTGATTCCTCTTCGGGGGATCCCACATGTGTTTTTTCCATGATACGGCTCCCCTCACGGTGAGCCCGTGTCTCCCCTGGCAGAAACCTTCTGCCCTCTCTGCTGTGTAGCTATCTCACCCCAGGCAGGCTGAGTCTACCTCAGAGACTCCCATATGTAGTACTGCCCTTGGCCAGTCCATATGTGTAATCACCACATGATACCTCCTTATGCAGGATGTGGCTCCGTAGCGTTCCCCTACTTGGAGTACGCTTTCCCAGTGTTATCTACCCACTGAACGGAACAGCAGTGGCTGTCATCTCTGCCTAAGCCCTGTCCTATCTTCCATCCCAACTGGTGTGGGGGGACTTGCCGGCTTCTGCAGAGCACTGGAGGGGGTCAGCAATAGTGGCGTTTTCCAAGGGATCCCATTAGTCAGTCACTCTGACGTTACGTCCCTGAAGGAGGGAATGGAGACGTAACGTCCCGTCGCCATAGTTGCTGTACCACCGCTGTACGGCCGGGGCACACAGTCTCGGCTCCTCAGCGAAAAACTGTTGTGCGTTTGCACGCGCTCTCCTTTTATACCCGCACCGCGGGGCGGGGTGCGCGTGGCGAAACACGCACGCCAACTGTCATTGGCTTGTTTTGTTAACACTCGAAGGTGATTGGGCTCTCGGGTGAGATCCCATTAGTCAGTCACTCTGACGTTACGTCTCCGTTCCCTCCTTCAGGGAACAGGGGTTACGCAAGTAACCGAGACATTTGTTTGGTTGACTTTGATAATGAACAGTCAGAACTGATAGCGCCAGCGCCATCACTTGAATTTCTTTCCTCAGCAGCCGAAACAACTTAATACTCTGTCATTTATGGTCATACAGATAAGAGCAGGACATCATTCAAAATGAAAAAAAATATATTTTTTATTTGTGCTCATTCAAAATGTCTGAACAATTCCCCCCTTTGAAAAATATAGAACATAACAGAATGTGCTGCTTTGTCTCCTTGAACATCTTTCTTGCATATATCACAAACACCAAAGCACCAATCGCACATATACTTTTACCAGTATAGAGTACATCGAGATTATTTGACGTTAAGTGCATTAAGTTACTTTGGAATAAATCACAGCATGTTTCATGATAAGAAACGTGATTTACAGTCCAGAAAATACGGTAGGCTATAGCAAATAATGAGAACAGCACAGAAGAAAGCCCTGTCTAGGTTCTGCCCCGGTACGGGGTGTGTCGAGCCATTTCTTTAGTCTGGGCTGCGTTTCCAAAAGTATCCTAAGCTTAAGTTGATCATAAAAACGATCGCATGAATCATCTTAGACTTGCGGACCGTATCCCAAAACCATCGTAACTGAAGTAGCACTTGAAAATCTTGGTAGATCTACGAGTGCTCTGAAGTAATCGTAAAGCTCTGTGCATCGTAAGAAGAGATAATTACGAGGTCACCTGCAGGACAGTCGGCAGATTACACCTCAATTTATAAATGAAATAATACAAAATGGCAGAAAACAAAAAATACAAATACACATTTAAAATTAAATTACTGGAAAAAATGTATAAAAGATATAATGTATGAATTGCCGTGAGATAGCGTTGGAAATATGCTCCAAAGACTGGGAAAAATAGGGATAAGCTTAAAAAAAATTAATAAAAAAATTTGTCAAAGACGAAACCCAGCCATGTATTGGACCCGGAAATAACGTCTCTACATATATTATATAATATATAGTATAATTAATCTACAAGTATAATATGAATGTACTATATATATAATATATATTACATAATATTACTATATATAGTAGATTACTATTATACTTATCACTATATTTCAAGGTTTTTTATTATATTATATTATCCAAGCTGTTTGGAACGCAGCATTAGTTTAATATTTCAATAAACGAGCATGTACTACAAATACAAGCCATTTATAAATGGCCATTTCAGCACTTGACCAACGGACAGCGACTCCTAAGTAGCACTTAAAGCACGGCTACGTGTGATCGTGTTAAGTGCATTTGTGGGAAACACACGTGAAACAATAACGAACGTCTCGTAGAAAACACTCTTAAGTGCTCAGATCAATCGTTATGGGAAACCCGGCTCTGGATGTTTGATGAGAAAAGATGAAATGATGCAATAAATGCGTTAAGCATCGTACAACTGCAGCAGTAGGTGAGCACTTCGGCCGACCAATCAGCAGAAATCAGTTTAATTCCCTTCCACGTGTAGAAATAGATTATTGTATATAATAATAATAAAGTGTGTAAAATAAAAAAATATAATGCAAAATAAAACTGTTTATTCATTTTTCCAACCTTGAACGAAAAATGAAAAATCAAGCTGAATTCTTGTTTTTCGTTTTTCTGGAAAAATTAAGAAATAAAAAAAAAAAAACAAGAGCCGTTTTTTTCATGTTTCTTCTTTCAATATAAAAAAAACACCAAAAAACGAATGAACCCAACAGATTGTACATGGACCAAAATCCTGTTTACATTCAATTTTAATTAAATAGTTAAAGATTAATAATACAAATTAGATTAATACTCTTATTCTCCTCATTGGCCAGGTTTCTAAATGTGGGCGGTCTTGCATCCATGCATTTATCGACTGATGTCACCAAATCACAGAAGTTCAGAAAGAGTCTTTTTGTAGTTTAGTCTCAATCATTTTTGGTTTTGAGTTCTGAAAGTTCTGATAGTTTTATTCATCAATCATTTTTATCTTCTGATAACGGATCAGAAGAATGTATAATATAATGGCTTTTATTACCACAGAAGTCATTATTTACTTTGTCTTGTGTTTGACTGCTGCTCTGTTCTGGCATTTCACGCTCAGTTTTTACTGTTAGAACCAACTCGTGTCTATTTGACTTCTCAGAGCTTGATAGATTTGGACTTTGAGTCCCTTAAATAGACATTAGTTGTGGTGGTGTTGCAAAGGCAGGTGGGGTGCAGGTGGACCTTTAAAGCTGGTGAGCCACTTAAAACAAATGAGTCCCATCTGCCAGCGCTAAGAAAGACACGCACACATTCCATTTGTTTTCCCGTGTATGTTGGTAACCCGCCGGCTGCACATCTGCACGATAAGCAGCATTACTGATGCACATTCGGAGCGGCTGACTTCTCATTTACAGCCAATAAGAGGCACAGTGGAGCGTGTGCTCGAGGACAGAGCGCCGTGTCACCTCATTAGGTCATGTACCTCTTCTGATGCCTCCGCTGGGGGCGTGATGTGATTTAGATGATCAATACTGGGCTGGCAGTCGCGATCCAGCTCTTAAGTAAAACAGATCTGTGGGAACACAAGATTGATGGTGGTAGGGAAGGAAAAGTGCGTTTCTAGAGTAAGTCTACTTTACTAACTCTTCTTTATTGGTTTTCAGATTAGAGTTCAAAAGTGGCAGTGTTATTTTAGTATCAATGATATAATATAGTTTTGTTAATATTTAGAATAAAGTTTTATTTTTATATTATATTTTCTGTTTTTATTTTAAATTTATTTAAAGTTTTGGTAATTTTGTCATTTTTTTGTAATTAGATTTATTTTTTGTAATTTTAATTATTTGCTTCAACTTACTAAACAAAAATAAGAAATTTTGCCCCGGCAACTATAGCTAAAATAAAGAAAAGTTTAATGTTTTTTATTGATTTATTTTATTTCAGTTGACAAGTATTATATTTTAAGAAATGTTATTTTTATGGTTTTAATTTAAGTTATCAATAATAAGCCTGCATTTAGACGTCTGAAGGTACTATTTCGAATTTAATTGTCATTTTTTTATTAAAAAATGTATTCAGCTAGAAAAATGTAGACAAACTAAGTATACAGCTTAAAGGGTTACTCCACCCCAAAATCAACATTTTGTCATTAATCACATTAATCACATTAAACATGTCGTTCCAAACCATAAACGCTTTGTTCGTCTTCGGAAGTTTTGGTAATTTGTTAATTTTGGAACACAATTTCAGATATTTTAGATAAAAACCGAGAGGCTTGTGACTGTCCCATTGGAAGTAACTCTCACTGTCAAGGTCCAGAAAAGTATGAAAAGCATCGTCAAAATAGTCCATCTGCCATCAGTGGTTCAATCTGAATTTTATGAAGCGATGAGAACACTTTTTGTATGCAAAGAAATTAAAAAAATGACTTTTTCAAAATCTCCTCTCGGTCGCGCGCGTCATAGCGCCACTTTATACATTCTGTTTGACGTCTGAAGTACGCTTTTGAGATTATCCACTGGACGCAGAAGTACGTATTTACTTTCAGACGCAACACAAGGATATATTTGAACAAAAATCCTAGCCAGGTGCCTTTTCTACCTCTTACAGGGAATCCTGACATCTCAAAAACGGCCTGCTGAACTCGCAACTAAATTACATTCATCAAACCAGCTACACAAATCTGAAATGAATTGCCCCATGAATGTCGTTTCTTAAAAAGCTTATTGTTCAGGCTAGACCAGCCGATGCACATGCACAGTCATAACCATTAATCATTAATGCCATGTAACCATTAATCAACATCAAAGAAACCGTGAACATCTTATCCCGTGTTACATTCCTCCTCGGATAGACCGATGGTACTGGTTTGTCCAAAATGAGGAAATTTCCTCTTTGAAACTTTTCTTGAATTTTTGGGCCATTGCTTCTTTTACATTATGATAATGCAGTTTATGAAAATTCAATGTTTTAAGTTTCTCGGGACTACCATCTCTGCAAGTTTTGGGTTGAAAGTGGGATGACAACCTAAAAAATCTCATCAAAGGCTTTTTTCTTAAGACAGTGTTGGCTTAAAAAGTTTGGCATATCTAAAGTTGGTAGGTTCAATTTTATAAAGCTGTCATTGAAAGTGTGTTACTACTGAATTTTTCACTTATAGTGTCCCGGACGCCACAGTTTGGTAGCTCCACAGCTCTGGATGGGTTAAAGCAGAGAAGTCAGATTAATAATATAACTCGGGTTGCTTCGAAAATTATAATGTTATGATCTCCCACTATTGATGAGATTTATTCTCACTTTGCAGAAAAAAGGCTTTCCTAGATCCTTTACATCCAAAAGCCAGGTGACACCTCATTTTACGCCTCTTCCTTCGACATCTCAAAAAACGCCTTGAGCAATTAAAACTAAGTCACACGGTTTCTGAACATTTCGTATTGCCTTATTGTAGGATTGTTCACGCTCTTACAGGGAATTCCTCTGTCTAGACCAGCGATGCATCTGTATGCACAGTTCACTCCTTATCATTGATGGGACATTATCAAATAGCCGTGTACACAAATGTATTTATGTTGCCCCATGTATTTTAATGTTTGTTAGCTTATTGTTGAGCCGTTTGAGCTCACCAAAGCAAATTAACAAACAACTAAGGGTTTGGCTTAATTATTGAAATAAATAAGTATAAATTAAAGTATATTTGGTGAATAAGGTTTAGATGACAAACAGTTGTGGAATGCCTGCATTACATGTAAATAAGAAATAATGTGAATATATGCATTTTAATGAATTTGAAAGACAAAGCCCTCCAAAGACATAACATAAACCTGAAATGATTTCTGTAAATCCAGTGGTCAAATGCTGCATCGCCACCCTAATGACTGACTAATGACTAATGACTGATGACTAATGACTGCGTGAATGTCCACAAAACTGCACTTTCTGAGCGTATATAAGCGGTAGGCTATTTCAGAGAGGAACATTTAAAAGATGAAAAAGAGACATTAGGGAGAATCAATGAATTATGTATAATGTATTGCTATTGTGTGAATAATATGTCATATAATCATGTAATCCATAAAAAGTAACTGTAATCTGATTACGAGTATTTTAAAATGTAACGTACTCTAATTACAAGTACTTAATTTTGGGAATATGATTAGTAATCCAGATGACATGTAATCAGTCACTGCCCAGCTCTGTATATAAATACACACACATATTTAGAAAATATTTCCATGTATATATTTAAATTCATATAATTTATACTATATATATATATTTTTTTTAAATGTATACACTTAACACATTTTTCTGAAATATATACATATGTGTGTATTTATTTAATTAATAAATAAACACCGTACACATATATTATGTAAACAAAAACATACATTTGGGATACGATTAATCGTTTGACAGCACTAATAATAACCCTGTTTGATGCACATCAAAAATCCTATTCTTAACAAATGCCGATTTCTCAGTAAAATTTTTTTAAAAACAAGTTAAAACAAGATAAATTTACTCGAGACTATGCTTTTCAGAGAATGCATCCTCAATATAAATGTACTTTTGACTTACTCAAAACAAGGGAACATTTCTGTTGGAGAAGTAACCGAGTATCCCTGCTCTTCTCATTTTGCAGGAGCATGATGCCTAAAGCTCTCAACGGGCAAATCGTAATGGAGAAAACACCCAGATACTTCATCTCCCCAGAGACGCCGGGCCGCATCCACGCCATGTCACGTGACATCAAGCTGATCGTGGTGGTGCGGGACCCCATCACCCGCGCCATTTCAGACTACACCCAGATCATCTCCAAGACACCCGGCATCCCCAGCTTCGAGAGCCTGACGTTCAAGAACCGATCCACGGGACTGATAGACTCTCTCTGGAGCCCGCTGTACATCGGCCTGTACGCCAGACACCTGGAGCGATGGCTGGCCTACTTTCCACTCTCGCAGATCCACTTTGTCCATGGTGAGAGGCTGATAAGCGACCCGGCGGGCGAGTTGGGCCGAGTGCAGGACTTCCTCGGCCTGCAGAGGATCATCACAGATAAACACTTCTACTTCAACAAGACCAAGGGCTTCCCTTGCCTCAAAAAGCCAGAAGGCAGTAGCAAACCCCACTGTCTGGGCAAAACCAAAGGCAGAACGCATCCTAAAATCAACCCGGAGCTCATTCAGAAACTGAGGGAATTCTACCAGCCTCACAACCTCAAGTTCTACCAAATGGCAGGCATGGACTTTGGATGGCAATGACCTTTTCTAACACATAACGGCTCCATACTGCGGTTGATTTCTTGAATGTGAGGCTTAAAGGTGCAGTGTGTAGTTTTTAGCGGCATCTAGCGGTTGAGTTTTGAATTGCAACCAACGGCTCAGTCCTCGCTCACCCCTCCCTTTAGAGAAGCTACGGTGGCCGATACAGGGCTAAGATGCCGTCGTCATCGCCATACGCGCTCTGTAGAGCAGTTTGTCCGTTTAGGGCTACTGTAGAAACATGATGGCGACTTCCATGTGAGGGGACCCGCGGTATATGTAGTTATAAATCGCTCATTCTAAGGTAATAAAAACATAACAGTTCATTAAGTAAGGTCTTTATACTCCTCTGAAAACGTAGTTATGTATATTATATTGCATTTCTGTCTATAGATTATCCTAAATATTACACAGTGCACCTTTAAGATTAAACCGAGTTTGTCTAAAATGTGATCGAAGTGAAAAACGATAACTTAGGATGGTAGCTGTTCAAATCAATGCGTCTGCCAGATAAATAGAGGTCTGAGCACTTCAGGTTACAATAGTTTTTTCCATACTGTCCGTGTGACTCAGCTTGAGGGAACTGATAGAAATGACCTTAAATCATCGGTATAGCACTTTTCTGCTCTTGCCATTTTGATGTCTTTTTTATGTTACTTAGTCAAGCTTCAATCATGTTTGATCGATCCTTCATATCAGAAAGAGTCTGGATTTGTGTAGCGTAGACAGAAAGACACATTGTAGCGCCTCTGTGTAAGGGCTGGTCTACAATCACATTCTACATCCAGTGGCTCAAATTGGATTTGATTGACTGCTGTAATTGGTTCAAATGTGGACAATATGCAGATGAGATTTTATCCTCTGCATGCATGGATTTGCACTAGAAAGCCAAGCAATTATTTTCAGTTCCTGTGTAGTTGTTTTTGATCTGTTTAAACCCCAAAATTGGTCAAATGTAATATAAATTTTAATGCAAAATAATATATTTCTTTACCATTAGTTTTTTTATGTTTCACATAATTCTGAAATAAAATAATGAACTGTATCACATCAACAAAACCCCCTCATTGGCTAAAATGAAGAAGTGCAAAAGGTGAAGAATCATTCAAAAGTTTGGAGAGAGTTTGATGTTTTCAGAAGAAGGCTCTTCTGCATTTATTTGATCACAACTACTGTAAAAACAATAATAATGTTAAATATTTAAAATAGCTTTACTATGTCCCAATTTATTGCTGTATGTCTTCAGTGTCACACGATCTTCAGAAATCATAATAATATGCTGATTTGCTGCTCAAGAAACATTTCTGATTATTATCAATGTTGAAAACAGTTGTGCTGCTGAATATTTTTATGCATTTTATTTTTCAGGATGCTTTGATGAACAGAAAGCTCAAAAGAACATTGTTTCTTTCTCTCTACTGTCACAGCGTGTGGTAACTTCATTTATCCAACTATGATAGTTCCATCAAATGGTAAATCGATATGCACTGTTAATATCAGTACACTGAGCACTAACAGTTATTTATCATCTGTGCGAGTTCTGGTGCTGGTTGCTCATCCAGTTTTGAAGCAACGAAACGGACCTTTAGCAAAGACCTGCCCAGTTCAAGCAGCACACGAACCGTTCATCTCTTCCTCTTTACTAGTTATAGCATGAAATAAACACGAATGAACACCGGATGTTAATACACACCGTTTTTCAAGTTCAAACCCATCGATGTCAGGTTTGTTTGTTGGACAAATAAAAGAAGCAGATTCAGCGTTATGATTGGTCAGATCACCTGTCAATCAAACTCACAGAGAAGGGGTTGACCTCGTGTCACATGGTTAGTACATGACAAATGGACATTATCAAATATTAAATATAGGCTTATGATATGTTTTAATTGACACACAAATTTGATTATTCATGAAAAAAAAGTATTAAAAATTATGATTGATTTTTTCCCCTCCGGTCGCCTATCCATATCCATCGGCAATAACTGTAATGTAAACAGAGTGTGGTCACAGTTATGAGGCACTACTGATAAACATCTTGAACGCTATTTTAAAATGATCAGAATAATTACAAAAAAATAAACGAAATAAATAAAACTAAATATTGGGGATAAGGTTAGCAAGTAAACTGGCCAGAGAGAGTACCTGGCTAAAAATAAACGGGGATTTTCCGACTTTCCAGTGATTCATTGCTGTTTTATACACGCTGTTGTCATAGTAATTATAATACAAATGCATTTAGTTTAGTCATGATTGTTAAGAGTGACACTTTTGACATAGTTTCTTGGAAAAAGAATAAGAGAGAAAGAGAAAGTCTCATCGTCCTCTCGCAGTGTGTTCAGTGGGTTAGTCTACAGCGACACCGTCTGGACAAAACAAACACGAGAAACACGCATGATTCAGGCTGTCTTTATTATTAGTATTATTATGCATTGATTTAATATAGTTATTACTTAGTGTAGAAGACTTAATACACATTTAATCAACATAAAGTGAAAGAAATCCAATGAATAAAAACAACAACCTACCAAACCAGACACATAAACACAGCTTATCACTTATAAGAGAACACAAAATATCAAATAAACATGACCAATCTGACATAAGCTGACATGCATTTTACACCTTTAGTCTAGAAGGAGCTGGTCAGTGTTCATTACTGTAAAAAAGTCTAATGTATATGCTTCATTCATTATTGCACATCAAATGTAAACAGTTCATTTTGGCAGTACAACGACTCTGTAGACGGTTCATAAATGAATGGATAAATCGATAAGTGATTGAATGAGATCAAATGGATAAGGATGATAAGGAATTGAAGTGATGATGTTCTTCCATCCTAAACAGAACAACAGTGTCCCACGGTAAAGTACCAAACACTTGCATGCGCTCGGTTGATCTAGAGTTAAACTCTTCTTCTGTTCAGACACATACAGATCTTTGCACTCTACAGAACGCAAGATGATTAACAATGAAAAACTAAATCATTCTCTTGATTTTTCATTTACATTTTAGAGCTGATGAGTTAATAAAACAGAGCTAAATGAAATAGCAATCCTTACATAATTTGATATGTGTTGAGATTATTATGGATGATCAAATAAACAGTTCTGGGATTTTGCATGCTACGTTAAAGAACCAAGATCAACAGCACAAACAAAGGCACTCAGCAATGTAATGTGTGTCTCATTAGAGCTGATCTAGAAGAAAAGACCCTCAGGATCGATTTGGAAATGACTTTATAATACAGCAGAGGGAAAATCTAAAGCAGCAGGCAGTTTTCACAAAAATATGTTTTTTTTCTCCACAGAAAATGGGCATATTTCTAATGCAATTTCAATGGTTAGATTTTAAAAAATTCCTTGCGTCACATTTTATTCTCTAGGATTGAAGAAAGTCGTTCATTCGTCGCAGGTCTGGTTCCAGAATACGTTTTACACATACAATGTCAGCAGCACATTAATACCAAACTAAAACTCACAGCATCACCTTCAGACACAGCACAACATCAAACCAAACATTATGCAACAGTTATATAATCTCAGCTTCCACGGCTGTCAGAGTCTGCTAATGACACTAGAGGAGTGTGATGTAGATGATGACCGGCTTCAGCAGTACTCCTCTCCTTGAGGAGACGGCAGGTCGTTCAGGTCCAGGAAGACTGAGTTGGTGGAGAGCTTGCGTCCAGAACTGGACAGGTCCAGAAACTCCTCGGCCGTGCTGGGGACGGAGCTGATGTACATGTCCCACACCCGGTCTGGAGAGTCCAGGTCCAGCAGCTTCTGCTTGATCTTCAGGTTCTTCTCAATGTTCCTTCGCTTGTGTTTGAACTCCAGAATAGTCTTAGTGTATCTGTTGATGGTGGTGACGGAGGAGGCCATGCAGGCGGTGAAGGAGCTCCAAGCCAAGCTGGAGGAAAAACGTCAAGAGGGTTTCAAATCAACATCTGTCTTATAACTAGGCATTAAATAATCAGGCATCATTAAGGACGGATTATGGATCTGCGAGACCCAAAAAACTTGCATCTCGGAACTAATAATACACAAATTGTTGCAAACAACCTTTAGAAGCTTATTCTGTAATCTGTATATATATATATATATGTGTGTGTGTGTGTGTGTGTGTGTGTTCTGAAATGAGGTAGGCAAAGTCCTCAAAGTTTTTTTTTAAGTCAAATGTAAATTCATGACCCAGTTACACTTTCTTAGTTAAATAAACATTACTTATATTATATTATATTTTGAGCTCACATTCAAGCTTTGTTAATATTGGTTTTGCTTTTGCATATATTGTTTCCAGAGCAGTTAAAAACCCCAAGACATGCATCCCTGGGCTTCATTCTAATGCTTATTAACCTAGACAACAGAAAGCATGACATGAGTGGACGTACATGTAAGACCAGCTGTAGTCCCAGCTCTGTGGCTTCCAGTCCTCCGGGCCCAGACTGACGGTCAGCTGAGCACCAGCAGCATCTCACACACTCATGTAACACTGCAGCTCCGCATGATGAACTACATCTAACACTGATCGAGGTCAGAAAATACTAGAAAAACAAACAAGCCATAATAGAAAATCCTAACAAATAAAATAACATTATAATATTAAAAAACGAAACAAAAAAAGATTCACTTGAGCAGCAACATTGTGTAAAGCTTGCTTTCAGAGAATATACCTTGAGGCATTGGCAAGGTATAAATATGGGTATTGTCATGAAAACAAACACCTAGTTCTATTGGAAATGTTGGTCTAAGCAGATTTCATATCTGTATACTTCATTTTTTTGCACCTATTAGTATTGTGTGTTGCTGAAATAGCCAAACCTGTTCATTAAAAAGCGGGTGTTTTTTTTTAACTTTATTTATTAATTTTTCA
Organism: Ptychobarbus kaznakovi; assembly: GCA_027422405.1. Classification (NCBI taxonomy): domain Eukaryota; kingdom Metazoa; phylum Chordata; class Actinopteri; order Cypriniformes; family Cyprinidae; genus Ptychobarbus; species Ptychobarbus kaznakovi. The sequence continues at coordinate 1,751,857 of CM049808.1, forward strand.
AACATGTTTAGACAAAAAAAGTTCAAACAATTACATAATTATGTCTTTTCTTTCCCACCCTGTTCCAAAACCTTAAATTAACTGGAAGAATAATAAATAAATAAATCAAAATAATCAAATCAATTATTCTGTCACTATGCAAAATAGCAGGATACATTTCAATATTTTGTTATCAGCAGATATATCAAAGTCAATTTTGTTAAAGTATATAAAGTTCACAAAAAAAACACACAAAAAAAAAACACCAAGAGTCTTTCTGTGTAGATATACATAAGCTCAAAACAAGTATATAAAACAGATGGCTCTAAACCTTTAGATCTATTACAGTTTTTTCTGATGCTTAAGCATTTTTTTGTCTATTGGCTATTTTTGCAAAATTTACACACATGAAAACCCTTCACCAAATGCAAAACATTGTAGTTTTCTGCAAAACTAATAAACCTTCTAACTCTTCACCTTCGTAAAAATTGATTTTCGTATCAAACAGTTAACACAAGCCATCATTAATAAGCACACAATGCAAATACACACTGATGGTAGAATAAAAAAAAAATCTGGCTTTTGCTTTCTCTGTGCACAGGTAGGCTATGTCAGTTTGAGTCATACTTTTGTCAGTTCTGTAAACATAGATCCAAATCAAGTACTGGTGTTTATTTACAAATCAAAACAAAAAAGTGTTTTTTCCAATCAAAACAAAAAAATTTCACTGAGGAAAAAAAAGAAATCGTCTAATCGTGTCGTCTCTCTGGGTCCGGCCACAAATTTTGTCTAAAAGATGTCCTCTTCCAAGGCACCGGGAAAATATCTTCTGGAATGTATCCAGGCCTGCATGATGCCTGGTCAATATCCCCAATGCCTCCTCCATGCCTGTAAAAGGGCTATGCGTTGATGGGGAGCTTGCTTCCAGCGCCAGGCAGAAGAACTCTTATACAAGAATGGAGAGTATGGGGGGAGGTTGAGTACAGTGAAGAGTGGGTGATTGTAAACCAGTTGCGGACCAAGCAGCCCTTGAAACTAACATTGTCCCATATGATGACGTATCTGGTCTGCTCTGGTCTCTGAACATTAGTGAGCATATGTAAGGTGTCCAGGAATGTAATAATGTGGGGTATTGGGCCCAGGGTCATGATGGTGAACAAACATTTTGACTTAAGCTGCACACATAGTTATGTTACCACCACGTTGTTGGGACTATTGGCACGGGTCCAATAATGTTGCCACGTCTCCTTGTCTAGTGAGTTAAAACCAGCCTCATCCACAAAAAATTTGACCCATGATATCTGCCTCTGTATAACTCTTAGACAAGACAAAACATTCAGCACAGCAGGCCCATGCACAGCACTACAGTTGCACTTCCAGATTCAGTACAAATGATACTTGCTTACCTGCACATAGTCATATCGCAGCTGTTTTACACGTTCACTGTTTCTCAAAAGGTACTCTGAAATTTGTTTCATCGGATTCTGTTGCGGGCAAAAATTACAGAAATTCATTGTGTATGTTTTGGAAGGTGGTGTCATCCTCAAATGCGCTGCTGAATTTCGCGTAGCCTTATGAATTTTTGACACATATTGATTATGGGTTTCTTGTTCTGCAGTGAAATTCTTCCTCTGCCCCCAGCATCTGGTTCTAGCATTCTGTAAAGTAACAATTTCAGTATTTTTCCTATGGTATTGTGTGTTTCTCATTGAATATGGCAGTGCTACAAATCTTGTGCAAAGTGACTGTACTAACCGATTCTCATTTGAAATGTCCTTATGTGTGAGTGCTACAGTGTAGCGGCTCAAGTAGTGTGTGTGGCCAGCTTCCCTCAGGGTCATTCCATGTGTATGTCCACTATTGTGCTCTGATGTCATGTAATTCTATTTCTTACTGTCTTACCCTTCCTCTTCCCCTCTGTCCTCCTCTTGCTCCTCCTTGTCCTCTTCCTCTAACTTCACCTCCAGGTCCTCTTCCTCGGCCTCCTCTAATTCTCACTCTTCTCACTCTCCTGCTCCCTCCATTGTACTCCACACGGACAGCTTACCTGTGCTTATTTATAGTGCTTTGTGTGCAAAGTGAACTAATAATCTAAAACAGTTTTCACATGTGACAGTGTGCCAGACACGTGTGTGTGTGCAAAATAGTGTAAATAATGCCATAATTGTGTGTTTTGTGAGTGTGTTGATCATTTGAAATTGATTGTGTGTAAAGCAGTGTGTGTTTACAGTCCGCCAAAAAGAGTCCTGTGCAGTGTGTACCTACAGTTTTGTGTGTGTGTGTGTTACAAAATTGCAAACTGAGTGCAAAGTGTTTTGTGCTTTTAGTTTTGCAAAACTGTGAGTGGTTTTGCTATGTATTAATAGTTTTGAAATTGTGCTATGTCACAGTAGGGTTTAAACATTGAAAAAACTGTAATTAAAAGGTAGGGTAAAAAAGCGGGTGTTTTTGACACTGATTACAATGCTTCCATGTGTCCCCGTGTGTGTGTGTGTGTGTGTGTGTGTGTGTGTGTGTGTGTTGTGTGTGTGTTGTGTGTGTGTGTTGTGTGTAAGTGTGTGTGTGTGTGTGTGTGTGTGTGTGTGTGTGAGTGTGTGTCAGTGTGTGTGTGTGTTTTTATGTGACTTAAAGTGTGTGTGGGGTGTGTGTGTGTGGGGGTGGGGGTTGTGTGTTGTGTGTGTGTGTGTGTGTGTGTGTGTGTGGTTGTGTGTGTGTCTGTGTGTGTGTGTGTGTGTGTTGTGTGTGTGTCTGTGTGGGTGTGTGGGTTGTGGGTGTGTGTGTGTGTGTGTGTGTGACTAAATTGTAAGTGTGTGGGTGTGTTGTGTGTGGGTGTGGGTTGTGTGTGGGTCAAGTTTTTATTATGAAGTTTTTGTAAAAAGAAATGTGTGTGTGTGTTTTAGTGTGTGTGTGTGTGTGTGTAATTGTGTGTGTGTGTGTGTAAATCTGTCTATGTCACGTGTAGGTGTTGTGTGGTGTGTGGTGTTGTGTGTGTGTGTGTGTGTGTGTGTGTGTGTGTGTGTGTGTCTGTGTGTGTGTGCGTGCAAGTTGTTTGGGTGGAAAGATCCCCCAGAACAATGTGCATTTAAATTTAAAGTGTAACATATTTAGATGTTTATCACGTGCAGGATGATGATGCATCAGCCATCGTGTTTTTAGGAAATAAAAAGAAACACTTCCTAATTTAGTTGTTAAAGCACAAAATGGAAAATTATCATTTATTCTATGAATTATATACAGGCTTATGAATATTTACATCTTTAACTGTCCATAATGTATTTGAGGATATGTGTCTTCATAGCCACACTATGAATGCAAAGTGAAATGATTTCACTCAATTAGCGATTAGGTGTAAACGAATAACAAAGTCTGTAGCTCTGTTGCATGGGATTATTGAATAACATTAAAAATAATAACACTAGTAACAGTATGCCACTCTAGGCCTTCAGTGCCAATTATTTCAAACAAAAACTATAACTTTTACTCCACAAGTCCAAAAACATTAATGCGTCCACACATTTATCATGAACAAACAGACACACACATGTGATATTCAACATAATACAGTGTCAAAGATCATTTCGGAGACACAATGTTAGAATGACTAAATCAGTGGAAATGACCAAATTAAAAAACAAAGTTATAGCATAGACATTCATCTATATTATATATGTTATTTATATATTACATGCGTTTCATCTCAATGCATTGACTGTGTTAGAGGATTCTCATCTCGTATATATGGATGTTTATAGTTGAGTAATCTTGTTTGAATGCAGTTTTCACTCAATATCAATCAGAGCACATGCTAGGAAATCTTTGTGAATGAATGAATGAATGAGTGTGTGTTAGCAGCGGCAGCACAGGTCAGGCTTTGCTGCTTAATGGTGTCATTATGTGGAAGTGAAAGCAGTCTAAATGCTCTGGCCAGATGGCAAACATAATCAACAGCGTCAGACCTGCAGTCCGGACAATCAAAGTCACCTCACCAGAAATAGCAAGGACAGAGGTAAATTACACATTATTTACAGCTCACTAAGTCTGCAAATCCACTCAATGAAGCCAAATCACAGAATCGAGTGGAAAAACAACAAAAAGTGACGGTCTGAGCTTTCAGACTCCCTATAAAAAGCAGTTTGTGTCTCTAATAGTATCATGTCCATCTAAATCCTCACACGCGTATCTGACCGATAACCCTCACGTCTCCATGACAACCGCCTGTATGCAGACATCGTCACGAACACACACTAGTGAATAATAACAATAAAAACCGCTTGTTAACCGCATTCATTCATGAATCAGCAGAGCAGCCCACGTTCACTACAATAACCATCAGAATTATGATTAGTTATCTTTATTGCTTCATTTTTCAGCAAACTGCCAGCACATATGTGGCATATGATGTGATTGATTCCTTCATACTATATAATGGATTAATACTGTAAAAACACAAAACAGATTCTCAAGAGAATCTCTAATGACCCTCTGCTGTCAAATCTCATCTGCACTTCCGCATATTACAACCTGCCACATCGCATTTGGGGACGCAATAAACTTAAACTATTATATGTCTTTAGAAGGCTTACAATATAGTTCAAATGACATTTTATGACATTTTTATTTTTCCCCTGAATGAAACTGATATAGGTTTGGAACGAAGTACATGATTATTATTATTACTGTCTTAACTATAATATAATATACATTTTTAATCTGATATTATATTGCATTAAATGTAAGATGATGATGATGATGATTATTAATAAATGTGTAAAGGTATGATATTATCAGTCATATAAATAATATAATATAATATCGTAACGTAACGGGTTGGATGTGAGTTGGATCCGAATGCAAGGCTTTAATAAAGAGCGTAGTCAGACAGGCGTAGTAAAACAACAGCAAACAACAAAATCCAAGGCAAGTAAAAAGAGTAATCCAACAACAGGCAAAGGTCAGGGCAGGCAGCAAACAATCAAACGCCAGAAAGACAGTCCAAGGTATAAACACAGAGGCAAGGCAAGAAAACACGGGAGACAATGACATGTACAGCCATGCGTGTGAGTGTGAGTGCAACCTTCATAGTCCTTTTAATATGAGACAGCTGATGAGATCTGATGAGTCCAGGCAAAGAATTATGGCAAATGAGTCCAGGGTGAATAGCAAAGTATGCGCGCTAACGCAGGCGATGATTGTTTCCAGTTTAACGGCATTAAAACTATTTAACACAGTTAATGCATGAGTAGAGCCACCCCACTCACAACTGCTGCTTCTCTTTTTTCTTGACAAGAATTGCATTTATTTAGATGCAGAATGTCTTTACGACCGCATCAAACGAGCCTCCACTTCGCCGGGCGCTAAACAATTGAGCGCGGAAACAGTACAGGTGACGAGGAGCTTCAACAGAACATCAGTGAACATGAGACGTCAGGCCATATGTCAGTAAAAACTATTTGTTTACAAAACAAGCGCTGCAGATGCGAGAATGGTCATTAAATCTTGATTTGGGTACGGCACAGACATGTCACAGGTAATAATATGATCAAAAAGTCATTGAACAAACGACTTCAATAAGTTCATGTTTACGTTTGTGAAACGGCTTTCACAATCAAAACTGATTTCAACATTAATTTCTCTCTTTACTGGTGCTTATTGTAATGCTTTCTTTATTCTATTAATTTTTATTCATTTTTTTTTTAAAACAGGCCCCCAACCCCCCCCACCCCCCCCTTTTTTTTTTTAGCCACAGCAGCGTTTTTTCATTTATGTGAAATTTTAATGTATATTTAAAAACTTTTTTGTAATTATATTATTATAAAAAACATGCCTGGCACCACCCCGACAAAATTATAATTTTCCGCCTCCCATATAAGTTAATGCTATTGTGTAATAAAGTAAGGTTATATTTGGTGACAACAGCGCAGTCATAAAACATAATTATCGTCAGGTAACTATTTCAAATATACTATCATGCACGTAATGCTTCAGTGCTTCTGGTGTGTTACGAATGCAGTCGACTGCTCTCTTCTGTTGATTGAGTCAAATGAAGACAGAAGCTAATTGAGGTTGTAGCTCCCTTCCCATGATGCACGGCGTTCATGATCCCGCTCTCTCAAGAAAGAGATGACAGTGGGCCGTAAGTTCATCCTCTCTGTCTTTATGCAATAATAAAACTCTAACGTGACACAAAAGGTCTCTCAGCAATCTTACTCTGCGTTTGACACACATTTAGGCCGGTCAAAGCCTCATTTAAATACAGAAGTGCATTTTTTATGATATGGGAGGTATTCATTTTAATACCAATAAATGTGATGTGCAAACATTCAATAGTAATCCTGAAGTGTGTTGAAGGTAATATATATATATATACATATTAATTAATATAAATTTTTACAAAGGAAGATATTATTACTTCCTAAGATATTATTATTACACTTTGGCATAATAATGTAATGTAATATATTATAATCTCTAACCTCCTGAGACCCTGCATCCTCACATGATGACATTATATTTGAGTTAATTTCTCTGAGAATATACATGTGTCAGGGTTGAGGGGTGAAGGGATGAGGCGAGGACTCAATAGTGCAGGAGATGGGCTTTTATTAATAAAATAAAACAAAAACAACAACAAAAACTACCCCTTGGGGGAAAAACAGGAACAAGGCAAAGGCTGGACAGGACAAGACAGGGCAGGATACATCCAGGGTGAAACGATGACGAACTGGCACGGGACTGCAAACACAAGAAGATTATAAAGGGAGCAAATGAGGAGGGTAACGAGATAAACACAGGTGGGGCAAATTAACCAATAATCAGGTAACAAGATGGGTGGGGTCAAGACAAATTGACATGAGAGCACATGGCACACCGAGAACAAAGACAAAAGCCATGTGCTCACACAAAACAATAACACATGCACATGGCCAGCAAAACAGAATCACCAGCCATGTGCAAAACAGCACATGTTTTAATGAGAAAACTCATAAGCCACGTGTTCACACAAGACATGACAACATGAAAGCACGCATCCAATGAATGCACAAGCTGCGTGCCACACAGCACAAGACATAACATGAAAGCACACAGCCGATAGAAACACGAACTGCGTGCAACACAAAACACAACACACGTGGACAGAAGAGCGCGTGGCTGAGCGAACTCGAGACCGCACGCTCCCACAAAGAGACAGAACGTGGAGCGCGAGTGTCAGAACCCCGACACGTAACCGAAACTCAAGATATGAGTGCCGGGATCCGAACACCACGCTCCAACATGAAACAAGGCACGCAGACGAGAGAGCGCACGGCTCGAGCACACTCACATGAAAACAGGACATGACGGGAGTGTCAGGGCTCTGTCACAAAACCATGAATAACACTAGACCGAAGTGACAGAACCCTGACAACATCATCTCACAGCTGTATCTCACAGTTTTACAGAGATACTAAATTATTGGATGTTTCACCATAACCACTCCCTCTCCTTGGTCTACAAAAATGGCTGACATTAATTTAGTGATCAAATGTAACACTCTTATGGATAAATTATACTATTTTGTAATTATCATTTAAATCTGACACATTTTTAAACTGTTTGTCATAATTCATGTAATGTTATAGGGTTTCAAATCAAAATGTGACTTTCTGTTATAGAACAGGACATCAATTTCATACATGTCCTCAGTTGAGGACACGGGACTAAAAGCATGTTATTATGTATTATGCATTTTGGAGACACAACAAATGAATAGGGAAATAAAATATATTGCAATATTCCTATGAAATATTATATATTATTATGAAAATCTTGTCAATTATTACTCCCATTATTTCGCTTCTTTTTTCATTACATGTTTCCCCCCCAAAAAAAACATTAATATGCAAATTAGATACAGTTTATAGATACATTTTATATAATGGGAAAACCTGTTTATGGCCATTTTACACACATTTTGCATAAAGAAAAACGGTATATAAAATTATTCTGTTACAACAGTTGAGAATCATCTTTATACAAAGTTTGGTATAAAAAATATTCTGAAACCTAAAAATGTATTGGTGATAAAAAAATCTATAGTTTTTTCCTATGCATGTCTTTTTATTTATTTGTAATTTTTTTTCATTGAGTCCCGGTGTCCTCCATGGCATAACATGTGAATGAAATATAATTTTTCAAAAAAATAAATAAATCCTAATGCTCTACAGACACAATAAAACAACATGAAAATATATTAAATCTTTCCAAAAAAATATTCTTGGGTTTTCAGAGGATAATATAATATAATCACATTGATAATATCTTAACTGTACATTATTATCATAATAATAATATAATATATTATCATATGAATAGTGAATATAATATAATTAATATAATATATGAAATAGACATAGTTTATAATATCTTACCTTTATTAATAATATTAATAATTATTATTATGTCTTGTCCATAATGTAATGGATATGATACAATTATTATATGTTTTTAAAGGTATGATGTAATAATAATTTTATCAGAGGCAGACAAAGTACACAACTCTCTTACTTGAGTGAAGGTACAGATACTGCTGGTCAAATACATTAGAAGTGAAAGTTGTAAAGACAGATATTTACTTAAGTAAAAGTACAGAAGTACTTGCATTTAAAAGTACTTAAGTACCAAAAGTCAATTTCTTTTTGTATGTTAATGCACTGTTTTATTATTGTTGTATGTAATGCTTGCAATACCTTATGCCTCTGAAGCAACTTACAATAAATTACACCTATTGAATACACTGACTAGCCTGTAGTGGAGTAAAGAGTTTGTAGAATATTAAAAGCTGAAATTAAATGTTAGAAATGAAACGAGTTGACACACAGCCACACGATTACGCGCACAGCACGCACACAACACACACACACACACACACACACACATACACACCCACCCACACACACACACACACCACACACATAACACACACATTCACACACACACACACACACACACACACACACACACACACACACACACACACACAATTTTATTTAACAGCCCTACAAAAGTACCCCCACAAAAGCAGCATGGGGGTGATCTCTCACAGCTCTAGCAGTGTGTGCACACATCTATTCATCCATCTAGCCATTCATCCACATTTGAACCGAGTGGACAGTGAAATTACTGTAAATACAGAGTGATAAGGAAAAAACTAAACCTGCTTTAAAACCCAGCAACACAACTGTAACTGTATAACTTTACAAAAGCAAAAGCTGTGAGTGAGGTGTGGGCGCGCAACCTCCCTGTTGCCACATCCAGCTATTATAAGCGTTTTTGGACTTGTCTTTTGTACTTAATTTGACACTTTAGAAAGTTAATAAAGTAGGAAGTTCCAGTATAGGGTCAGCGATGTCCTTATCTTATCTTATTTACTAAATATTTGAAATAAGTTTGGTTTATTTTTATTTATTTTTCTGTTTTTGTTTGTTTTAATAGCAATATCTGACAACACTGCATCGCCGGCACTTAAAGTAATCAAAAAAACTAAACATGGACAGGTTCTTGCTGACAGGATAGCATATTCAGTAAGACAAACGCAAACAAATATCATGATATTATCTGTCAGAAATGTTATCAACGCTGTCAGAAACGGTAGCATTTAACACTAGTACACAGATCTGTAGAACAAGTAATGTTACATAATTAAATGAAATATGCAAACATATTAAGTTTATAGCTGAAAAGTTATCAGCTATAAAAACTATTGTTTCGTAAATAATAAACTGATACAATTATCCACCCCTAACTATAAGTATGATCAATTGTGATACATTAAATAGGGTATGACTTAAAAATGGTCATCCCTCTAAAACAGAAACTTATTTCACAAACATCGACATTTCTGTCTCTTTTAAAGTGTTTATAGTGTATATAATGAGTTGTAATAGTAGGGGTTATTACAGAAAAATAATACTCAAGTAAAGTACAGATTCTCAAAAAGTGTACTTAAGTACAATACTCAAGTAAATGTACTTCATTACTGTCGATTTTTTTAATTGAATGTATCTAATATTAACAACAACATTAACAATAGGTAAGATTAAGGTAAGAAATCAGTTTGATTGATCATATTATAGACTCTTAATAATTTAATATGATAACGATAATAAGTATACTATAATATATAATAATATAAATAGTCACAATGATAATATATTTATATTAATATAATTAATTCCCTTTTGTAATGAATTATTATTATTAGTAGTAATTGTTGTTTTATTCATAGTATGTCTCCTTTAATGCAACATACAATTAAAACTATTATAATACATAGATATTATAATAATAATAACATAAATGTAGGACATCGGCTGTACAGTGCTCCCCTCCATACAATGGACATGCAAAGTCAATGCTACACTGAAATATATAAATAAATAAGTAGAGCAGGATTTAAGCAGATTGAATTTCAACGCATATGTCGCAATAAACCCTTAAATTGTGAAACAGTCAAAAATAGCCTGGATGACATTCAAGAGTACTGCTAATCAATGGAGGCTTATATGGGATTTGAGCCGGATGTTTTTGTATGTATCTGGGGAACAGACAGAGCTCTACCACATAAATGCAAAGACATTCTCCACTAAAAACCAGGCAGAGGACAGCCTGCAGGTAGATAGACATCCACCAGTAATGCATCTCCACGAGGACAGCTGTTAGTGGCCTTTAAAGCATTGCTATAGCTATAGAAGTGGGACATTTGCTAGACCTGTTTTTGATTTTGTAATTGGTCACACAAAAACAATATGGTTTAAATGTGGATCTAACAGGACAGAATCACAAAGTGTAAGGTCCACACACTTGGCCCAAAGAAGGTATCCAATGGTGGAGGAAGTTTCTTGCGTGTTCGGTCTTTTCAACGTGCAAAGCTATTCTAGGTTTAGGATAAATTCTAATCTGACTCCATTTTATTATGACCTCGAATCATTTGTTTCTAATTATTGTTCTTCTGACATTTGATTATTCTTGTTAACTCTTAACTTGATTACTCGTTCATTAGGAATATATGTCGTTCAGGGTGTATCATGCCTGTCGATGTACATGTACCCCACGGTCACAAACCCTCCAGTCTGATCATAAGTCAGAGGATATGACTAACTATTTAATAGGCCGCTACATGCTTATCGTTTTTAAATTGTGGTTCTGTTTAGCCACTACAGTCACCTATGTAACAACTAAGTTAAAGCTCAAACAATAATCAGAGGTTATGGTTAGCACTATTCAATAGTGTTTCTATCTAGCCCCTATAGTTAGTCTAACTACAAACCCGATTCCAAAAAAGTTGGGACACTGTACAAATTGTGAATAAAAACAGAATGCAATGATGTGGAAGTTTCAAATTTCAATATTTTATTCAGAATACAACATAGATGACATATCAAATGTTTTAAACTGAGAAAATGTATAATTTTAAGGAAAAATAATTGATTTTAAATTTCATGGAATCAACACATCTCAAAAAAGTTGGGACAAGGCCATGTTTACCACTGTGTGGCATCCCCTCTTCTTTTTATAACAGTCTGCAAACGTCTGGGGACTGAGGAGACAAGTTGCTCAAGTTGGGTCAAGGCCATGTTTACCACTGTGTGGCAATCCCCTCTTCTTTTTATAACAGTCTGCAAACGTCTGGGGCTGAGGAGACAAGTTGCTCAAGTTTAGGAATAGGAATGTTGTCCCATTCTTGTCTAATACAGGCTTCTAGTTGCTCAACTGTCTTAGGTCTTCTTTGTCGCATCTTCCTCTTTATGATGCGCCAAAGTTTTTCTATGGGTGAAAGATCTGGACTGCAGGCTGGCCATTTCAGTACCCCGATCCTTCTTCTACGCAGCCATGATGTTGTAATTGATGCAGTATGTGGTCTGGCATTGTCATGTTGGAAAATGCAAGGTCTTCCCTGAAAGAGACGACGTCTGGATGGAGCATATGTTGTTCTAGAACTTGGATATATACCTTTCAGCATTGATGGTGTCTTTCCAGATGTGTATGCTGCCCATGCCACACGCACTCATGCAACCAATACCATCAGAGATGCAGGCTTCTGAACTGAGCGCTGATAACAACTTGGGTTGTCCTTGTCCTCTTTAGTCCGGATGACATGGAGTCCCAGTTTTCCAAAAAGAACTTCACATTTTGATTCGTCTGACCACAGAACAGTTTTCCACTTTGCACAGTCCATTTTAATGAGCCTTGGTCCAGAGAAAAACGCCTGCGCTTCTGATCATGTTTAGATATGGCTTCTTTTTTGACCTATAGAGTTTTAGAGCCCAACGGCGAATGGCATGGTGATTGTGTTCACCGACAATGTTTTCTGGAAGTATTCCTGAGCCATGTTGTGATTTCCATTACAGTAGCATTCCTGTATGTGATGCAGTGCCGTCTAAGGGCCGAAGATCACGGGCATCCAGTATGGTTTTCCGGCCTGACCCTTACCACAGAGATTGTTCCAGATTCTCTGAATCTTTGGATGATATTATGCACTGTAGATGATGATAACTTAAACTCTTTGCAATTTTCTCTGAGAAACTCCTTCTGATATTGCTCCACTATTTTTCACCGCAGCATTGGGAATTGTGATCCTCTTCCCATCTTGACTTCTGAGAGACACTGCCACTCTCAGAGGCTCTTTTATACCAATCATGTTGCCAATTGACCTAATAAGTTGCCAAATTGGTCCCCCAGCTTCCTTAATTAATTTACATTTAACTTTTCCGGCCTCTTATTGCTACCTGTCCCACTTTTTTTTGAATGTGTAGCTCTCATGAAATCCAAATGACCAATATTTGGCATGACATTTCAAAATGTCTCACTTTCAAAATTTGATATGTTATTTATATTCTATTGTGAATAAAATATAAGTTTATGAGATTTGTAAATTATTGCATTCCTTTTTTATTCACAATTTGTAGTGTCCCAACTTTTTTGGAATCGGGTTTGTATATAACAACTTAACTAAAGCTGAGACAATAACCAGAGGTTATGGCTAGTACCATGAAATATGCCCAAACCATGCTAGTATTTCAATAGTATTTTATCTAGCCCCCCATAGTTAATGCAAATTAATTTGAATTTGCATTGATCAAGTAGAGTTATCACCTTTTGGGACAGAAGGTAATTTGCATGAAAGGCACTGGGAACTGACCCGCCCTCTACAGTGTGCAAAACATCTCTAAACTCTGTATTACCTTTTAGTTTACTTCTTGTAAGAATGAGACCATTGTACCAGACGCCCTGAGACAATTCAAATGATACCAAACATGACTGTAAATATAACTTGCATCATGTAGAACATTGTATTCTACTAGTGACCATTCTGAGTGAGTTGGGTGAAGGGAAGGAAGGGGATGAAAAGGAACTGATGCATATGTGATAGAGGCGTTTTCCCGCATTTTCTCTGAGTGGGATGTGGAGACAGATGTCTGTATGTTAATACACTGTGTGTGTGTTGTCCATCTCAGAAGCTCAACGTGTCTGAGGTTCTATAATTCTTACACAAAGAGTGTGCTGACCTTTAAAGGGTAGAGCCTGACAAAAGATGATCACTCAGAAATCAGCATCATATTCAGAGACAACTAGTGTGGCCATTCATCTGGTTTTAGGTCAGTGCGGTTTTGAAATGCCATGTTCGCCAACTTGCGCAGGCTTTGGTCCTCCTTTTAAGATTGCTATTTTATACTTTCTACAATTCTATGTAATAAATAAATAAACTTGATAATGCTATGTTCAAGTCATTAAGTAGTGATGTACAATTTTGACACAATATTGTCAGTATGGACTGTTTTGCTCTGTTGCTATGCTCGACAATCATTGCATCCCCGATCAACACAATGGTGTTCTGTTCTTGAATGATTCTGTAACAGGGCCGACAAGACGAGAGGCGTGCGGATCCATATGCAAGCTTTTATTGATAGATATGGTCAAAAACACAGGCAGGGTCGAACAAATGGCAAACAGGTATATAGAGGGCAAGGCAGATGAGTACTCAAGTAAACGGGCGTGGTCTACGATCGGCGAACAATATCCAGAGGGCAAGGCAGAGAGATAATTCTGGTAACAAGCAGAAGTTCAGGAACAAGGCAACACGCAAAGACTAGACTGAAACTAAAATAAGAAACGGAAATTAGAAATGGCTCCGTAAAGCAGCTAACACTCGGAGAGTGAAAAACGCAGAACAATACAGGAGACTGAACACAAAACAAAACACGGAAAGGCTTGGTAGTAGCTAACATTTGGAGAATGCTAAACGCTAAACAATACTCGGCAGAGGGGAAGAGGAAGTCCCAATGGTTTATGAAGTCCCATGATTTAACTGCGTGATTAGTGTGTGATGCAACTGTGTGTGCGTGATCAGTGCAATGGATTATGGGTGGTCAGTCTTAGTGTGGTCGTCAGTGCAATGGATTATGGGAAATGTAGTCTTAGGTGACGTGCAACCGTTAGTGTGGTGCAGGAGTCCATGTGGTGAGCGAGTGACCTCTGGTGGTGAGTAACCAGGAGTGCATGGACAGGATTCGTGACAGATCCACTGTGTTTGAACAAATCAATTGAGTCAATGATTCAATAAGCTATTCATAAAAACAGTTTCTAAATTCAAAACGGCAAACTAATATACTACTGTTACTATACTATTATATTATATCATTATATACTACTATTTTAGCATCTTTTATGGCAGAAATAATGGTTCCGAAATCAGCAAGTCATGCACTTCATTTCCAAATATATTCTAAATGAGTAAATCAATGATCCACTTGTTAAGACAGTGATTTGTCGCCAGCTACTCGTGGTTTATGTTTCATACTTAAAGCATAATTTCATAGTTCTATATTTAGTATATTTTATATTTAACACACAAATCTCCAAACATTATGTATGCAATAGTAACTACAGTGTAAATGCATTCATTGCATCTCTGAGCTGCATTAAACAGAGTAAATGCATCTAAATGCCACTTCTGCAGTGCAAAGATGGCTTTTATCAATATTGACTTAATTTAATTGGTAATTGGATTTCATATAATTGGAACTGACAAAATAGAAGACACATCTTTTTACTATGGTTAGAAATTGTCCGTATAAAGGTAAAAATGTCCCTGAAAATCAACATATCATCCTTTAATCCTCTGTTTTTTGGTGTTATAGAAATGCCATGCACCCTACATGCACCACGTTACCTGACAGGACTGTGAATATGGCTGCAAAGGCATTCAGTTTCAGTCCATCGATGACGTTTCCAAAATGGCAGACCTCGATGGACATGAGGATTCCTCCGGTGGCCAGCAGTAAGATGTAGAGACACTCGGCTACGATGCAGAGCCACAAAACACCTGTGAAGATATGAGAGGGAGAAGCGATGAGTATCGAAGGAATTTCTGACAGGCCCCGAGGAAATTATGGATGAAGACTCCAGTTCTATCAAGATGAGGAGAGAAAGCGGATGGAGCCGCTGATTAAGATGATGTGGAGCCACAGACACTCACGGAGAACGACACACTGAACCGCTGGGACTCATTTAGATGGACCTCCCATCAAGGAGCGGCTGAAATATTTATATACCAGAAACTTGACACTAGATTTAAAAGGAGATTTCAACTTTCAGCATGCGGATGCAGCTACATATTTCATAGAGTTCGTCGGAAATCTTCATGCTGTCACATGCACTTTAGGTGGGAGGCTGATGACTATATTCACATAAATGCCAAAGTGTGAAAGATGCTGTCTTTTCTAGTTTCAGACACAGTATAAATGAAAACAAGGCAGCGAGGGATCACACTAACACAAAAGTTCAGTCATTTAAGGATGACAGGTGGGATCAGCAACAAGACTACAGCGAGGAGAGCCGCTTACTGAAATCTTTATAATGAAGTACTTCAGAAAGATTTTGTACTGTTTTTAAAAGAAAACACTTTTGCTCACCAGGGTTGCATTTATTTGATAAAAAAATTTGAAATATGATTACATTTTAAAATAGTGTTTTTCTATGTGAATATCTGTTAAAATGTATTCATTTATTCAGGACCCATGATGGGAATTCACAGCTGAATTTTCAGTCTTCAGTGTCACATGATCCTTCAGAAATATGTTGATTTGCTGCTCAAGAAACATTTCTGATTATTATCAATGTTGAAAACAGTTGTGCTGCTGAATATTTTTTATCTGGAAACCGTGATACATTTAATTTTTCAGAATTCTTTGATAAACATAAGTTCAAAAGAAAAGCATTTATTTGAAATATCACTTTGATCAGTTTAATGTGTCAAAAAGTAATATGTAATATTACTGTATATGAAATTTTAAGAAAATATTTTTTAAATAATAATAAAAAAAGTATATATATATATATATATGGCAAAAAACATATATATGTTTAAATATAAATATGCACATAAAACATCAAAAGATATAATAGTGACTGGCATTTAAAAGGCATAAAGTTAGAAACCAAATTCTATAGGGACTTGGCACAAATTATTATTATTATTCTTTCCTTTATTGTGCACTCGTATTTGCCATTGAGCCATATATGAACACATTGTACACGTATCACCCACATATAAACACAGACTGACATCATCATAATGCATAAACACAGATTACTCATCAATAAAACTCTGTGGCTATAATCCACAAGAATATCATTATTCTGATACATGCGTTTAATCTCCAGGGATATAAAACCTAAAGATGATTATTTCTCACTCTTGATTTAGACACTGTCACGGTCAGTGCAGAATGAGCTGAATTACAGCGAGGAGTCACCTTGAGTCATCATCATCATGCTTAACTATCATTATATCTGATGGATCTTAGTCTGGATTAGGCATCTATCAATTACACTCAGAAACAACAGTGCTAAAGATGCTGGCGCTGCTGCCTGCTGAGAGAATGAAATCGTATTGACATGCTCATATATCCACATGAATGAGAATGAGGCAGGTGCACGGCTGGCAGAAAGATTAAAAAAGTCAAGCTTGATTAAAAGTGACCGGACCTCCAGACAGCATGTGCCAAATAAAAGAGCGGATATCAGGAGCATCGCTTTCATTAAGGACCTGAGCGACAGCCTATTTAAAACATCATGCAGAATCTGAATATTCCCCAGAGTTCATAATGAAGAGTGACAGACATACCTCTCTCGTGAGGAGGAGCCACGTTTATGAAGCTTCTGCATTTCTCACCTGCAAGAGGAAAAGACATTTCACACATTTCTCACCTGCGCTGACACTCACCTGCAAGAGGAAAAGACATTCAACACAACGCTGTGAGACTCACTGAGTTTTCTATACTTCATGATTATTAATGAGTGAAGAAATGTTAGTCATTTTAAGAGAGAATGTAAAAATGATACTGTAAAAATCCTGATAATTGGTTAGTTGTAAGTTATGGTAAACAATATCATACTGTAGTATAAAAAACATATGTGATTATTAATGTCAGTAAACTGTAAGCGAATTCATACTCCTAAAACAAAACAAAATATAAAAAATGTGCATTTGTAATTTATTTTAGTTTTTTATGGAAAAGGATAATTTCCAGAATAAATTATAATGTTTTCTTTGTTGCAGTTATATGCATTATTATATGTTTTATATAGCGCTTATTATATGTTTTAAGTCGTTTTTTTACGGAGTGTCTATTTTCACTAAGTGCAAATAGCCTGACCTTGATGGCAGAGGCTATTTACACCAACTCCGCCCACCGATCTGTGATTAAGACCACGGACTATAGTCAGCTTCAGTCGCACAGATGGCAAAGCCTTTCCCATACTCTTTTTGACGCGATCGACCCGGATTCAAATCCGCCTTTTGGCCAAATTTTTCTCCCTTTTCAAATCTCATATTGCATCATAAATGCATTTTTTTCCAATAAAAATTAAGGAAATAATAAAAAAGTTGAAAATAAAGTATTGGGTAGGGTTAGGGAGGGCTTTATTGTCCCAATAAGGTGGCATCCATTTAATAATTTGAATTAAAATAAAAATTTACCCTCAATAATTTATTATTGCATACTTTTTTTATAATGTACTACAATACTGAGGTGCAGATAATTGCCACTATTTGCAATAAGTAGTATAAATAGCAGAAAAATCCTGCTATTTTAACATAGTGTATATACACTCACCGGCCACTTTATAAGGTACACCTGTTCAATTGCTTGGTAACACAAATTGCTAATCAGCCAATCACATGACAGCAACTCAATGCATTATGCATCTAGATGTGGTGAAGACGACTTGCTGGAGTTCAAACCGAGCATCAGAATGGGGAAGAAAGGGGATTTAAGTGACTTTGAACGTGGAATGGTTGTTGGTGCCAGACGGGCTGGTCTGAGTATTTCAAAAACTGCTGATCTACTGGGATTTTCACGCACAACCATCTCTAGGGTTTACAGAGAATGGTCAGAAAAAGAGAAAATATCCAGTGAGCGGCAGTTGTGTGGATGAAAATGCCTTGTTGATGTCAGAGGTCAGAGGAGAATGGGCAGACTGGTTAGAGATGATAGAAAGACAACAGGAACTCAAATAACCACTCGTTACAACCAAGATATGCAGAATACCATCTCTGAACACACAACACGTCAAACCCTGAAGCAGATGGGCTCCAGCAGCAGAAGACCACACCGGGTGCCGCTCCTGTCAGATAAGAACAGGACACGGAGGATACAATTCACACAGGATCACCAAAATTGGACAATAGAAGATTGTAAAAACGTTGCCTCGTCTGATGAGTCTTGATTTCTGCTGCAACATTCAGATGATAGGGTCAGAATTTGGTGTAAAGAACATGAAAGCATGGATCATCCTGCCTTGTCTCAACGGTTCAGGCTGGTGGTGGTGGTTTATTGGTTTGGGGGGTATTTTCTTGGCACACTTTGGGTCCATTAGTACCAATTGAGCATCGTTTAAACGCCACAGTCTACCTGAGTATTGTTGCTGACCATGTCCATCCCTTTATGACTACAGTGTACCCATCTTCTGATGCTACTTCCAGCAGGATAATGCACCATGTCACAAAGCTCAAATCATCTCAGACTGGTTTCTTTAACATGACAATGAGTTCACTTTACTCAAATGGCCTCCACAGTCACCAGATCTCAATCCAATAGAGCACCTTTGGGATGTGGTGGATACGGGGGATTCACATCATGGATGTGCAGCCGACAAATCTGCAGCAACTGCGTGATGCTATCATGTCAATATGAACCAAAATCTCTGAGGAATGTTTCCAACACCTTGTTGAATCTATGCCACGAAGAATTAAGGCAGTTCTGAAGGAAAAAGGGGTCCAACCCGGTACTAGCAAGGTGTACCTAATAAAGTGGCCAGTGAGTGTATAATCAGCTATTTGAGAATCTAATCTAATTGATATTTACGCTGAGTGCAAATAGCCACTGCCTTTTTATGTTTATTGCATTGTTTCAGTGAGCAATGCAATTGTTACAGTGTTTATTAATCTTTTGTTAATGTTAGTAAATAATAATAAAAAAACTATTCATTGTTAGTTCATGTCACTTTCATTAAATATTATGAACAGATACAACCTTTGATTTTAATAGATGTTTTCATTGTTAATTAATATTAACAAATCGAACCTTATTGTAAAGTGATACCAAGAAAGAAAGAAAGAAAGAAAGCATTATTCAAATAACTACAGCTAGTCCTAGAAGAAAAACAGCTGTGTTTCAATGAATGAGTAATGGATATGGATATAGGTCAGTAGGTTTGGAGTTGCATCCAATAACTGATAGACAGAGCAGAATTAAATCAGATCACCTGTCAAAACGTTTATCACAATACATATGTAACAGGTCCCTCTCAGCTGCTCCGAGGCGGGTCTCGAACCTCTAGATCTCCTGCGTGGGAGGCAGACACTCTAACGAGGAGGATAAACGGCTGTGACCACTACACTAGTGCTTCCTTGAGATCAGGGGAGTGAGGTTTACTTGCACAGCATCTACTCGCTGGCCTCCGTTACACATGTTGAAAACACGTTTTTTCGAGCTGCTATTCAGGCTACAGCGTCCCCTGACGTTAATGAATTTTAAAAAGGAAACAGGCTTGTTGGACTGTCATCATCATTTATTTAGTGATGCTAGGAAGGCAAAAACAAGGTTTACGCACTTCAAAAGCTGAATATTCACACTGTGGTGGATTGAAGCCAACCAAACTAACAGGGAACACTGACTTTCACTAATATTTTTTAAGGGTTATAAGACAAAACATTCTAAAGTAATGTTTATAGAACGTTCTTATAACATAATTAAAGACAGGGTAAGCAATTTCTGGAAGCCAATGTTGATATTTGAAATCACCAAAACAAACGCGCCCCTACCCCAAAAGGGTCCCGCCCCTATTTAGATAGATTTGCCCCACATATAGGCCTACGTAGCCTACACAACCCAGGCAACGATTAGTTCTGTGAAACATAAGCTGCTTTTCCACCGAAATTACCTGGAACAATATGTCCCAGGAACCGGTTTCATCGTGGTCTAAAGTACTGAGAAGAATAGGCAAATAGTCTGGTGACTTAACGTTATGTCTGTGTGCGTTTCTCAATACCAAGTACGCCAATTTTGGACTTGCATCCTCGTTAGTTCGGACTTCACGAGTTAAGGCCATTGCACACTGAGTTTTGGTATTCTTCATCCTTTCCTATTAAAATGAATGCTACGGATGCGAAAAACGCAGAAAATCGAACCTGATTCTCTCCAGCTGATCCGATATTTACACAGGTCCGATAATTTATTTTTTTATCCTCCATCTTTATCTTTCTGTCACTCGGCTCGGCTGTTCACTGAATGCTCTCTACTCAATATCATGAGTAGACACGCCCCTTACTGCTGATTGGCTATAAGCTTGTTTTAGTACTGGGCCCCCTCAGTATTCTACAACGTTTTTGAAAAATTACATACCCTGCCTTTAATATCTGTTACGTTCTCATAATGTTGAGAGGAAACATTCTTATGTTCTTGGAATATCCTTATGACGTTATCTTCTCAGAACTTGTTCAAAACTCTTCAATACAATTCTTCTGTAATAACAACGTAACATTCTCATACAATTTTCAAAACGATATAAAGCAATGTTCCTAATGTTTTCATAACCAAGAAAAACGTTCTTTAAATGTTAAAAATGGGTGTTTTAAACATTGAGAGAACATTCAAATGTAACATTCTCATAACGTTTTCAAAATGATAGAATTCCTCTAACATTCGCATAACCAAGAAGAAACGTTCTTAATTATTATATATTTTTTTTAATGAACGATCTGAAAATTTTCAAAATTATAGAATGAAATGTTCCTCCAATGTTCAACCTAGAAAAACATTGTTTAAATGTGAAAAAATGGGTGTTTTAAATAATGAAAGAACATTCAAATGTATCTTTCTCATAACGATTTGGAATGTTCCTGTTACGTTCATATAATAAAAATGTATTTCAACATAAAAAACGGACGTTTAAAAAACATTTAGTAGCTAATAACGTGTTTATAACTTAATGTGAACGTTAACGACACGTTATTTGCCGTTTGCCGGTGTGATGACAAGAAAAGCCGCATCCTTACCGACAAGGTCGACGTTCTGCTCGCAGGAGAACCAGATGCCGGTGTGGAACTTCCTCAGAACAAACTTATCCTCGCCGGTCTCCCAGATATACTGAACCAGCCGGCTGTCGTTGATGTTCGAGCTGTTGTATCTAATGCAGTGCGTCTGTTTGACGGTCACCGGTCCGGTACAGAAGGGCTTGACAACTTTCCGCTTCCCCTCGCACCAGTAGCTGGTGGTCAGCGCGGATATGGCGAGCATCAGCGCGAGGAAGTTCAAGGTGAGCGCGAGCGAGGCTCTCCGCCGCCGGTCCATCCCCATGATGATGAACACGGATCCCGTCTGGTGTTTATCTCCGGTGGTTTGTCATGTGTTGGCGTGCAGTGCTTCTTCTCTCGCTGCTCTCACAGAGTTCTGCACGCTGAGCTCCTGCGCGCTTCATTTCTCATGTGATGTCAGACACACAATGAAAGCGCGAGGTCACAGCGCCCAGTCAAATATGTAAATCAGCATGGATCCAGTGCTCACAAAGAACCCTGGCAACATCTGGATCTCCTTCCTAATGAGCTGGCACAACAAGTGTTTGCTATTATCTCTGTTTATAAAATATATTTATAATATATGAACATAAACATCTATAAAATTAAATGTTATTTAAACGTTTATTTTTTATATTCTAAGTTTTCTCTCAACATTATGAGAAAGTTCGAGTTCAAATAGCTTTTGAGAATGTTGATCTCAGAAAATGTTCTCAATGTAATGACGTAATGAGAACATCTCAGGCTATCAAATATTAATAAAGTTATGAGAATGCTCTATAAACATTAGCCTACTTTAGGAATGTTTTGTCTTAAGATAAACTTAAAAAATCCTGCAATGTGAAAACATTCCCTGTTAGCTGGGAAGGCACTCCATTATTTCGTTATGTAATGTAAGTGATAGAAAAACAAAATAGGCTACAGAAGTAAAAACAAAAATAGAAATGATTTTGAATCAATCTGTTATTTGAAGTATTTCTCCCCTTGTAATCTCTCAATATGGGTCAACGCTGTCAGACACAAAAGCAGTCTGTCTGATTTCAAATTATTGATAAATCACATTCACATTGATGAATGAATCATTTGAGATTTCAGGATGGTTTCAAACTGATTTCATCTCATCGATTGAAATGTCACCTCAGCCTGACAGGGATGACAAAATAACCGTATTTACACATGACACATATTAAACGCAGTAGCCATTGTATTTTGCTGCTGCTGCAAGCTACGAGAAGGGCCTAAATAAAAACAGATCGATTTTCCACAGAATCTAAAGCATCTCTGCATGACAGAGTTCATATATTATGGCTGTGACAGAAAATACAAACAATTACTTCACTAGCCTATCAACTACTGTTTCAAAATAAAAACAAACTTTAAACTCACCAGAGTCTGTGTGATGTTGTTGAGTTCATAGCAGATGAATGTTATGCATGCTGGTTTAAGGCTTTGCAAATAAACATGTAATGTAAATTTCAATAAAATCAAGAGAAGACACCAATGAAACCATGCATTTTCATTAGGAGGGTTCTAGCTACCATATCTGACTCATTTTAAAGTGAAAACATTACCATTTTCCATAAACCTTCCCCTCAGAGGGCTCATTTTGTGTCTGTTAAATGCTTCAGGAGATGTTGAACTCACATCAGCTGAATTATGAAAGGAGAAACATCAGGATGCATCTATGTTAAAGCAATGAGCCCCAAGAAGCCGTGGTTTACAGTGAATTTATAACAGCTAAGGGGCGTTGTTAGGCACGATGCGAAGCGGAGTACTATTTTAGTATTATTAGCGGATTATTCCATATACGTAGTAAGGTTTCACAAAATAAGAACAGAGCAAATAAAGTATAATGATATTAATAAAAACAGTATTCTTCCACCATTCAATGTAATTCCTCAGGAACAGTTGTGGTCGCAACAAAGTGGTTGCCAAGTAACACACAAAGTAAACACAGTTGTAGGTTTGTAGTGTAATTTACAACAGCTTCGAACTTGGCTCAACCAATCAGAATCGAGGACCGGAACGATCCGTTTTATAGACAGTTTCAACCATAGACATAATGGTTTTAACGGTAACAACATAAATAAACGTTAGAGGTTTGCGCCCGGTAAACGGCTCTGTAAAACTGAGCTCACAAACGCTGTTTTATCAGACATAACATGCAAGATGAAATGAAAATGACATCAAACATTTTCTAAAGAAATACAGTGTTATAAAAACACATGCGCCTCGTTTTGATTTTTAAACGTACATTACGTGCTCATGTTTATTCAACAAAGCCTTTTGGAAAAGTTTTGATTTTGTGGTGGGTCGTCACAAATAAATGTATGTATGTGAAACACATCCCACAGCACAACAACCTGAGCCAACTTCATTACTCATCACTTTAACTGTGTTTGTAGCCGGCGCCACTAACAGCCCGATATACAAACACAGACCGGAAGTTACCTTCGGACCGCGCACGTGCACTCGGTGAAACCGTCTATAATAAGTATTAAGTAACTGACAGACCTGACAGACGAATTGAGGTTTAAAAGATACAGAATCAAAATCTAATGTCATAATTTCACTAGAATCAATAGAAAATGATACGAGCATTTCTACTATATCTGACTCATTTGAAAGTGTAAATGCTGCTGTTTTCCAAACTGCTGGTTTGTGGGATGGTGTTTGATCGCAGGTTCTCATGAATGACGCTGTGGAAAACAATCTGCTTCATTTGCCACCTAATTTATTTCTCTGAGTTGGATAAGAGGTCAGACTGATCAATATTAGTGACAGAGCGCTGAAGGATCTGAAACACCCTCGTGTCGACTGGACGTCTCTGGAGAATGAAGTTAGTGTCACAAGTCCTCGTCCTGGCAAGATGATAGCCAAGGGCAGAAAACTTACGACGACACGTAACAGATGCGTCACGCTTTGAGCACACGCTGTCCATACAGTGATGAACGCCATTTCAGGTCCCAGATTCTTCCTAAATCCTACATTTTTGAAGTTAGGTTTGAGAAAAGCAAGGCATGTGATTTGTGATTTTGGGCTGCAGTTGTTCGCTGTATGTACAGTTGTTGCTGGAAACATCATTGTGTTTTATTACTGCCATCATTAGGTTGATGTATCTGTGGCCTTGAGAGCACTAGGCCAGGAACACGCAGCAAGTACAGCACAAACTATCAGCGAGAATAATGTTCCAGTTAGATTACAGTTTACTTGACCCTCGGGAAATCACCGCGGACACATCATAAGAAGGTTTACACATTCACACACATACACATGTCGCATGAGGATCAATATTTTAAAGAGAACAGACAGCGCAAGTGATTGAACGAGACTGAGCATTAATGAATGGTAAAAGCTCTTCGTCAGTCAAATAAAATGACTTGAGAGTGTCTTAGGAACAGATGTTTGCTTAATTAGGTGCAGCTTAGCCATTTACAGAGGATCGTTTATTAAAACGGCGAGCAGTGACCTTCTGAATGCTTTTACTTTCTTACTATATGGACAGGTTTATATTCTGCAGTGTGTGTATGCAGTGCAGTACACTAGAAAAATTATATGATCAATAAGTCAACATTTTTTTTTCATTACTTTAACTCATTAAAATAATTGAACCAATTTCAACTTAAAGTTATTCATTCAATTAGACTATAACTTGTGCAGCCAATTGGCTAATTCTAAAGGTGAATATAAAGTTGCTGTTTTCCATAAAAGGCTCTTTTTGTGTCTATCAAATGCTTCTGGGATGTTGTTGAACTCATAGCAGGTAAATTACTGAAAGATGACCATCAGGATGACTCTATATGAATCACTGAGTGAACGGAGGACATAAACTCAATAAAGTAACGAGTATATTACAATGAAACCAAATATTTTTGTTAGGAACATATACAGTTAAATCAAATTTAAGACAGGAATTTGAAGGAAAAGTTCATCCAAAAATGAAAATTCAGTTTATTTTCATTTCAAAGCGATACGTCTTTGGTTAATGTTCAAAACACAAGTTAAGATATTTTTAATGAAACCTGACATGTTTCTACCACTCTATTGAAAGTCCAGGTAACCAAAACGTATTAGAAGATTCAAAGGTCATAAAGGTGTTGTAAACGCAATCGACATGAATCCAACGTTTTAATCCAAGTCTTGCAAAGAGAAATGAATGCTTTACTGTATGAACAGATTTAGACCTCATGTTGTGTTCTGGTCATTTTTACCCGGAGAGGATTTTAATTTCCCCTAAAATAGTTAATATTATCGCATTAGTATAACACTTACTGATTTTGCACATACAGGGTATAACAACTTCACAACATTTTTTCACATGTGTGCAGTTCCCATTGAAAAATTAACATAGAAATTTCCTGTAAGTGCCTCATTGCGCTGTATTATCAGCAAAAACTGGTAATATAAAAACCTTACTTGTAATTGTTCTGAGCTTATGTGCTCTTCAGTTTTTGAGTGGGAAAAAAAAACATTATTTGTGGATAATTTGTGGCAATATTCAATGTTCAAAAACTGAGGCGCATGAGCTCATATCAATGAAGCCTACGATCAAGCAGTTCCAAAAAAGAAATACAAAAACCTGTGCTGACTGCATGAAAACAAGTTAAAAAAGATTGAATCCAAGATTTGGTTATATAGCATATTGAGAGATTTACAAGCAATTTTTAAAACACCAGTCATTTTATAAGGGTTCATTTTTTGGCTGAACGATCTTTTAAGTTGAGTCAAATTGTAGCTGGAAATAGTTTTCCAGTGCAGCAGCACTCTCTCCAGCGTTTGTGTGCTGTATGTGTGTATTCATAGCAAGTAAACATCTCTGAGGAATGAGAACATTGGATGACAGATTTCTGGTAGATAACAGAAACTATTTCTCCATAACTCTTCAAAAAAAGAAGCAACACTTTCTTGTTCCCCCCCAAAAGGCCTGTTTATGTTGTCTTGAATACTTGTGGGAATGCAGACAGAGCCAAACAACATTTGCACACTGAGTCACAGAAACTATGTCTTTAATTGTCCGCCAAAGTTTGGTCTCAGGCTCGTTATGAGCACAGTGTCTGCATTTGCTGACAGCACACACTCATTATTCTGTTCGGAGAGATGAGGTGGAGGTCAGAGCGTCTTTGTGTCCTCTATTCTAGCATTAGTTCTCATGTCCAGCGCTCCTCTGATGAGCTGCAGTCGCTGGAGATGATGCTGCACACCTGCGCTCTGTGTCCTTCAGTTTACCTCAAGGTCAAATAAGACTGGGCATATATATCATGACAGAACAATACGGATTCTCGGATCACTGCTTGGGAAAAAAATCTGTATTGTGTAATTGCTTCTGCACTAAAGCTCTGATTAACTGTGTCCCCTAAAGGCAAAAGTGCATTATTTACTCATTATCTTTGACAATAATGGAGACATTTTGTGCTCCTAGTTGTGTCTCCTTCACAGCAAGCCATGGAGCTCATTATTATGTCCCGCTATCATAGAAGCTCATTACAATAAGCATGCCATTTATCAATCTTCTGTGGTGAGTTACAATTACAAGATGGCCTCGGAGAATACGACGAAACTGAATTTAGGCTGGATGGGACTGTTATTGTG
This sequence comes from Ptychobarbus kaznakovi, assembly GCA_027422405.1. Taxonomy (NCBI): domain Eukaryota; kingdom Metazoa; phylum Chordata; class Actinopteri; order Cypriniformes; family Cyprinidae; genus Ptychobarbus; species Ptychobarbus kaznakovi. The sequence goes on from CM049808.1 coordinate 1,779,041, forward strand.
TACCGCCACGCAGGCGAAATGGCTTAAGGTTACTAATCTGAATGTGATGCATGAGTCACAATAGCGAACCATGAGGACGTTTGTATGTGTTTAAAGCATGGCCCTGTAAAGTTTGAATAGATGAGCCTCTGCTCAGAGGATGGAAAAGATTTCTTACATTACAGCGGGCCACAGGTGGCTGAATGGACTTCCCAATCAGTTCACAGTTATTATTCCAGTGGGAATGAAAGGACTTTGCTATATCAAGGTACATTGAAGTTCTGGATGTGATAAAATCACGGGGAAATGCATGTGTGCAATGATGCATCAGAACACTAGTGAGCGTTTTGAAATATCATAAACATGCACACTACTGATCAAAAGCTTTTTGAATGAAATTATTACTTTTGTTCAGTAAGGATGCATTAAATTGATCAAAAAGTGATAGTAAAGACATTTATAATGTTTTCGATTTTGAATAAATGTTTTCTATTCATCAAATATAGAAAATGTATACAATAAAATGGATCACTGTTTCAACAAAAATATTTAGCAGCACAACTGTTTTCAACATCGATTATGATCAGAAATGTTTCTTAAACAGCAAATCAGCATATTATAATGATTTCTGAAGATCATGTGACTCTGAAGACTGGAGTAATGATGCTGAAAATACAGTTTGATCACAGAAAAAAATGCTTTTGAACATCTATTCACATAGAAAACATTTATTTTAAATTGCAATAATATTTCACAATTTTTACTGTATTTTTGATCAAATAAATGCAGCCTTGGTGAGCAGAAGAGATTTCGTGTTTTTTTATTTGCAGGTCATTGCAATTTGCACGCATTGCATTTGCATGATTATTGGACAACATTTGTTTTAAAAATATCCAAATAAATTTAAATATAGAAACATTGTTTATCCAAAGCACCTTCGAAGAGCACTTGAGCTTCACATGTTGCCAGTATGTGTCGTATCTTAACATCAGGCTCCTTCAGAAACGTCTCAGTTCAATCGTATCAGGAGCTCATTTTCAAAAGAGACCTTTGCTACTAAAGGCAGCATGTCAGACTGGCATATCTGGGCTAAAGTTTGATTTAGTAAATAGGCACCATCCTCTGACAGCCAGACTCTTCTGGGGAGAAATAGCCAGTGCTGTGAAGATCATGCTAATGAGTGACTATCTGTGGACTTGAATATTGTTGCATGTTCTATCATTTCCTCCAGGTTTTTTATTAATTTCACCATGAAATTAGCAATATAGATGACAATAAATCATGTTTTTAACTAAATTGGAATCGCAAAGGTATCTTCCCCATGAGAACTATTTTCTTATAAGTGCTCAGGGTCATTAAAATGAGACAGTATAGGTTTAATTAAACATCAATAAATGTTATACTGAATATTTAGAGTCCTTCATGTTGTTTGCAGTGCCTCTGTTTCTTGACTGAATGTGAAATGATCATTCAGAGCATCAGTATGAGTCACAACAACCGCACTCAAGAATAATAGTGTTAAAGAGCTCGCTGTTAGTCCTTGGCAGACTTGGTGTACTCCATGCAAGTCATGCTGGATTAAGGACTGGGCAGAGCAAATAAATAATGCATGTTAGCGGTGATGGAGAGCAGTCGGTGCGCTGGACGGATGAGCTGAAGAGTGGCAGAGACACCTGAAGACGGATCGCAGAAGAGCCAATGCGATAAAGACGCCTGCAGCAGAAAACAATCACAGCAGACTGTTAAAACACTTCGATTAGGCAAGATTTCAAACCTGGAATGAGCAACCGATTGTTTTATATTTGCCATGAGCTAGATGATAATAGATAATATATTATTAAAGGTAATACAGTGTGACATGGTACTTGTGGGATAATAGATACATGTCATGTTGCAGGATGATTTAAAACATATACAAAAAGTGACCGGATGGTTTGAAAGCTATTTGCGGCCTCATCCCTCGGTATGAATAACATTTAAAACAGACGCAGATTATTAAAGGGGTTCTATTATGCTCTTTTACAAAGTCTTGATCTTGTTTTGGGGGTGTACTGGAACATGCTCTCATGCTTGGTGGTTCGAAAATCGCATTATTTGTCACATAATTTACATTATTACAATAGCTTTCTCCCCAGCCTGACACAAACGGCTCGATTAGTTACGAGGTTTGATGAAGGCCCGCCTTCCGAAAAACTAAATGTGTTGTGATTGGTTAGCTGTCCCAGTGCGTTGTGATTGGCGAACAGCTTAGAAGGCATTTCAGTATTGCCCCGCCCCTTGCCAAAACAGCAAGTTTGTCAATATATTCAACAAGAGGATCATGCAGAAACTTTGCATGCACGGATATTGCAAGATATATTAAAGTGGTAATGTTATTGTTTTTTTGGGCTAAATCAAGTTTTAGATAGGATGTCAACAACAGCTTAAAAATAACTGCATTGACTATGTAACGTTACAGATAAGTGCAACGGTAATATGTATTATGTTTATTGTTCTTTAATTCTAACATTATAACATGAATTGCACTGAAACTGTTATACAGTTGAATTTATTTATACCATAGTCCCACAGACTTACACTATTTGTGGCGGCATATATATGCATTGATTCTCTGCCAGCAGGAGGTGCTGTTGGAGCGGGAGAGCTCGACGTTTCCCCGGTAACGCTGTACACAAAACAAAGCTCCGCTCACAAACGCATGCAAGATGAAATGAAAATGACATCCAAAATTTTCTTAAAACAGTTGGTTTCATCAGAAATACAGTGATACAAAAACACCCGCATTGGGTTTTGATTATTGAAAGGGGCAGAGCTCAACCAAGTGTTCTCCCACCGGCCAACCAGTTGAATTACAGTAGGCGGGATTTACAATTTGTGATGTCACAAATACAGGAAAACAACTTTGTAGTCCAAATGAGCCGTTCGTTGTAGTTCTTGAAAAGGGATTTTTTTAAGCAAAATATCTCCATTTGGAGTGGACTTTTGAGATTTATAACTTTGTTTTAGCCCAACATACACACTACACATTGCCCAAACATACAACCCTGCTCCTAACTTCAAACCCTGTAGTTCCAACCGTCCTGCAACACACCTGTATGTTTTACCCTGCTGCAACACACCTTGAATTAGCTGGTTCAGGTTGTGTTTGATTGGTTGGACAAGTAGCCCTGAACACCAGGATGGTAGCTGGTTCAGGTGTGTTTGATTGGGGTTCCAGGAGCAGGGTTGAGAGAGGGGGGAAAATTCTTCAGGATGGTACTCGCCAGGAGCACTACACAGGGTTGGAAATTCTAAAATAAAAAAGTGAAAAAGCATAATAGGACCCCTTTAAAAAACATATCAGAAACTTCTAAATCCAAAACACAGAACAATAAACACTCACCCTTTTTTAAACTGCTAAAAAACACAAGGAAATATATTTCAACATTTTCTACACATTAAATTGGCTGGTGACAAAGCCGCTCATCTGAAACTTGACAAAAGAGACTTTATGTGGGTCAAGATCAAGAGCGAATGCTGGACGGTTCTGACGAGGAAAACTCAGACAGAAACAAAGGCACACCAGAGACATCACAGCCATTGATCTCACAGGAACTAGCCACTGACAGACGACAGAAACCGCCGCGAGTCATGATATATTAAACCCGGGAGTCAAAGCAGTCAAACCCATCGTAACAAAGAGCTCGAACCTTCACCTCGGGGCGAGAGCAGTCACAGTCGGCCTGGAGAAACCTGCTTCATCAGACTCAACTATCTGCTGGTGGCCGCGCTCCATCACTGGAATGAAATGGATTCCTGAAGCGGCTGCCGTGTGGAGAACGGCTGATTGCCTGAGACCTTTAATTTGCCGCTCTCCAGCCTCCATCCACACCGCAGGGATTCAGTCTCTCCGCCGACACGCGTCATGCACCTCACCTCACCTCACCTCACCGCCATCACGCATTTAATGATGATTTATAATCCATAGCGGTAATTACTGCTAAACTCAGAGTTCTACATCAAAGACTAGTCATTTAATGAGTTTAGCACAAGACTTCATTAAACATTACCTGAGGTCAAGAGCTGTGACCCAGATATCGAGTCTTGGGACGCAACAAAATATATCAACTTTTCATAGACGCTCCATCTCAACTTCATCTGAGACGCTTTTCTGCCGAGCTGGAAGAAACTGATACTTGCTGTTGGTGAACTCATTATTTCTAAGTCAAGGACTAACTGCAGGGCTTTTGTATTTTCTTCTGAAACTCAGAAGAGAAAGTACAGGTTTGAGAAAGCATTATGGCAAGTCATCAAATTCGTATCACATTTAGGTTAAGTGCCCTACAGGAACATGCTCACTTATTTGTCATTTATTTTGTCACTCAGTAGGAGTTTTTCTCACCGCTAATAAATCTTAACCCTATAAAGCCTACGGCAAAGAAAGCCTCTAAACTTTGTTGTTGCACACAAACTACCACATTCACATTCTGCAAAATGTATTTTAGTGTAATTGCACAAACGTCACATATATTTCTGCTGTCAAATCTTTTCTGGTTTCTATAAAGCAAACATAATAAAAAATTTGACATTGTTAGTAATATTTCCAGATGAACACTTACTGGACTGAAGCAGCTTGGCTTTACTTGAAATATTGATTTTTTTTTAGAAAAATCACTGAGTCTGAAATATGATCATCAGGCTTTTGAGGAGCGTTTGTTTCCAGGAGCTTTTCTTTCACTGTTCCTCAGCGGAGGAATAATCTTCCCAAGCCTCCAAAACGTCTCACATCTTTTGAGGAACGTTTATTTGTTCATCTCGCAATCATCATTGTATTGCATTGCATTCCATATTTTGATCTTTTAGGTTAAATTATATAATCTGCTGAGACATATTATTGTAGATAGAGAGTGATATCAGAATGTCATCATATAAATATCAGTATCTGTGTAACCCCCCCGACACGGGTCCGCACCAACTCACTGAGCGGGTCGGAACCCAGGACTCCGGTGGGGAGGCGGGCGCTCTAACAGGAACGCCAAAGGCAGCAGCCTCTAGCGTCAGTCGCCAGAGCGCCTCTATTGAGTCAGGAGAGTGAGGTTTACACACAGCCCTTACTGGCATACATCCGTTACATCTGCACTAAATTGCATATGTTTGCTATAAAACAAAAAAGTCTCTGTATTCTCACTATATCAGACTATGAGAAATAAAACCCTGATGGATCAAATATGATACAAAAACACAAAATATTTTATCTGAAGGTTCAACAAACTGTTCCGTTTGAAGAGTTTATTAGTTCACTGAGATATGCAAATATGCAGATATGTATTTTTTATGTATTTAAAAAACACTAACTAGCACTCTCTATATTTTTTCCATTCTATCTACTTTTTTATTTTCATTTATTATAAAAAACGACCCTCTAACACTAGCATTCTCGGTAACACTTTATTTCGATAGTCCACTTTAGACAATCTACTAACAGTAAGTAACTTTGCAACTACATGTCAACCAGCAGTCATTGGAGTATTAGTAAACTGTCTGCTTAATATCTTCTAACACTTTATTTTGAGGGGTCCACAACATACAACATACTGACTATGAGAAACTTTGCAAGTATATGTCAACTTATTCTACTAACCCTAAACCTAACCTAACAGTGTACTCCGAGAATTAGTTGACATGTAGTTACAAAGTTACTTATAGTTCGTAGAATGTCTAAAGTGACTATCAAAATAAAGTGTAACCACATTCTCTAATCTGTTTTAATTCTTTTTAATTGTTTTATTTATATTTTAAAAAGTCCCTCTAACACTCCTTATTATTTTTCTACTTGTTTTCTTTTTATTTATTATAAAAAAAATCCTTGCTACATATACTGCATTAGGCTAACCGAGACTTGTCACAGCATTCACATATCATTGCTCTTTTGTTGGTTTTGATTGCTTCTATTGTCTTCATTTGTAAGTCGCTTTGGATAAAAGTGTCTGCTAAATGACTAAATGTAAATGTAAAAAGGCAACTGATTATTAAAAATCTCATTGCATCACCTTGCCTTAATTTTTTTGATTTTCACATACAATTTGTTTTGTACAATATACTAGGAAGTATATAGTTTTATTTGCGAAGCATTTTTACTGTTTGTATTTTTTTGTTTATGTATAGGTAACCATTTTTATATATAGCATATGTATAGTCAAGATCTGTCAGTAGGTTAGTTGTGTATAGGTTTATATGGTTTTATTCCATTGCTGTATATCTGTATTAATGTAGCACCGTGGTCCTGTGAGGCACAACATTTCGTTCCACTGTATGTACCCACATGTAGCGGAACGACAATAAAGCTCAACTTGACTTGAAGTAATGGAAAGCAAATAATTACCACTGTGTTATTCCCATGCACAATAGAAAATAGATTAAACAATATGCTAAATATATAAAGAGCTGTTCATGCAGACGAACACGCTCATTTATTGCATGCAGATCAGCTGTAGTGAATTGTGGAGGGTTATTGTCAAACGGCCTGTCCTGTGGGCATGAGAGATGTTGTGAGGTCGAGCTGCGGTTTTCCCATCAAGCACTCTCAGACACACGCAAATCACCATACATCTCATTTATCAGCTTGAGAGCTGGGCTGATGTTCAGATTACAAATCCTTCCAGACGCTTGCTGATGGAGCTTAATCTTTCAAAAGGAACAGGAGAAGAGTCAAAGACCCGACACACCACCTTCTCTTAAAGGACACTGCGCTGTGTTTTGGGAAATAGTTCAGTCATGACTGTAGGTGATCTCAATGAATGATTGTGTCAATTTGCTAATCCACAAAGGAAAAAACTGGCTTTAGGTTTGAAATGTGTTTAAGGGTGAATCCCATTTCTCTGTCTCCCCCTTCCCCTTAGTTTTGCGCGTTCACATGAGAGTAAGGGCTGTCCCAATTCTGATTTTGATCGAGGGGTAGGTAAGTGGAAGGGGTAGATAGCCCTTAAAACCAAGCATTTCCGCGAGCTTTACTTGAAACAAGGGGTACCCAGAACACACTGCCTGCGCCCAGATCATCCAGAGAGTATTTTCGCTTAAATAATTTATTTAAAATTACGAGAGTCTTGTTTTGTGCTCTACACAGTCCTGTACATATATATTTGCAACCATGTTCTTAATTGAAACGGTTTTTAAAAATCGGTATTTTTCCACGCTAACGTTAACATGCTGATTTGCACAACAGTCCCGCGTTTCTCTGAATAGAGAAAACATCATAAAAAACCCACGCAATCGACAAACACACACTTTTAGACGGAGAGTTTGAGATCAACACTTGTCGCCTCTGGTGACGTAGCAGCCAGCTAGCAACGATGTATGATGACGTAACAGTAACCAAGTGATGTCTCATTTCATAGGGGTATGTTTTTCACCAGCTACTAGCGCTTACCACTCGGTTTCGAGGGACAAGGGCTAGGGGTAAGACGAAGGGGAAGGGGTAAGACAGAGAAATGGGATTCACCTAAGTCTTACATGGGAATCAAGAAAGCTGATCAAAGGGTAGAAAAGCTTTCATCTAGTCCAGAAACAAAAAATAATAAATATAATATGAACTTGAATTATATAACATGTTTACAGTAAATGGAAAAGGTCCATGCTAAACAATAAAGGTCCAATTAATTATTAGGGAAATATTCAGAATATTCCGTTGACCCCCTTGTACATAATACTATAATATATACAGTAATTGTGTATTAAATCCACGTGTAATATCCACCTAAATGATTTTCCACCTTCTTGTCACTGTAATTGAAAAACTACAATAACAAAAGCATGCTGCATTGTGTTAGTGTGTCCCGTCAGCAAATTCTAGGCAAATATAAAGGATGAACCCTGGGTGTAAAGGGATATGCTCACATTCTGTCAGCGACTGTGTTTATACAGCAATGGAAATCAGAGACAAGCTGTAAGCCTTTACTGTGGAATATTTCCCTGGATCTGAGCCTCAAACAAACCCAGCTCATAAGCAGCCAGGCAGGCGACACAGCTTGTGTTTATCCATGCCAAATATCCAAACAATCAGCCATGACGAATTAGACAGCACATCCTCTCGAAAAATATGAAATGTGTGGCAATAGGACATTCTGGGAAAGTGGGAGATACGAGCCAGAGAAAACATTACTCTCTGCAAAATGTGAGATTCTGTATCTGATCTTGAATTCATTTGCAAACATACATACATCAATATGTAGATATATGTACATAAATAGAGTGACAGAACGATAGAACGAGAGATGGATGGATGGATGGATGGATGGAAGATAGATAGATAGATAGATTGATAGATAGATAGATAGATAGATGGATAGATGGAACAATGAATAGAAAGACGTATGGATAGTGAGACATATTTTCATATGGATACACTTTGCACTTGCAGATTGCTTATTATCCTACGTTGTACATGTTTTCTTGTTTACATTTTTTAGCTCCTCTTCTTTCACTTTTTCCTTTGTTTTCTGTAACCAAAACTAACTAGCTTTATCTCAATGTACAGCTGAGCTTTATGAAATTAAAACCATACATCTGATCAATGGCTCAAAACAAATCTGCTTTTGTTTCATTCTAGGGGTGAAACTCATAAAGCACTGCCTATTATGCTCTTCCGCTTAACTGTAATAACAGCTGCACCTTTACAACATATTATGTAAGACGGTATAATATATCACCAGAGGAAGAATGATTAATAAGTATTCATATACGTAAATCTCTTTTAATTTACTGTTACGCAATCAACTGCTTATATGGTAATGGCACTGAGAATATATTGAGATAACTATCTCTGAAACACCTTTCCAGGACAGAGAAATGTATTACTGTCAGGTTATGTCAGGATTCAGTATCTAAGTAATGAAAGTTCCTGGCTTTGCATAGCATCCAGATGACACAAATGATCCCAGGATTCAATTAACGCAGAAGTATCAGAACTGTCATATTGGAGGGGATTTCCAGGACAGGGTTATCAAAATATGCATGCTATTAAATGTGGAGCTTTTAGCTCTGAATCCAGTTTGCAAGGATTATTTTAGACAGTTCTATCCAGCAATGCTGTACATAGCATCCTTCTGTAATTCCCTGTTAAGCACAAAATCCCCCAACTGTTGCATGCATTTGGGATCGATTCCACTTTACTGTTCACAAGAGTGGAATGGCTCTCTTGTAATATGCAGCAGCTCAGCAGTAACATTGAAATGGCTCTCTCGCACTCCCAAACACTTAAAGAATGACTGTGCTCATCTATGGCCTTGCAGAGTCAGTGTTACATCACCTGTCTGATTCACACATAGAAAGCTAATATTTGGAGACTGAAGTGATATGCTCAGTGCAGTGATTCTCTATATTTATGTTTCTCGTTCTTCAACAAAGAAGCTTTATGTAAATAACAAATCACGCTATTGCAATGGGTGTGCTACATATTGTAAGTGGTACATTTATGGTCTACAAGAAGAGAGGGATAGACATAAATAGAACAAAGCATTAAGACTGAAAGAGCAATAGATAGATAGACAGAGTGATAAACCGATTATAGAGTGATATATATATAGAGAGAAAGATGGAGCAATGGACAGATACAGCGATAAAAAGACAGTGCTAGACAAATAGAGCAAAAGGTAGATAGAGTGATAATTAGAAACGGTGAAAGATAGAACAAAAGAGAGACATGGATAGAGCAAAAGACAGTGATAGACAGAGGGATCGATAGAGCAATTGATAGATAGACAGAGCAACAGACAAATAGAGCAATATATAGAGTGACCAGAATGATTGGCAGATAGAGTGATATATATAGAGCAACACTTTTAGTGATAGACAGAACTAAAGACAGAGCAGTGGAGCTGTAGACAGATAAAGTGATAGATATAGAGCGACAAGTAGAGTGATAGAACGGAAGACAGAGCGACAGATATATAGTGTGATAGACTGAAACAGTGACAGATAAAGCAACTGACAGAACAAAAGAGAGTGACAGATAGAACGAAAGAGTGACAGATATAACAAGAGTGACAGATAGAACGAAAGGCAGAGCGACAGACAGAGTGATAAAAAAGAGAGTGACTGATAGAATGAAAGACAGAGCGACAGATAGAACAAGAGAATGTCCGAACGAAAGGAAGAGTGACAGACAGGCAGAGTGATAGAAAAAAGAGAATGACAGATAAAGCAATTGATAGAAAAAAGAGAGTGGCTGATAGAATGAAAGACAGAGCGATATATAGACAGAGCGACAGATAGAATAAGAGTGACCAAACGAAAGGCAGAGCGACAGACAGACAGAGCGATAGATAGAAAAAAGAGAGTGACAGATAGAACGAAAGAAAGAGTGAAAGATTGAACAAGACTGACCGAACAAAAGACAGAGCGACATATAGAACAAGAGTGACTAAACGAAAGGCAGAGCGACAGACAGAAAGAGCGATAGATAGAAAAAAGAGTGACAGATCAATGAAAGTCAGACAGAACAGGAGAAAGAGTGTCAGACAGAGCAACAGATAGAACAAGAGTGACCAAACGAAAGGCAGAGTGACAGACAGAGCGATAGATAGAAAAAAAGAGAGTGACAGATCAAGAAAGTGAACAGAGAGAAAAGAGCATCAGACAGATATACAAGAGTGACCAAACGAAAGGCAGAGCGACAGACAGACAGAAAGAAGATAGATAGAAAAAAGAGAGTGACAGATAGAACGAAAGAAAGAGTGAAAGATTGAACAAGACTGACCGAACAAAAGACAGAGCGACATATAGAACAAGAGTGACTAAACGAAAGGCAGAGCGACAGACAGAGCGATAGATAGAAAAAAAGAGAGTGACAGATCAATGAAAGTCAGACAGAACAGGAGAAAGAGTGTCAGACAGAGCGACAGATAGAACAAGAGTGACCAAACGAAAGGCAGAGTGATAGATAGAAAAAAGAGAGTGACAGATCAATGAAAGTCAGACAGAACAGGAGAAAGAGCATCAGACAGAGCAACAGATAGAACAAGAGTGACCAAACGAAAGGCAGAGTGACAGACAGAGCGATAGATAGAAAAAAAGAGTGACAGATATAACGAGTGACCAAACGAAAGGCAGAGTGACAGACAGACAGCAGGAGAAAGATAGATAGAAAAAAAGAGAGTGACAGATAGAATGAAAGTGGACAGACAGAACAGATAGAAAGAGTGTCAGACAGAACAGAGTTGACAGAGCAACAGATAGAACAAAAAGAGTGACCAGATAGAACGAAAGGCAGAGTGACAGACAGAGCGATAGATAGAAAAAAGAGTGACAGATATAACGAGTGACCAAACGAAAGGCAGAGTGACAGACAGAGCGATAGATAGAAAAAAGAGAGTGACAGATCAATGAAAGTCAGACAGAACAGGAGAAAGAGTGTCAGACAGAGCGACAGATAGAACAAGAGTGACCAAACGAAAGGCAGAGCGACAGACAGACAGAGCGATAGATAGAAAAAAGAGAGTGACAGATCAATGAAAGAGACAGAACTGGAGAAAGAGTGTCAGACAGAGCAACAGATAGAACAAGAGTGACCAAACGAAAGACAGAGTGACAGACAGACAGAGCGATAGATAGAAAAAAGAGAGTGACAGATCAATGAAAGTCAGACAGAACTGGAGAAAGAGCGTCAGACAGAGCAACGGAACTATAGACAGACAGAAGCGACAGATAGATAGCTCAGGTTGGACAAGCCCTCACCTGCTGCCCCTCCCAGAATAAACCTGTTCAGGTGACCTCTGACCCCAGGCGTGTGGCTCAGCACTCAGGAGATGGAGTAGGTGTCAGAGAGAGCGAGGGCCTGGAACAATTGGACATGACAGCTCATTCATCACCCACAGATATCCGTTCCGATGACTGGCTCGCATTTGCCTTCCTCTAGTATGTTTTGCATTGTTAATTAAAAATGTAAAGTAGTAAACAACTTGAACGATTTCTTCCACTATAAGCGTTTGTCCCATGACATGGTTTCCTATTCGTTTTTATCTATCGATCTATCTATCTATCTATCTATCTATCTATCTATCTATCTATCTATCTATCTATCTATCTATCTATCTATCTATCTATCTATCTATCTATCTATCTATCTATCTATCTATCTATCTATCTATCTATCTATCTATCTATCTATCTATCTATCTATCTATCTATCTATCTATCTATCTATCTATCTATCTATCTATCTATCTATCTATCTATCTATCTATCTATCTATCTATCTATCTTATCAAAGCACATCCAAACAGCTAATGTAATTTGTCTGATCACCTCTGGCAGCGTTGCGTGTCCTTCTACATAAGGCAATATAATATTAATAAGTCATCTCGGCCACATGGCCTCCTAAAAGAAGCGAGGAATATTTCCTTTCCATTCCACCCTCCATCTGGTCCATGAACCTCACAAACACCAGCACAAAACCAAACTCTCTTCCATAGCAGTCATTTATAGTAGCTCAGCACAACATCCAACTCTCAAAAGCTTGAGTGATGTGCACAGATGATCTTATTCTGCTTAGTAATACATATTTCCAACTAGACTGTGGGAAAAAAGCTTTGCTTACACAAGGTACGACTGGATTTGATCCAGCATTCTAGCAGCATAAACTCTGGATCTGTTTGGCTGCTGGTGTCCTCAATGGTAATAAAATGGAGCGTTAAAGCCTCCTTCAAGAGAGTATGTTCTCCTCATGTTTGGTTTGTACTTGACCCACTCACCACAGGAAGATACACGTCAGATTAGTCTGTCATCTCCATCAAAGAGATTCAGTAAGTCATTCACCACGATTATATGGTTATTTTGTCATTTTCCCCTTTACAGTAATCAGTTCTGAATACCCTGAAACCCATGTTTCCAGGATGCTAGCTAAGAGTGAATAGATACTGTAAGGACATTTCAACCGTCTGTGGTAGTAGAGTAGAGAGAATATATAACATCTTATAAACTAAAATTAAGTTTTACAAAGGCCTGTTTCTGCATCAAATTAAAAAGCGAAAAATTTAATTTTGAGCATGTCCCAGTGTGAGAAAACAGTTACATTGTAAGTTAAAAAAATTACCAAATTGTATTGCAAGACATATAGCTACATTGTGAGATATACAGTCAGAATTGGTGGATGTTATGTTGCAGAAATCTTTTACACTACGAAGCAGAAAAAAGGCTTCTATATATTTCTTCCTTTGATTTATGACTTTAAACACATACTGAACCTCAGAAGATTCAGACTCGAGGGACAAAGCAAAGCTCTGACACTAACAGTAGGAAATGTTCACAATGCACAAAAGGAGCAGTAGTTAGACCTCTCCTTCAACCCCATTTACTGCTTTTACATTGCTGCAGTACCACGACCTGAGGATCAAAGACCCTGGTGGTTATTTCCTCAGCATCATTACTGTGATGATACAAACCCTGTCATCAGAGCAACCTGGGAAATATTACAGTACATGGATGTTTGCTCAAAGACTATGTTATTTTTAAATAAAACAGTAAGGTTTCAAGGTTTAAAATCAAGGATGCATTAGATTGATAGATTCAATAAAGTGACAGTAAAGACTTTAATGTCATAAAATATTTATTTTAAACGTTCTATTCATCTGTGAATCCTGAAAAAAATTAAATGTATCACAATTTCCACAAAAATAGAAAGCAGCACAACTGTTTTTCAACATTTATAATATTCATAAATGTTTCTTGAGCAGCTAATCAGCATATTAGAATGATTTACTGAAAGGTTGTATGGCACTGAAAACTGGAGTAATGATGCCAAAAATTCAGCTTTGATCACAGAACTAAATTAAGATTTTTTACAACATATATTCACATAGAAAACAGCTATGTTAAAGGCAGGGTAAGCAAAGAAAGTCGGGGCCGAGTACCAAAATAAACTTGCAGCCAATCAGCAGTAAGGGGCGTGTCTACTCATGATACGGAGGAGAGAGCGTTCAGTGAACAGCCGAGCCGAGTAACAGAAAGATGGCGGATAAAAAACAAAAGAGGAAAACGTCTGTGGAACGATAAGGCAAGATGCAGGACACGTGTAAATATCGGATTGGATCAGCTTTCCTAGTGCTGGAGAGAACTCAAGGAGAGGAAGGCCTGCGATCGGATGCAGAGATTGCTTTGTTTCTTCTCGATAGGATGAGTAACACCGTGTCCACACTAGAAGTGCCGCGCCGCAACAGCTAAAGCCTGCCTACACTGGACGTGTGTATTTCAGTGCTTCGCCGATTTCGGAGACGTGAGCTCCACGCGATCACCGGGCGCTAAATGCTCATGTATCCCGAAGAGAGGAGCATAACCTCGGCTAGTCCTTTTGACATTTGCCGCTGGCTCTGATGTCTCTGTAGTGATTAAACATAAGATATAATTCGTTTTGGGTAAATCTAACAGGTAATCTTTGGTCTTCATTCTACTGTTCTATTGATATGTTAAAATGAAAATGAAAACAGGCAATGTTTGATATAATATTTCGTTTCATTGTAATGTACAGTATCTCACAGAAGTGAGTACACCCTTCACATTTTTGTAAATATTTTATTATATCTAACACTAAAGAAATGACACTTTGCTACAATGTAAAGTAGTGAGTGTACAGCTTGTATAACAGTGTAAATTTGCTGTCCCCTCAAAATAACTCAACACACAGCCATTAATTTCTGAACCGCTGGCCACAACAGTGAGTACACCCCTAAGTGAAAATGGGCCCAATTACCCATTTTATCTCCCCGGTGTCATGTGACTCGTTAGTGTTACAAGGTCTCAGGTTTGAATGGGGAGCAGGTGTGTTACATTTGGTGTTATCACTCTCAAGGCCTAAGTATACTTATTTTATTTATGCGTTTTACTTAATATTTTGCTCAATTCGCCCTCTTGTGGCCTCAGGAGAGAAGCCAAAAGCTTTTTTTTTTCCTAACTGAATTTATGTCTTTTAAATTAGAATATAATTCGAATTTGGATAATATTTTATTAAAAAAATTGAATTTAGTTTTTCAGCCTATTTGACAGCCCTAATGTACTGTGACATACTGAAGCAGAGCATGATCCCCTCCCTTTCGGAGACTGGGCCGCAGGGCAGTATTCCAACATGATAACGACCCCAAACACATCTCCAAGACGACCACTGCCTTGCTAAAGAAGCTGAGGGTAAAGGTGATGGACTGGCCAAGCATGTCTCCAGACCTAAACCCTATTGAGCATCTGTGGGGCATCCTCAAACAGAAGGTGGAGGAGCGCAAGGTCTCTAACATCCACCAGCTCCGTATGTCGTCATGGAGGAGTGGAAGAGGACTGCAGTGGCAACCTGTGAAGCTCTGATGAACTCCATGCCCAAGAGGGTTAAGGCAGTGCAGGAAAATAATGGTGGCCACACAAAATATTGACACTTTGGGCCCAATTTGGACATTTTCACTTAGGGGTGTACTCACTTTTGTGGCCAGCGGTTTAGACATTAATGGCTGTGTGTTGAATTGTTTTGAGGGGACAGCAAATTTACACTGTTATACAAGCTGTACACTCACTACTTTACATTGTAGCAAAGTGTCATTTCTTCAGTGTTGTCACATGAAAAGATATAATAAAATATTTACAAATAAATTGAGGGGTGTACTCACTTCTGTGAGATACTGAATGAACGTTCCCTGATGTTTCTGCAGCTATTAATATGTTTAAATGAAAATTAATAGAGGCAGTGGTGTTTGATATATTTTATCTGTAAATACAGTGAGGAAGATTGCAGTAGCCGAGGCGAGCTGACTGTTGTTATCAAGTACGCTGCTGTTTGCAGAATTACCGGACAAAATTTGCGTACTTGGTGTTGATAAACATGCGCAGACCTAGCGTTAAGTGACCAGACTATTTGCCTATTCTTCTCAGTACTTTAGACCGCGATGGAAATGCAGACAGGAAACTGGGGGAGAAAAGTTCCTGGGTTCCAGGTAATTTGGGGAGAAAAGCGGCTTATGTTTCACAGAACTAATCGTTGCCTGGGTTGCGTAGGCTATGTATATTGGGGGGGGATCTATCAAAATATCGTTGGGGCGAGACCCATTTGGGGATCTATCAAAATAGGGGCGTGTTTGTTTTGGTGATTTCAAATATCAACATTGGCTTCGAGAAATGGCTTACCCTACCTTTAAACTATAATAATATTTCACAATTTGTACTATATTTTTTGATCAAATAAATCAACCTTGGTGAACAGAAGAGATGTCTTTCAAAAACAGAAGGTGATCCTTGTTATTTCGTGCAAATATGTTCTTCTGAATGATTCACTGCTAAAGTCATTTGACTCATACAGAGTATGTAGTAAAGTGGCAGATTATGAGAAAGAAATGAGCATGTGATCAGTTCTGAGAGCTCTGATTGGCTGCTCTGCTTGTTAATGTGTGTTGTGGTTCACATCACCATGACTCTTTCATGTGGACTTCATCCTGTTAGAGCTCCAGCACCATTAAAACAAGACCCCAACATTCAGCAATTAACTGGCATCAGCTCACAAACAAACTGCAGCTCAATGCCTACTCACTGTGCTAATGGTGTACTAAACCAGACACCGCAAAGCTCACGCGAACTATTAGAGCAAATGAGCTAATTGGCACAAAACAAGCATTCAAATATATGAGGCATGTTGTTTCTGCCTAATAAATAGGCACAGTTGCTGTTACTTTGCAGGTGTTTGTTCTTATTAAATATTGCACCATTCAGTGAATCCAGTATTGAGGCAATGCAGAAAGCACATTGAAATAAACATCACTGTTGTTCACTCTTAGTGGGTTTTTGCATATATACTGTAGTGACAATAATCAGAAATGTGTCTTGAGCAGCAAATCAGCATATTATTATGATTTCTGAAGATCATGTGACACTGAAGACTGGAGTAATGATGCTGAAAATTCAGCTTTGATCACAGAAATAAATTAATTTTACAATAGATTCACATGGAAAACAGCTATTTTAAATTTGTAATAATATTTTACATTTTTGATTAATGTCTGCCTGCAATAACAAAATTTAAATATGTATTTTGTTTGCACACATAGCTTTAAGGTGAACAATTAACCCAGGTGAAAAAATGCGCAGTAAAATACACTTTATTTCAGTACACTTGGTACACTTACATAATGTACTTGAAGTGCTCCGTTTTTGCACTAATTTTGTACTTAATATATATTATTCTTTAGTACTTTTAAAGATAATATTAACATCTTAAATGTACTCAACTGTGCTATTTTGGGACACCATGAATATGAACTAAAATGTGCTTTTAACATTCATTCATTCATGCAATAAAGCCATACAACTAAACTGGAGAAGAGATCTCCAAAGACAACAAACAGCACCAGACCCCTTGTTCATTTACGGCCCTCTTCTCCCCCTGCCATCCTGCCTCTCCTTTCCCCCCCAAAAGGTTGCACTCAAAGTTCATTGAGAATGTGTATACCACATACAGTATCTCACAGAAGTTGAGTACACCCCTCACATTTTTGTAAATATTTTATTATATCTTTTCATGTGACAACACTGAAGAAATGTCACTTTGCTACTAAAATGTAAAGTAGAGAGTAAAGAGTGTAAAGAGTGTACAGCTTGTATAACAGTGTAAATTTGCTGTCTCCTCAAAATAACTCAACACACAGCCATTAATGTCTAAACCGCTGGCCACAAAAGTGAGTTTTGAAGCCCAGAAAAGTGAGCAAATTGAGCCCAATTAGTCATTTTCTCTCCCCGGTGTAATGTGACTCGTTAGTGTTACAAGGTCTCAGGAGTGAATGGGGCAGGTGTCTTAAATTTGGTGTTATCACTCTCACTCTCTCATACTGGTCACTGGAAGTTCAACATGGCACCTCATGGCAAAGACCTCTCTGAGGATCTGAAAAAAAAATTGTTGCTCTACATAAAGATGGTGTAGGCTATTAAAAGATTGCCAAGACCATAGGTACTTGCAGTGTCCAATCTATAGAGATTGTGTCTGTTCCCCGAATAGTGAGGTCAAAATATAAATTTAATGGAGGATCTAGAAAAAATCTGACCGTGATTTTTTAAACTAGTGTTTTTTGAAGAAGGTATAGGTGTTGTTTTGCCTATAAATAGAGACTGGGTTTTAAACACAAGGCAGGTCTGGCTAATGATGAACAACCACATGATAATGGAGGAAACCGGTCTCTGAGCATCAACATTAACCCAGAGTCACACGGGCCGTACTGCTTCGGTGCTAATGAGCGAATCTGCTGGTTTGATCTCTTACAAAATGGAGGTCAGTTAACCAATTCTGGAGCTAATCATCCATCGAGGCACCAGAGCCCTCTGATGTGTTTTCTGACCTAGCCGAGGATGACATCCCTCCCTGAAAACAAAGTTTCAAAGTCAGCGCCGACTTCGCTTTACTACAGCTATCCCACAAGGACGATCCATTGAGCGCTCTGACAGGTCCTAATTTAAATTGGGGATAATGGGAGGGTACTAAGAGCCACAGACATTTCAAAACAGGAAATCAATATGCTGCCATTACTGAGGGTCTGGATGTGTCTCCGATGACCTGCGATTGAGGGTCTTCATCATCATTATATACAGTCACGGCACAGCAGTGGCTGCTCAATCATTTTTTTGTTGGGGTGCTAGGGGGGCTTAACAGTTTAGAGGGGGGTGCTAAAAAACTAATTAAATTGAGAGAAAGTAATGAACACCTACACAGTAAATTCCCCGGTGTCAAATCAACAGTTCCCATATGTACACCAATTTACTGTGTAACTTTAGCTATCAGTTTTTAATTTACATCAGCTTCGAAAAAGGCATATTTAACTTTTTCCTGTGGTATTAAACTTATCATATGCCACTGTTATTAGTAATATAACTTCTAATGCCAACTGCCAAATATGACACTTACAAAGTAATATAATTTATGAAGAAATATAGAAAAGAAAGAAAGTTTTGAATTTTTTATTTTTCCTTGTTTGTTTTTTTACACATATCTAGTCATTTTTTTCTGACCATCAAGTGTCAGTCACTCAATGCCAACTATTAGGAAAACATGGTAAATTCTAACCATAAACCTCCCCGTGCTGATTTGCATGTGTAGATGATAGCCAGAGATATTGTCAAAAGCATCAAAAATTTTCAAAATTAAGAGTATTTAACATTTCCAATTAATGTAGGCCTGTTACATTCTTCTTATTATTAGACCTATTAATATTATTATTGATAGATTACTTTAATATTAAATGACATTAAATTATTAAGTAAATAATAAAAGCTTTAGCCTTCTTATAATGTAAAAAATGAACAGTCTAATCTTTATACAATGGAACATAATTATCCATAACACTGCAGTCATCATGAAAAGCCAGATTATTTCATGATTTCAAAACAACCCGTATAACGTGCAATACGTTTCTTCTCATGTTTTTCACTTTACGAGCCACAAGAGAAATATTAAGGGAATAATTTAAGACAGTTATATACCGTTATCAGAGTAGATTCTTCTCTCGTTGTCTGAGAGAATATGTGCTATTAATGCAGCGTTAGCCGTTTTTTTAATACACTTTCTCTGTAGTGAATTGACTGACGTTCTTGTGCAAAGTTTGCGTGTTGCTTGCTTGAGTTGCTTGACCCCTCCCCATATTATCAATTGTTTACAGGCCACATATCAGGCACTTTTTTTTTTTTTTAATGTTTATTTCTCAATGTTAATGAGAGTGACACCAACAGTAAAAGCAGGAATATCATTAGGAAATCCTTGGTGGGGCTGTGCGGGGGCTAAGCAAGTTTTTGATGGGCTATAGCCCCATCAAAACCCTCCCTAGCACAGCCACTGCGGCACAGAGTTCAATTCTTCTTTTCTTCCAGCATTCGTGCCTGACAGACGTGAACAAATCATCGATAGGCAAGTGGGAAGTTGTAGTACAAATGTGTCTCATCTGTCTACCATTAGCCAGACCATGATGTGGTGCACAAACATATTTTTTAACGTAAAGGGTCATGAGATGGATAATCAAAATGTTTTTTATATTTACATGTATGAGCAGTTGCGCTGCAATAAAAACATTGTCCAAGTTCAGAACTCGAACTTCTGAAACAAGTTTAAAATATGGATTATTATTTTCTACCTTTCTGAAATGCCCGGATTTGAAATCAGAGAATAGTGACGTCATGATTCCCCTCGACACGTCCTTAACATGCATCATCGTCGAATGTAATCAAGGAGGAACAACTCATGTCTGTCCATTAACCACATGTTGATGTCGAGTAAAAGTATCAAACTCAAACTGCGCCTCCAAAAACTATAGCATAACTTTGCTACACTCTCAGAAAAAAGCTGTCACTGGGGCTTTCGGGGGAAGTCGTGGCCTAATGGTTAGAGAGTCGACTCGTAATCCAAAGGTTGTGAGTTTGAGTCTTGGGCCGGCAGGAATTGTAGGTGGGGGGAGTGAATGTCCAGCGCTCTCTCCATGTTCAATACCACGACTGAGGTGCCCTTGAGCAAGGCACCGAACCCCCAACTGCTCCCTGGGCACCACAGCATAAATGCCTGCCCCGGGTGTGTGTTCACGCTGTGTGTGTGTGTGTGTTCACTGCTGTGTGTGTGCACTTTGGAGGGGTTAAATGCAGAGCACGAATTCCAAGTATGGGTCACCATACAGGTACTTGGCCGTATGTCACTTCACTTTAACCTTTTTTAAAAGGTAGTAAAATGTACCATTTAGATACTAATGTGTATATTGTACATACCAAAATGTACCTTTAAGGTTCTAAAATGCAACCTTTAGGAGTAAATAAGGTACAAATGTGTAATTTTTGAAAGGGACCGCCCCAGTGTCAGTTTTTGTACCTTATTTCTGAGAGTGTAAAGATCCCAGAAATGAATGGCTTGAGGTTATTTTTTAATGACGTGCCTGAGTGACTGAAAGATACATTTTTCATTTGCTCATTTCACAAATGACTGTTTTGTGAATTATTGTAAACATGATGCCAGGTCTTTTTTTTTTTTTACAATATGCTATCTTTTATCAAAAGATAATTAAAAAAAAATAAAAGCATTAATCCTCAGAGGAAACATATTTAAGTACATTTATTTTCATCAAACCAGCATTTTATTGCTTGAGTGTTGATAATAAAATCAGCCCAAACCCAGATCAGAAATATTTGCTTTTGTTGAATAGTTGAATAGTTTATGTTACCATTGCTATTATTAAGACCACATCATGTGTAGCTATTGTTTTACTGTCATTGTCTTATAATGAATATAGATATTTGGTTATGTTTATGTTACTTTGTGTTGCAAATGTTACATTAAACTATACGGCTCTTTCACAGCGTTAGCCATCTCGAGCATCAAAACACATGACATGCTGAAAGGAGGGCGTGTCTACGGTGTGATGAAATCAGCCAATCACAGCAGTGGGCGTTTACTTCCATTTCCTGAAGAGGAAACGCCCCTTTAAATTGAGTGTGTTTCACAGAGAGTGAGAATGAGGATAGAAAATACTTTTTTATAAAGATTGGTGCAAAAAATGCATTTCATGACCCCTTTAAATAATGAGCCGTTCATACTGGATGCAATGGGACCAAATGGGTGCAAAATTTATTGTTTTTACTCTTTTGAAATATTATGCAAGATATATGCAAAATATCAGATTTCAGACCTGAGGCAAGTCATGTAATCACACTGCACTTCCTAGTAATAAATTAGATTTCACACAGGAAATGATGATTCCATTAACCTGTCCCAGGACGTTCAATTTATACCTGTTTCAAACTAATACAACGAGACTGTACTCTAATGTAACCTGACATGGTTGCCTATAAGCTACTCCTTCGGAGCTTCTGCTGAGACATAACACACATCTGTTGATCACAGAGGACATCTGAATCATTTCCCCCTTTCTCTTTAAATCTTCTGTATCCGGATTCACTGTTCTGGTTAACAGGAACAATTTACATGGGTTCAGTGAGTTGGTTGTTGGCCATAGATCAGCGGTTTTCTTCAGGACTTTAAATTGGACATCACATTTTACTCTGGAAAGAAATAATCGCATGGTTCATTGTATGGTTCATACAATGAAAATCATTTTTGTCCAATGCATCATATGGACAAAAACTCATCATCATACTCAGATGAATTGCAATCATCTAAAACTAGAAATGTCATATAATAGTCATAAAATAAGCAGTCAATCATGAACAACAACCATAGCAGAACAGTTGCAATCAGGTGAAGCTTCTTACATGGTTTGAGGATGAGATCATGTAACGCAGTGTTCACATTCACATATTTCTAATTGGCTGCTTCTACCAAGTGACATACTGCATGCATTTGTGCCACAATACTTGGATATATACAGTAATTGATGTATTGACTTTAAAGGACAAGTTTGCTGATGTCCAACCAACTTTTTATTGCTGCAATGCCCGTAACATGTACAGTAAATAAACAGTTTCTCCACATTACCTGCAGATATTCCTATTTATTTGTCAGCACAGGCCCACTGCCATAGATGCTCTGACACCCCGGCCAGATTCTTGAGAATTATTGGAAGATACAAGCATTCAAAGATGAAGAAAGAGCAATTACAAAAATAAATAAATAAAAAAATACAATAAAAGAAAGAACTTAATGAATAAAAAAATGAGTATGCATTTCTAATGTAATGTAATATAAACTGTCATGCAAACTCATTTCAAAAAGCCTCAAAGCTGTTTCACACTCTATTCTCATTAGCCTTTAGCATTATCTCATGGTCAGTGGCCATAAACAAAAGCGAATCCCACTGAGTTTTACATGCACATTCTAATACATTTTTCATGCAGGCAACTTAAAAAAAAAAAAACGAGAAGAAAAAATCCACTGTAATGCTGTCATGTGTCTGTGAAATGCTAATGTCCCCCACGGCTTTACTCCTCTTATCCTTCACATGTAAAGGCAGCAGGAGCCCAGACCTCTTTTAATACTCCTCTGCTGGCTTACCAGAACACGCACAAGAGCATCAATTATTCAGCATGTCAGCCTCCAGCGCATCAGCTGTCCACTGCTGAGAGGAGCACATGACACCTGCAGACAGGTTTTTCCATAGGTATCAGCCCAGGAAATGCCGAGATGAGAATAGCTTCTATTTCCTGTGCACAGGAGAAAATAGCCTCCGTTTTCAGGCATAAAGAGGGCAGCACCATTAAGGAGGTTAAAATGACCTCATGCAATATTGATGCACATCTATCTCTCAAATATTCCATATTAGAGACTCGTTCATTTGGATTTGTCCTTTAATGTCAATAATCTGTGGGCTGAATTTCAATGATTTATTGAAAATTACAGTTAACTAAGTTAAACTGGAGTCATTTAGAGACATGTCTGTCTGTCTATCTATCATCTATCCATCTATCCTACCATCTGTCCATCTGTCCATATCTGTTCATCCCATCCATCCTTCCATAAATACATCCATCATCCATCTATCTTCATCCATCCATCATCCATCCATATCCATCCATCCATCTATCCATCTATCCATCCATCCATCTCCATCCATCCATCCATCCATCCATCCATCCATCCACGCCATCCATCCATCCATCCATCCATCCATCCACCATCCATCCATCCATCCATCCTCCATCCAACCATTTGTCCATCACCCTCCGCCCATCCATCCATCCATTCATAAGTTCATCCATCCATCCATTCATCTGTCCATCCATCCATCCATCCATCCAACTATCTATCATCAGTCCATTTATCTGTCCGTCCATCCATCCATCCATCTGACCATCCACCTGTCCAACTATCCTACATCTATCCAACTATCTATCTTCAATTAATTTGTCTGTCCATCCATCCATCCATCCGTCCACCCAACCCTTCTTCTGTCCATCCATCCATCTGAGCATTTATTCATCCATCCATCCATCTATCTATTCATCCATCTATCCTTTCATCTGACCATCTATCATCTATCCTTGTTTGTCCATCCATTCATCCCTCCCTCCAAACAATTATCATCAATCTGTCTGTTCATCCATCCATCTATCCTTTATTCTCTTCGTCCAGAAAGCATGTAATCCTTAAAAGTTTGAAGGTTTGAAGGGATGGACGAACAGATGAATAGATGGTTGGATGAATGGATGGATATTTTTCCATCCATCCAACCAAACATCTATTCATCTGTTCATCCATCATCCATCCATCATCCATCCATCCATCCATCCACCTCCATCCATCCATCATCCTCCTTCCATCCATCCATCCATCCATTCATCTGTATTGTCCATCCATCCATCCCATCCATCCATCCAACCATCCATCCATCCATCCATCCATCCATCCATCCATCCATCCATCCATCCATTCCATCCATCATCCATCCACCATCTATTCATCTGTTTTGTCCATCCATTCATCCATCCCATCCATCCATCCATCCATCCATCCATCAAACATCCATCCATCTGTTTGTCATCCATCATCCATCCATCCATCCAACCATCTAACATTAATCCCTCTGTCCATCCATCCATCTATTCAACCATCCATCCTTAAGTCACTATCTGTCCATAAACCATATAAACTTTCAAACTTTTAAAGATTTTTATTTTTGTTTTCAAAACTTTCAAACAAGACTTTCAAGACAGTCATCAAATTTAGTCTTGACAAAATTTGCTCTCCTATTTTAAAAATACAGTCAAATTACAGATTATATTAGAGTTCCAATACATTGAAATTATACATCTTTACAGTGAAAGTTGAATTGCAACTATGCACTCTGTTTGCTAACTCTGTTACATTTGGAATTGATTTTGGGATTTAAAAGGATTCCAGATTAAATTCTGAATGATACATAACATGACCCTTCTTCACTTAATCTGGTACCCTGAGTTATACCTGCTTTGTACTGTGATTAAATAAATAGAAAAGAAAAAGCACAGTTTGAAATGTGAAGAATGGACTACTCAAGATTAATAACTGCCCAAGCATGATGGTATGAGATGGAAAATGATAACCCAGTTTCGGGTTTACCCCAGGGTAAAGAATGACCCCAGGGTTAACGTTTTTTCACGAGAGTGATGGAGAGTTTCAACAGTGCCATCAGTAGTGTAAGTGTATCTGAGCAGGATGAATGAAACGCCTCCTGCCGTCAGTCCTGTAAGTTTGAAGGTCTGTAAAGTAATGGGGTCGAAACACAAGGTCGGACCTGCACTTTCACACTGTGCTGACTCTGAGTACACCAGCAGGATTTAACATAAACTTCGTCCCTGATTTCCTCCCTGGCAAGAGGATGGAACATTTCCATTGATTGATCAGAGATGTCACACACAGACAAATGCCTCGGGCTGGAAATGCATCTCTTGGTTTGAAAAGCATTTTGTGGGCTAAGATGGTTCTTTGAACACTTTAATGTCAGATAGAATATTTTATGCTTAGTCCTGCAAGAATATTTCCATAATACTTCTCCGCTTACACAATATTCTCCTTCAGACCCAAACAGAACTCCCTGAATGTTTACTACATTTGTAAGGGAGAGTGAAAAATATGTGTGCATTCTTAAAAACATTGTTTTGTTTTTGTGTGTGTTTGTGAGAGAGAGTGTTCATATTATAATCCATTAATTATGCAGGGATATAATAGAAGAATATGGGGTATGTAATATAATTTATCACGCATTTGCACTCTGAATAATTACTATATTTAAATCGTTTCACTGTATTAAAATACAACATATCTTAAAATTTGCATTCAGTCAACATAAAAAAAGAAACTAAATGTTCCACCCTTCATTAATGCATAAATTAGAGCATACATTATAAATAAAAGGAAACTTTTGGGAAAAAGAGGTGTATATGTGCCAGGTTCTTATGTAATATTTTTTATTAGTTGGTTTTAAAAACATTTATACCATATAAATGTACATTTAAAATAATCTATATTTAAAAATAAATGTTCTCTTTTTATCTCATAATTCAGACTTTATCTCACCGCTTATGAGATATAAACGTGACTTTTTTGTTGTTGCAGTTTTGAGTTTATATCTCACAGTTTATATCTCAGAATTGCGAGTTAAACAGCTGAATTCACAAAAGTTTGTGAAGTTTGTGGAATACATTTTTTTATTAGATATTCCAAGACATGTTTAAACTATTTAAACATGTTTTTTGCTGAAAGCCACCAGTAGATTATATGAAAAAGTATAATTGCGTTTGCCTTTACATAGTGGTGGACGAAGTACACAAATCAAGTACTTGAGTAAAAGTATAGATACGTATAGTAAAATATTACTCCAGTAAAATTAAAAGTACTCCTTTTCAATTTTACGCAAGTGAAAGTACAAAAGTACTCGATTTTTTATGTGAAAAAGGTACTGATAGAGATATGTATATATATATATATATATATATAATGACATTTTATATAGGCTACTTAATTACATTTTATGTTAGCATATATTTTTTTATAATCCTACTGCTCAAAATACCTGAGATTTTCCCCAAATAACCACTATATGGAGTCACGATATATTTTTGTTGTTGATATGGACCACGTTGACGAGAGTGATGTAGTAACGTTCACTGTGAAGCTTAGGCTACACTGCAATGTACCTGAGAGTATACCTGAGATTTGATCTAATTTTCATCAGTAAGACATTTTTTTTAAAGCTTGTTGTTTTGCAGAACGTCACAGTTAATATGAGAATAAGGCCTGAAGGTAGGAAGAACATTTTAAGGAAAATATAAATATATTTTCATTATGTTTTTTTTTTCTCAAACTTTGTCTGTGGTGTAAAGTGTTCCTGTGTGGCTCAGTGGTAGAGCGTTGCGTTAGCAGCGCAAAAGGTTGTGGGTTCGATTCCCAGGGAACACAAATTAAAAATGTATAACTTGAATGCAATTGTAAGCTGCTTTGGGTAAAAGTGTCTGGTAAATGTGCAAAACTCCCCTGGCCAAATGCCCCCCCCCCCCACCCTAGCTAGACAGTTAGCATCAGCTAACAATATTGACTTATGTTATGAATAAACAGTCATATCTGTCTACTCGGCTAGTTGATCCAAACAATAAAAAATGTATACTGTTTATAAACAATATAAAAACAGGCAAAATGCATAGCATTTAAAAAAAACTGCTACTGTTACAGCAGCGGAGAAGATGAACGTGCATGAGTTATTTTGTTTAATCTGTGTTATTGTAATGTTTTGTTTTTGACCTAAAACAGAGACACTGATGTTGGTGTGTGTGCATTCAAGCATTTCAGTGGGCTTAAACAGATCACCGTTTACAGCAGATGTAGTTCACAAACAACTGACAGTTTGGACCTAAATATGATTTTCAGTTACAATAATTCATTCTAAAATTCGACATTAGTAATTCACAAGATCTCCCGGCTCCTACTTGTGAATTCAGTTCACTGGGGACTCGCTCTAAACGGGATAATTATCATAAAAATGGCAAATATTGGCCGATATATCGGCATTGGCAATTTATCTGTTGACCACTAAATATCGTGGTCTTGTCACACTGCATGACATTTTACAATGTCAAATTACTTACTGACCTTGTGTTGGACATATAAAGTGTGTTGAAAGCACACTCAAAATGTCAACACGCCTACAATAGATTGTGCCGTGGCTAGTGTACATTATTTAATTAAAAGTGCATAAAAATAAAATCAATCAAAGAAAGTAGGTTACAAAAAACATTGAGTGCGGGTTTAATCCAACTCGGAGCACCTTTAAGTCGTCTGTACAGCTCAGCATTATAATGAATGTTAAAATGTCAGAGACAAAGAACATAAGCATGGTGCAAAATGAGCCTCAGGTAGAGTCTGTTTAGCTATGCAACAGATGGCCTCGTCTGAAGTGACTTCTCTATTAACCAGCAGACGAAGGAGACAAGCGGCTTAAGGGACATTGTAATTGATTAAAAAAGAAGCGAAGGAGCCCAGCAGTCAATATGCGCTGACACCTTGTCATTGTGCAGACGTTCCCGCCGCACACCTATAATTAGGCCAATTTACTTTCAACATGAGCACATATACTGAAGACGTGAGTGGAGTCACATTGCTGGAATACTGTGCTCTACTGCTTATCGCTGACGCATCCTATAACAACGTGATCGAATGCATACAGATGCACAAAAAAGGACACATCTGCAAAACATCAATCTTGCATGCTCAATTATTCTTCGAGTTAATCATCCCTGGTAATACCTGTCATCTGCTTGAGCTTTGCTTCCAGGAGATGTGCTTCATGACTAGACTGATCTCAACGGCACTTGTGTTGCATCGAAGCCATTCAGAGGCATTGAGATCCATAATGTGAGTTTGACACAATGACACAGATTATCATCTACTGCACTAGTGGCAGACGTCAGATGATATTTCTTTCTTTTATTTCCTATGAAATTCACTTCAAAACATATGGTGACAACACTTCAGGCATTACGTGAAGGCATTTTTATATTGATAATTAATTAACTCTTGTGCTGTGCTGAAAATCATTGTCTAATTTGGTGTTCCTGGTAAAAAAAATGCTTGTAAATATTGAATTATGCTTTATTATCACCAAATATTGGATTCAATCTTTTGTCAGCTTGTTTTCTTTCACTTAGCACAGGTTTTGTATTTATTTTTGGACCTGATTGTAGGCCTCGCTTATCTGAACTCATGCACTTCCGTTTATGAGTGAAAAAAAGCATTATTTGTGGATAAAATTGGCAATATTCAATAATAAATAAATAAAAGATTCAATGATGATTCAGTTGTCGTTTTTGAGTAAGTTTTAGTCCATTGCAATAACATTAACAAGCATTTTTGGGGAAAGAGAATCATCTCCAAGTAAAATGACTGGAACACAACTTGAGGGTTAACCGATAATGCTTAAAACATACGTAATGCTTAATAATTAATTAAATGCCTAATAAAGGCTTACAATTGTCAAATAAAAGCTGTCCTATTTCACATGTTGTTGAATATGTTTTTTTTTTTTAGATCTCATTAACTTGGTAGACACTTTTGGTTCAGAAAGATGCCTATTTAAATATAACGTGATAGGATTTTATAATATTTTTCACAGTAAACTATATATAATATTGCTATCTGTCACGGTGCACACACGAGGGAGGAACAGGAACACGCAGACGAGGATATAAACTCAAATGATAATATTTAATAAGGACATCAAGGCAGGACAAGGCAGGACTCACAAACAGGATACACCGGGAATAACAAGTAGACCAGACGAAATCAAACTCAAAAGACAGGACTCATATACACAGGTTAATTAACACATAACGAGACAAACACAGCTGGATGTGAATTAACTAATAATGACATTAAACAAGGACAGGAAACAAACCAAATATGGACACACACGACAGAGGACTGACATAACTCCCCCCTCCCGAAAGGCTCGTCCCGAGCCTTAACAGTTCCATCAGGGAGGGGGGGTGGGCGCTCTGGAGACCCCCTCAGGACAGACACAGACAGGAACGGCAGGAACGGGACCTCCAGAGCAGAAACAGACAGACAGGGACCATGGCGGAGCTGGGAGCTCTGGAAGCATGGCGGAGCTGGGAGCACTGGACCATGGCAGATGGTCTTCGGGGCCCTTGGCCTCGGCCCCCTCGGCCCGCCCCTACAGCCGGAAACCCTTACTACCCCCCCAAAAAATGTCCCTGGGGAAGTGAGGGGGTATCAGGAGCCCTCCGGGCTAAACAAACAGGACAGTACAAAACACGACAGACAGCCCTCCAGGCCAGACAGACAGGACAGGACAGACACACAGGAAAGCCCTCTCTCCAGGGCCAGACAGACAGAACAGTACATGGCCAGACAGACAGGAATAGGAAAGCCCACCCGGGCCGACAGACAGGACAGACATCCCACAGGAAGCAGAAGCCCCCCTGGGCTAGCTCGGAGGCTGAGTTTCTTCTG
This sequence comes from Ptychobarbus kaznakovi, assembly GCA_027422405.1. Lineage (NCBI taxonomy): Eukaryota > Metazoa > Chordata > Actinopteri > Cypriniformes > Cyprinidae > Ptychobarbus > Ptychobarbus kaznakovi. Next base: position 1,808,934 of record CM049808.1, read on the forward strand.
GGCATGACCAGGAGTCAGGGGCCCTCACAGGTCCCTCGCGACCGCCTCCACTTCTGCAACAAGGGCAGGTCGGCTAGAATGGCCTCCATGGCACAACACGAGGAGCCGCCTGCCCCAGACGATCTCCATAGACAAGACAAACATGGTATTTGAAAATTTTCCTGTGGGCACAACAAGACAGACACACGGCACTCCTGGCCGTGACATGTGGACTCAATCACTGGGCTAAGGGATTGCGGCGGCCAGCGGGCATGAGTCAGCGCCGATCCGGTGAGCTTTGAGACAGAGGCGGGCCGCGGGCATTGGATCAGAGCGGGCATTGAGTCCGCGGCGATCCGGTGGCGTGATCTCCCGCGAATGGCGCGCCTGGGGGAGCGGCAACCCGGAACTAGGCAAGCAGCTGCCGGCGGGCTTTGGGAGAGCCTCCGCCGGCGGATATCTCCCGCGATTGGCGGGCATGAGGGCTCGCGGCCAGTGGACTCTCGCAGCACTCGCGGCGATCCTGCCGAACTCCCACGCCATCTTGCAGTGGGATGGCAATGAGCGGCGACTTCCATGCCGCGGGACAGACATATACAAACACTGGAACAAACAAAAGACTTTTGAAAAAACGAAAACAAAATGAGGTGAATGGGCGGCGCTTACGGTTTTGGTCTGGTCATCTGTCCACGTGCACACACGAGGGAGGAACAGGAACACGCAGACGAGATAATAAACTCAAATTATAATATTTAATAAGGACATCAAGGCAGGACATGACAGGACAAGGCAGGACTCACAGACAGGATACACCGGGAATAACGAGTAGACCAGACGAAATCAAACTCAAAAGACAGGACTCATATACACAGGTTAATTAAACATAACATGACAGACAAACACACTGGGTGGGCGTGAATTAACTAATAATGACATTAAACAAGGACAGGAAACAAACCAAATATGGACACACACGACAAAGGACTGACACTATCATTGTAATTTTGTTAAATATACATTCTTATTATAAAATGTACTTAAAATAGCATTTGCAGTGAAACAGTTTATTCATGTTAAATCTAATAGTATTTTTGTTATTCTATCTCTTTCTTTCTCTTTCATAAGGAAATAATAGAAAATACATATGTATATGTCAAAGGGATCTGGAGCGTTGACAGGTCTGTCTGGTTTCTGAAATCACTCTTGTTTTGTAAAGATTGCTTTGAGCCTTTACATCCAAGCCAACAAACAATGGGAAATCTTTGAAAGGATGTTCTCTGTGCAACACAAATCATTTTGATATATTGTTCTCTTTCACATCATCCCAACAAAAGCTGGCAAAAAGTCCTACCAAAGACAATCAACAACAAATTGAAGTTGCAAACCAATTCCATCTTTGTGTTTTTTTATTTATAGTGAATAGCTTTTTTTTTTTCCAAAAGCAAATCAATTAGTTTGCAGGTAACAGAATACTGCTTTTAATTGGGTTATTAAATCTTCTAAGGACTTTTTTTCTCCATGTACAGAAAGTCCTACATGTTCTACTCTTGTTGTACGTGCCAATAACATTGGTGTTACTAAAGACATTAAACACAAGGCCTGCAAACCACATCAAATACGGTCTCATCAGGCCTTATCCATGCTGACCTCCAGTCATTGTTTAAGATTTACATGTAAAAGCTCAACTTCCTGCTATTTATTCAATTCAGAGCAAGATTCAGCCATATTGACTAGAGTCGAGAATAATCTTCTTCCTTATTCCTCTGTTTGAATCCCACTGTAAAACTGAAGCGTGTGCATCCTCAGGGAGGACTGTGAGATGGTTCGAGTTTTTCGAGAACACAAAGAGAATCATGTCACCGCTGTTAATGAAGCGCTTCTGTGTTGTTCCAACCAGCTCTCTCACCGATTCCACTTAGGATCACCCTCACCGACCTCAACCTTTTCCAGTTTTTCCAACCACAGACCAACCCCAACCCCTGAGACGCTGGCATAAACTCACCAAACCCCCCCACATATAACCCCGCACCCCGCCTGGCACCCCCCCACCCGCCCAATGTAGTCACGGTTAACTGTTGCCCCAATGCCGACCCAATGCCCAAGTACCATGGTCAATTTATCACCCAATACTGTAGAAGGCCGTGTGTTTCGTCTTTCTCTCTCAGTGCTCGGGGACTGCAGGGATTCACTTAGGAGGAGATTCTCTTTCAACTCAACTTTTTCCAGGTTTCTGAGGGTGAATCCCAAATGATGAGACGCTGGCATATGTAAAAAACTCTCAATCTCATACATAATATTCCTGCATGTGGCCAGGCTGCACAATGTGAACTTACAGTCACTGTTATTTGTGATGCTGATCTCAATAATGATCAAGTAGTGTATGGTCTTTGTTTTATAATCAAAGGCTGTGTTGTGCTTGATTGGTTGAACTTCAAATAGCATGAATCTAACATTAAAAATCATCTTCACATAATCTGTTTGAGTAACAGAATTTCCTAGTATTTGGGTTAGTGCCATGAGCCTTTTTTCAATCAAAATTTATTCAAAAATACATTACAATCATACATCCAACAACTCAAATATACCTCTTTTATGATCAGTATGTCTTTAATTGTTTAATTAACTTTAATTGGCATGTTTTGAGGACACTAGTTTGGCTAAATATATTATGATGTCAAACAAAACTGGTTTATTGCTTATTAATATTTGAAAAAAGTATATAAAAAACAAACCCCTGTAACTGTGTGTCAAGGTCTAAAATATGAGATAATTTGACCTTTTTATGCGAAGATTAGTTGTAAAACTGTCCTTTGGTGCAATTCCTTATCCTAATTATATTTTTGAATTAATAATTTATGATATTTGTTAAACAAATTACTTTAAAAAATAATAATACAAAAATAGCAATACATAAATAGCGCTCTGTTGTGTTGAAAATAATGTGCCACCTACACTAAACCCAACCTTAAACCTAACCGATGGTGTTAACAAAAGTAAGCATTAGACAAAAACACATTGCTGAAGCAACTGTGTCATTTTATCTTGCTTCTATGTCTTTGAGCTCTTTTATCATGACTCGCGTATCACCGGAGCGCTTCACATCACAAGTGCAATGCTGTACCGGGTGCGCTAACAAGCGAGTTTACTACGTCAGAAAAGACAAAAGTATGGAGCTGCTTATGAGATGTAAACATCCAAATGTATTAGTTTACAAATCAAAAACTATGGTAAAAAGTGTTTTGACCTCATTACATAGTAATGTGCAAGCAAATGTGAAAACAATTAATTAAATCAATAATCTGCCTGTTTTTGGTGTTTTACTGTATTAGTGTTAATTTCAGCTGAAAATGGCTGAGAATTGTGTGTATAGGTTTTTGTATAGAAAACTGCATGAAAGCGTAAAGCCATATGAAACAACATGAATACCACAATTACATTTATAAGAGCTTGAAATGTTGTTGAGATCCTAAAGAGTTTTAATTTTTCTTTATTGTGCACTTATTTCTCGTGCACATTTTCAATTCTCTCCAAGCCAAAAAGCATGTATTTGCATGAGCATATAATACACTCATCATGACTGTCTGAGAAACTGAGATTTGATTAAACCCTCTAGGAGATCCTCAGGAAATGTCACGTTTTCCTCAAATATTCCTGAATTTATCCAAGGGCTTTAGGGAGGATTAGAGGGATCAATGACCTTACAACTGTTTCTGAGGCTCTGCAATTTGTGTCTTCATCTTGTGTTTACTGTAAATCAATATTTAGCTTTTTCCATTACAGAAAAATGCCTTGTCACCAACTGCCCACCTCCATCCTTCACAGAGAAACAATGCAAACCTATTCTTTAGCTCAAGGGCTTGCAGGATTCAGTTTGCAGGTTCTTTTCCGCAACATTAGCCAGGTCTTTTGTGTTTTTACTTCAGGGTGAAACAACAATGCAAAGCCTTCATTGCAGTCTGTGTTGACTTTAACTCAGTCACCCTAGTAATGGCAGATTCTCCACTCACCCACCTGAGCACAACTGCGCTCTCATGCACAAATCAAAAGTGACAACTCTTGTGTGTTTATTCATTATGGATCACAACAGTATTTGTTTGTGCAGTTAAAATGACCGACCTGATTGTGTCCAGCACTTTGTTACATGACCAAACACTCTTTCTGTCGCCTCTTTTGCTCCTTTTTTTGAATGATTATTTGGGTTTTAATCTATGATACATCAATTGTCAATAGCTGTGTCTATTAACAGCCTCACTAAATTGCATAAATATATTAAAAACGAAAAGCACATGCAATGTGATAACATTTCTGAATGCTACTGTAAAATCTTAAACAAATATCATCTAAGGGGCTGTTTTATCACTTCACTGCACTGCTCTTCCATTGTTGTTCTATTAAAAGATGCTTAACAGACATCTAAGGTGCACTCACGCTCTATGTCTTTTGAAGCATCTCTTGCATAACATGTCGTTATAAAACGCATTGGACTCAAGTTAATGGAATTGTTTACCTAAATAGGAAAATGTGCTGAAATGTCTTCACCCTCAGGTCATCCAAGATGTAGATGAGTTTGTTTTTTCATCAGATTTGGAGAAATGTAGCATTGCATCACATGCTCACCAATGGATCCTCTGCAGTGAATGGGTGCCGTCAGAATGAGAGTCCAAACAGCTGATAAAAACATACCAATAATACACAATCCAAATGTGTGTTTGTAAAAAAAACAAATCCATAATCAAAATGGTTTACCTGTGAGTCCATAATCCATAATAACGCTTCCTTCAAGTAATTTTGTCTGAATCAGGAGAGAAATCAGGAGAGATATTTTTTTTCTCTCTCATAGGAACAGTAACTGTACGAACAATGATATTTAGGCAGAAACCATAGTTACCGTTATACATTTTCTTTGGGGTTTTGAGCAATCAGTCATAGATCCACTGTTAGGAACCTTTTCTCAGCTCCTTCCTTGAATCCATCTTCTAATTTGGTTATTTATACCCTCCTCTGTGATGCAGGTTGTGGGCGTTCAACCCTGCTCCTATCAGACAGTGCTTTAGATGCTGAGGACTTCACAGAAATCCGCCTGTTTTGATCCACATGTAATTACAGGTGTTGTGGTTGCTTCCAGCTCAGAAATGCCCCTGGATCCGTTCAGAGTGCTAATTACAAACCTGAGCGTGAATCTTCTTATGCAAACCCAACAGAACCTCCAGGAGTTTCACCTCCTTGCCTCTTTACAGGTACTTTAGCTTCAAGCAACATCTGCGGACGGACTCACGCTTTTGGATAATGCTGATGAGTACGCCGGTGTCACTGCACATCTTATCTCTGTCAGATTGCTAGAAAAATATCAACCTTTGTGTTTGCCTTGTCAGCCTGGCCCACCTCTATTTCCCGACCCATTAGCACAGTGCTGGACCGTGTAGGTTGATGCCAACATACCTTCATTTTAATCCACTCTCGCATGTGTAACTTCAGCGTTTCCTGATGCAATATATGGCAATTGCTTCCAGTGAAGCGCTGTCACATCTTCACAACCTAATACACTGAGATGATATTACTCATTTCACAACATGGATTTTCAGTACTCATTCTTTCTATTTATTTTATGGATGCATGCACCTCACATTTAGAGAAACAGTTTGTGTTGAATATGATTTTTAATGTTTTACCAATGATTCAGAAACACTGATATATTCAATGGCTGAGACGGCAGCCTATTTTTTTCTTAGTGTCTCTCAAAGGAAAATCAATAATAATTTTCACTGCTTTTCTGTTCAAGAATCAAGATTCAAGATTTGTGTTCATCACATAACACAATTATACAGAATATAATCAGCAGTAAAATGTAAGTGTTTGTGGAATAGGCTAAAGCTTGAGAAATGAGTATGATTCATAACAAGAATTCATCTGCTCAAATTATGAACATCTGTATAAACAGGAACATGCTGTCTTTGGCCACTTCTGACAATCACTGACATCAGTCTGGTCGCACCGAAAGACTCAAATTGACAGAGAAATTTCATCAGATTTGGAGAAATGTAGCATTGCATCACATGCTTACCAATGGATCCTCTGCAGTGAATGGGTGCCGTCAGAATGAAAGTCCAAACAGCTGATAAAAACATCAGAATAATCCACACCACTCCAATCCATCTATTAAAGTTTTTTGAAGCCAAAAGCTGTGTTTGTAAGAACCCACATTTACCAACTTGATCCAATGCATTATCAGTTTATACCTTTTTATTAGACGAATTTTCACTCGCGGATGCAATGCTCTACACTGAGCCACAAAGAACACCATTATCAAGACGTTTTAAACTTTAACGTTACTTCTGGCACAAATGTGATCCATAATAATGCTTTCTCTAGTGAAAAAGTCCATCTCATGTTGTCCTCTCACATCAAAATCCACCCACATATTTGTTAAGAGCTGTTTTGGAATGTTTTTAGTTTATTAACAGTGCTTGATCTGTGCAGATTTCTCTCCTGATTCAGACAAAATGACCTCTTCACTGAAGGAAACGTTATGTAATATGGATTTTGGCAGCAGTTTACAGTTAAATCCTTTTAACAATCAATTTGTGTTTTTTTTTTTACAAACATGCAGCTTTTGGCTCCACAAGATTTTCTAGTAGTGTGGATTACTTGTGGATTATTGTGATGTTTTCATCTGCTGTTTGGACTCTCATTCTGACGGCACCCATTCACTGCAGAGGATCCACTGGTGAGCAAGTGATGCAATGCTACATTTTTCCAGATCTGACGAAAAAAACTAATCTCTGAGCATCATATGCCGATATTTCACATTTACATTTATACTTTTAGCAGACGCTTTTATCCAAAGCGGCTTACAGTGCATTCAAGCTAACCATATTTTGGTCAGTACACACGTTTATAACATTTATATATGGGTCCATCTCAGGGGTGTCATGAACTTATTATTTTTGAGGGGTATGAGTGAAGGGAGGTGGGGGCTTGTCATGTGACACATGGTAGAAGGCTTATTTTTTTAATACATTTTTTTAATTCAAAATATTCCCAAACCTGTTAACCAGAGCCAATCCATCCCTATACGCAGAATACACAAGCTGCGTACGGCCCCCGAAACACCAGGGGTCCCCCTTGCTCTTAAAGATGATTTGATTTTAGTTTAGTTTTGAATTTGGCCAGCGGCTATAAAAACATGAATGATAATTTATTGTAGTGTGGTATTGTTGCCCTTTCTATGTAAAAATCTGTCAAATCATGTAACGTGAATGTCGTAAAGTCTCTTTCTCGAGACGAAAAGAAAAACGTGTTGAAAGCATAGCGAGAAAGAGATACAGTTTCTCGAGCGCTTTCCGCGAGCACGATTCAGGGCGGAGGGAAACACGGACAAATGCATTTCATTCATCAAGTTGTACTGCAATCTGATTTGCTTGAGGGGAAGACTTTATCGATTAAAACTCCTGGCCTATCATGAATGTAAAATAAATAAATAAAGTTTATATATACTGTATATGGCCATTGTCACAGTGCACATAGCGGGGTGGAACGAGGAACATGGAGACGAGGATAAACTCAAATATACAGTGTTTAATATAGACAAGGCAGGGCAAGTCACACAGGAACACCGGGAGTAACGAGTAGACCAGACACAATCTAACTGAACAGACAGGTTAAATACACAGGAGGAAACTAGATAATTAATCACACACAGCTGAACAGAATCATAATCAAACTAAACAATGACAGGAAAATGACCAAATAAGGAAGCAGGAACTAAGACAGGGGTAAAACAAAACCAACACAGACCATAAATGTTTTCTGTCAGGACTGACTGTCTCTCTTCTCTACTGAGTAAATGTGATATCACCTTGTTGAGCAGAAGTACAAAATGCATAAGACTCCAGAGCTATGCCATTATTAAACAGTCTACAGCTCGTTGAAGAATTATGTCCTATGAATTTAAAACAATATTAGAATATATAATTATATTTGTATACACATATTTACTGATTATTAAGGATATTTCAGACATGATAATGTTATGGATATGGATGCACTGATATACAAATCTTTGCTTATAAGCCGGTAATATTCTCATATTACTGAAAAAATTGTGATGACAAATATAAATTCTAAAATTTTAGTCTAAATAAATAAGAAATAAAGCATGAAAAAATAAAGTTAGTTGTAGATCTTTAAACACCCTTTTTGTATCATGAGAAATAAACCAAATCAAGATCCCAATATCCAGTAATTCCATAGAAACTCTAATGCTCAAGTCTAATGTTTATTCTGTGTTGTTGGTGTTTCCTCAGTGCTCGCTCATTTGTTCCATTGTCAGTGATTGATGCTAAAGATACGGCCATGAGACAAACCTTCATCCATCAGAAACTCATCAGCACACAGTGCAGGATTGGATAAAAACTGTGCGGTTGTTCCATTGAAATATCACAATTCAAACATACACATTTAGGACCGGCAGTCCGGTCAGACACGTGACGGATTGAGCGTGATGAGCTGATGTGTGCATCCATCACTCCAACACCTGTCTCATCGTAACTCACCGCAGGTTTACAGAGTCAGGATCATGTCATACAGTATTAACTCTTCTGCTGCACTGAAAATCCTGTCCCTAATTCAGTGTTCCCAGTCCAAAATCACCAGCCCTTTAAAAACTGCATTCAGCTTATTTCTCAATATGATATTGTATCACCAATTCCTGGATTCAAGCTTTTTGTCAACTTGTTTCCTTTCAATTAACACAATTATTTTATTTTATTTTTGTGAGAAATTAACAAGTAATGTTTTGTAGGCTGGTCATTTTTGAAAAGGTACACCACAAATGTGAGAAAAAGTACAAAATGAATTATGCAAATGTTTTTGCGCAAACATGTTATGTCTGTGAGCAAAGTCATTAAAGGGATAGTTCACCCGAAAATGAAAAGTGTCTGTTAATTTACTCATCCAAGATGTAGATGACGCTCTTCTTCAGTAGAACAGTAAAGTTTTTAGCTGAAACCGTGGGCTTGGTGATTCATTAAATACAAGTCAGTGGCTGCCAGCGTTTAAGAATAAAAAAAACATATCAAGGAACACAAAATGAATGCCCATGGCTCCTGACGTTATATTTAGGTCTTATGAAGTGAAACGATCAGTCTGTGTAAGAAACTGAACATTATTTACAACATTGTACCTGAGCTAACATAATCCAGAGCCTCAGGCAAATGTGAAAATCTGAGTCTTTTCTGCAAAGTGCAATTCCATGAACTGGTTAATCACGTAATCACACAATGGCGTAACCATAATGTATATGGAAATGTATTAGTAAAGCACCCAATAATGATGTGAAACGAGGATGATTTACGTTTCCTCAGGTTAGTGTCTGTTGGAGGAACTGGAGCACTGAATCGGTTCACTCGTCACAGGATCGGATACGCCATTATTTTGACTTATTTTGAGTTGGAGTGATTGTCAGTCCAATTTGTTGAACTGGTTCAACTAGTTCACTCAAAATAACGTGAACCGGTTCGTGAACCGGACATCACTTGGGTCTGTTTTCACTTCATAAGACTTCAATATTTAGTCAGGAGCCATGGGTTTTCATTTTGTGTCATCTGAATATGCTTTTCAAAGAAGGGCAGCCGCTGACTCGCATTGTATGAATCACCAAGGACCAGCTAAAAATCTTCTTTACTGTTCTACACAAGAAAAACAGTCTCCAACATCTTGGATGTCACATTTTCAGCTTTGGGTGAAATAATCATTTAAGTTTTAGTCCACTGCGATGACATTAACTAGCAAAATGACCAAAACACAACAATTACATTCAGGTTAAACTCCTGAAGCATTTCCTGAAATATCTTGTTAGTGAACTGTGTAAAACATTTAGATTTATTTTTGACGTAGTGCTGCATCATTGTGCATTTCTTCTGCCAGTTATGACAAGTAGGTCCGTATAATGGTGTTTATAAAGGTCTTGGTTTCACAGACATTTCGTTTTAGGGTTTTGTACCCAAACCTGTTTGATTTATATAACACAAGCAGGCCTGTAACTATTTCTATTAAACCTAGATCAAATTAGATTTTATTTTCATCAGTAATGCCTTGTGATCCAGGGCTGCCGTCCCTTCCCGCTCGTCCTGTTGACCCTCTCACACAATCTCACAGCACTCACGCTCGCTCGTCCCATTTGAAGGAAGCTGTCAGTGGGATAAAGAGCAAGGACACCACAGCGATTCATTCATCCTCTCTTTCAGGAAATGTCTCTATAACAGGATTCACAATGCTGCAACACCTGCACATCTGGAACCTGTCCTGGAAAAGAGTGAAACCATCACTGCTACAAAACGAGAGCGGAAACCTTGTCAGGAAACATACCATTATGTTTTATTTGATACGTTCTGACAAACGCCTACTTTCATTTTGACCCACGTTTACATACTGTATATTTGTTTTTAGAAATACAGTTTAAATAACAAGTATTTAAATCATAATTTTTGCATTTGGCTGTACGGACTAAAAAATAAATAAATGATTTACCGTATTCACATTAAATAATAAATTAAATAGAATAAGATAATTTTTCTATATTAGATTAGAGCTTGCAAACCATGCATAAACAAATACTGCAAAACAAATATATTTGTGTTTAATGCACTGATGTGCTGGGCACAAATGATGCTCCTTTCATAGAATGACGCACATGTTGTTTTGATGATCCATTCAAAGGCTTTTCGAACAGTGTGGGTGGTTTGAGAGTGGGCGGGGCAACCTGGATGTCAATTACACATCTACAATTAAAGATTGTGGACCCACACAAAAGGCATGATGGGTTAATGAGTCGAGATGCTCTTATGAGAGTCTTAAATCTGAACGACGGAGCTCTCGCCCATGTTGTCCTCTCTCGGCACCATAAATCATCCCTTCATTTCAGCCGTCTGCCGTCAGGGTCATTCAATTACAACCACAGGCCCGGTGTTAATTGAAAGCTTTCCATTTGGACTGTGTTTTCATTAATTACATCAGCACTCTCTCTGATCAAACCCAGGATTTGCTAGGAGTTACAATATGCCCGCTGCCCTTTGTTTATAGACGGTCGACAGAATAACATCTTGCACTGCTTGTACCTCTATAAAACGTCAGAGTAATCATCATTAAGGACAAATCGATCATGAGTTCTGTTTCAAATGTGATGCAGACTTGAATTTTTCAGATTTTTTTGAGTGTTTACATTTGATATAAATTATGATGTTGATGTGAAATGCTACATTAAAGTAATTATCACTGGACAGACACGCATCACCCTAGCAACTATGCTAAAAACAGTCAGAACATCTTAGCAACTGCATAAAAATGCAGTTTTTAAGCCACCACATAACAATGCACTAAAAACAGCAATACATGGGTTATATATATATTGCATATTTAACAATGCAATACATAATATCATATATCCTGCCCATACCCAGCTAGGAAAAAATGATAAAAGCACTCACTGAAGTGGTATTCTGGAACTGCGATTAAATTAAATAAAACATCAAAATAATAATAACACCTTCATCAAACAAAAAAAAAGATTACTTTAAATAAAACTGATTAATATGTACATGCAGTACAAGTCAAAAGTTTGGACCCATTACTATTTCAAATGTTTTTGAAATAAATTTCTTCTGCTCATTAAACCTGCATTTATTAGATCAGAAAACAGTAATATTCAGCAAGGATGTGTTAAAAAGATAAAAAGTGATATTAAAGACTCATATTGTTCTTAAATATTTATTTTAACATTATATTCCACCCACATTTGGGTATTTTTAATAACCCAAAAATCCTGAAAAAAGTATCACAGGTTATAAAATAAGCATTAAGCACTGTTTCTAACATTAATAATAAATCAGCATATTAGAATGATGAATTATGAATTATGATCATGTGACACTGAAGACTGGAGTAATGGCTGAGGAAAATTCAGTTTTGCATCACAGAAATAGGCCTATGTTTTAAATTACAGTAAAATAGAAAACCATTATGTTGTAATATTTCACATTTCAATATTATAGTTTTTTTTCTGTATTTTTGATCAAATATGCTAAAGCCACGCTTGATGAGAATAAGAGACTTCTTTCAAAAACACAAAGTTTCACATTTTTAGTACTGTATAAGTAAAAATATATAAAATGTAATGTTAAATGTTGTATAAAAGGGTTAGGAATCCTATTTGTTTCAAGTGCTTTTTTTGGGGGTGGGGGGTCTAGCCTAGGGCCTCCTCATGTCTAGAACCGGCCCTGCATTACATTTACTTTAATCCAAAGCGACCTACGGCTGTACGATTCAGGCTGTACACTTTTTGTCAGTATGTGTAAGACTATTTAACATTTAACACCAAAAACACAACACAAGCAATACAAAATACAGGTAAAACACCTGTGAAAGATTCACACGAACACAGTACATTTAGCTCTGTTTTTACAAACTCTTCTTAAAGTGCAGGCAAACACTGCTTGTTTAAACTCTAGTTTTTCATGTTAGACTTGATTTGTTTTTTGGATTGTACTGCCCCCTGTTGAACACTATCACATTATTCATGCTAGGCTGAGAGACACTAATGTTTTACAGTGAATCCTCTCTGTAACCCATGCATTGATGTTCAGACGCTGGCAATGCATTTCATGATGGAGTTTCTATCATAATTTGATCATTTAATCGGCAGTTACCATTAAACATGGGGCTTAAAATAGTTCAATTGGTTAGTTTAGGAATATAATATTTATGTGCATGTCTCGAGCTCATCCCTGGGCAGCGCTGTTTCATCACACACTGACCTCCAGCATTTTAACAATCCAGAGACTGAGAGAAGATGCAGTTACATGACTTCAGCTGCTATTCCTGGGAGTGATGCGATATACTGTACAATGTGTTTATAGGAAACATTATTAGAACATTTCACATGCAATCCACAAAGCTTGTCTGGAATTACAGGATTGAATATCTGCATTATAAACAGATTGCTAAACATAACCAATATACTACGTTTAGGGATATGCAAAACATGCACAAAACAGGATTGAAAAAAATGCAGATGTTGTTGTTTTTTCATGGAGCTCTTTGTCCATGTGGAGTTTGTAGGCTACTTTTGGATTAAAGTATTTCTTCAGTTAATCCTATTTTGACATTATGTAATGCCAGAGCAGCCTTCTGTCTGCACTCACTGTATAAACTTCAGCTGATGGCTTTCTGCTGTGCGCGAGTTTCCATCTTCCAGCACGATTTGGCCAAACAGAGCGAAGCCGAGAGGATTCCAGGTGCTGCTCATTCCTCGAAACATGACTTTCATGTTCGACAGAGACGTGTGTCCAAATCTGGTCATGATACAGTAGCAGAAAGTTCACAAACCCTCCGATTCCCTGCATCTGGACTCAGACCAAGAAAAGACAAGCAGAATTTATAGTGTTTATACGGGAGAATACATGGCTTGCATTTTTTGACAAGATGGTGGATGTGTGTGTCTGATCTTCTCGCTCTCGATCGGGTGCCGTATCAGTCACAATCGAGAACCGGGAGATAAAAGGATAAGAAGGCATGTAAATCCATGAAAGTGAACTAAAATGGGCCGTGTGTGCTGGAAGACCAAATCCAGGCTCAATGCAAGTTAACCTCAATCAACAGCATTTGAGGCATAATGTTAATTACCACACAAATGAAACGAATGAAGAATGAAGCTAATCTGTCAACATTATAATATTCACTGTTTAAACAGTTTAGCCACTAGAAGTAAACCAGATGTGTTCAGTGTGGAAAAAATCACTTACAGTCTTTTCTGTACAAAGTTGTTTGCAATTGTTCACCTTGACAATGCCCTAAAACCCTACAATAATGATTTAAACAGTCTCAAAGCTCAAATAATAGTTTGAACCAAAGAATAATTGTAAGTGCCTTTATGAGATTGTTTGAGTACACTTAAATCCTCTAAAACTCCCTTATTTACTTCCATTGTAAGTGACCTATCGTGACCTTTAAATGAAGTAATTATTGTGTGGTAAACAACATTGTCTCAAGTCTTAACTTGCATTAAAGAAATACTTGTTTATCATAAGTTCTGAGTGCTTTTTGATCTCACACTAACACATGATTATTAAATAGCTCAATCTAAAAAAAAAAAATCCACTAAAAACCTGATTAGGTTTTCATAACTCCCCATGAGATCAAACGTTCGGTAGACAGACGTCCATTTCAAAGGTACGATAAGACACATCCTCAGACGGCTGCATGTCTGGATGTTTTTATCTATAGCATTTCAGCAGGCCGTGTGAGATGAAGGATATTGTACATGTGTGAATACAGCCAGCTGGGACTGCGTTTCATCCTGCGCGTCTCTGTTTTATCTCAGTCCATTCTTGGGGTCATACTGAAGGTTTGCAAAAATACATCCACCACGGTCCACGCCATACCAGGTTGACAGAATCACACAGAGGGCATACAGCACATTCATTTCATACATCATGCGACCGAAGGCAGAAGCTCATTTAGGAAATATACAAGAATAAAAGTTTTTTTCTGGCTTTTCAAGTTGTATTTTGTCCCCTGGCTCTGTTTTGATAAAGAAGAAATATTCAGTGATGCAAAACAGCATCTTTTCCTCTCTGTGGAATTCACTCCAGTGCTTCTGTGTACTTTTGTGTCAGACTAATTTGTGTGGGTTTGTGTCTCTCGGTAGAGGAATTGTAATGACCAGATGTTTTCTCAAGCATCTGCAGATGAAAATGGGCAGTGTGAGAACATCATGGTCTGTGCTTTTGTTCCATATTTCATCAGATGATATGCTGCACCACAGAAACGCGTCTGAGAATTTACATTTAAACAAAATTACAGCAACAGAATTAATGCTAAAATGTGAATGCAACAAATTGATGTTTTAAATATTAAAGGATAAACACACAATCATTAAATGAATGAAAATATTAAATTATAGGAAACACTTTACAGTAAGGTTCTATTTGTTAATATACACTGGACAAAATGCGTGAGGGAAATGGTGGTCACACCAGATACTGACTGGTTTTTGGACCCCCCCCCCCAATAC
This sequence comes from Ptychobarbus kaznakovi, assembly GCA_027422405.1. Lineage (NCBI taxonomy): Eukaryota > Metazoa > Chordata > Actinopteri > Cypriniformes > Cyprinidae > Ptychobarbus > Ptychobarbus kaznakovi. The sequence goes on from CM049808.1 coordinate 1,823,980, forward strand.
AGTAAAACTGCACATTTTAGAGTGGCCTTTTATTGTGGCAGCCTGCACACCTGTGCAATAATCATGCTGTCTAATCAGCATCTTGATATGCCACACCTGTGAGGTGGATGGATTATCTCGTGCTCACTAACACAGATTTAGACAGATTTGTGAACAATATTTGAGAGAAATAGGCCTTTTGTGTACATAGAAAAAGTCTTAGATCTTTGAGTTCAGCTCATGAAAAATGGGGGCAAAAACAAAAGTGTTGCGTTTATAATTTTGTTCAGAGTAGATTAGTTTAAATGTTTAGTTTAAATGTATAAATCAGTGTTGTTTAAATGTATAAATCATCTCTTTGTTAACTGACATTGGTGTCTTGTATTGTTCTCTCTTGTTTCATACAAATGCATCTGGCACCATCGTGTGACTCGGTTATCAATAATAGTGAAAATGAACAGAGAGATTCAGTATTACTGATTGCTGTGTTAGACCCATTGTTATTTGTTTATTTATATACTGTTATAGTTTTTATTAACATTTAGAATTAGCTTTATATATATACAGATTATTTTACATTTATATATAAAATAGTTTTATTTATAATATTTATGATTAGTATTTTTTGCTATTTTGCTATGTGCTTTTATTTTTTATTCGTGTTTTTTTAATATTACAAGGTTTAATTTATATTATTGTAGTTTTAGTTTCAGATCCATTTTAGTTTTTATTTTATTTCCCTTTAGTCATTTTAGAGCTTCAACTTAAAGAAGAGTTGCTTTGACAAAAGTCAAACAAAAAATGTATTAAATATTCATATTTTATTTTATTTCAGCTTAACTTCAATTAACAAAAATATTCTAATAGTTTTAGTTAACGATAATAACCCTGGTTCGGCCAATTTGTAACCCCTTCCCCCAGAAGCTTTAAGAATATGTAAAATTATTAGTGCTGTCAAACGATTAATCACGATCCAAAATAAAAGTTGTTGTTTACATAATATATGTGTGTGCACTGTGTATATTTATTCTGTATATATAAATACAAACACATGCATGTACATATTTAAGAAAAATAGTTTATATTTATACATGAAATACATTTTTATATAATATAAATTGATATGAATATAAATATAAACATGTAAATACATATTTTAAAAATATATACTGTATGTGTGTGTCTTTATATATATATATATATATATACACAGTAGACACATGTAACGTATAAACTAAAACTTTTATTTTGGATGCTCAGTATATATTATAATCAATAGATTGATCACCACTAAAAATCGTTGTTTAATTATGTGGTTACAAAAAATCTCCACCTCTGTGTGTATGCATAACAATGAAAAAATTGCATCTGCATTTTTATTTACATTTTTGGTGAGTAAAAATACTGTAAAATGATTACTCTTGTCGTTAGTTAATGTCTTCACTTGATAACTTATGCACATGTTAGCAAATCGAAACATGTCAAATGCAGCTCACTCTCAGTATAATGTAGAAAGGTCTTCTGGGATGAAAATGAATGAAGCTGACTTATCTGCGCACAGTGTTTAGATGAGCTTAGTACGACTGTGAGACAGTCTAAATATAAAATCCATCAGCCAAGAGCTTGCCTAAGAAATTCCGTGTTTTGTGTGCCACGAACACACCCTGTTCCAAGAATTCATTTTCCCTTAATTCATCATTTCCAAACTAACAACACAACTGCAATATCCACAGGCCGCTGTGGATCCAGACACCTAACAAAGCACGTCATTTGCCATTGAGAGAGTAATAAATTGCCAATATATCCAAGGACAAATGCATCTCAGTCAGCATCTGTGAGTTAATGGTGAGTGTGGGTATCGCTTGATGCGGAAGCAGATGAAACGCAGAGAGGAAGAGCCGTGTTCTGGCCTCAGGGACTCGAGGGCATGTCCTTTAACAGGATTATTGAGAGGTGAGTGGCGAGTCACTGCCGGATAATTCCTTGTGAATGCTTCACTCAGTCTTTCTCTGACACAGACTGCCAATCATTGCACCTTAGGACTCCCATCACTGCTTTATTTGTCCGTTGAGCCACATTCATCTTCTCCCTCATCCAGAGAGTCAGCCTGAGGAGCTGATGTGTGAATTGGACTGTTTTCACTCTTGGTCTGAATGTGAATCTCTGTCGCTGGCCCCGCTGGTCCCTTGTCTTTACACTTGCGTCATCAGTATTGATTTTAGCTGCATCTGTTTACCACTATATCTAGGTAATGACTCCGGAGAAGACATCAGTTTCACTGTGTTGTTAAATTAAGCATCCATTTAGATTTACTACCAAAACGTTATGCACAGAGCAGCACTTGGGTTTGTCTGCGAGCTGCTCTCATGAAGCTGATTACTCAGAGAGATGCAGCTTTAGAGGAATAGTTTACCCAAAAATGAAGATTAGCTGTAAATGTGTTCACCCTCAGGCCATCCGAGATTTATGAGCTTGTTCAGATTTGTAGAAATGTAGCATCGTTAATGGATGGACTGGAGTGGTGTGGATTACTGTGATGTTTTTATCAGCTGTTTGGACTCTCATTCTGACGGCACCCATTCACTGCAGAGGATCCATTGGTGAGCAAGTGATGCAATGTTACATTTCTCCAAATCTGATGAAGAAACAAACTCATCTACATTTTGGATGGGCAGATAGTGAATAAGTATTCAGCAAATTTCATTTTGGGGTGAAAAATTCCATTAAACAATGCAATATATTATAAAAAAGTAGCTAACACACCTGTACAATGTCAGGGATCTGGAAGGAGGACCCAATTGCAGAGTGAGTGAGTGAGTGTCAAGGATTTATTACAGAGATACAAGAGGGTAGTGAGGTTTGCATGTGATTCAACGATAAGAATACAGTAAACAGAAAGACAGCTAGGGAACACCACTGGGATAGCCTGGACATCACCTGGCAGAATAGCAACAGAAGAAGTGGCAAGGCCAGGCAGATGGAAAAGGCCAAGCAAGGCACCATAAAGCAGAGCTCAGATACTTGCTGACTGCAGACTCGGGCCAAGTACCAGGCAGGGTGAACCAGTAACAGGAGCAGGTCAGGACAGGAACTCTATAACAACACAGAGACAAGACAGGACAAGGCTCCACAGGAACATAAGTCCAATGCAGGCAGGGGGATCAATAAAACAAAAAAATAACTAATAACAAAGTAATAAAAAAATACTAATTTAACCAACACAACTAACTCAAAGAATAACAAACAAATATAAAATAGAAGATCAAGACTAGAACAAATTAAATAAATATAAAAAAAGCAAAAGGCAAGAACAGCCAAAATCCTAGAGCAAGGAGCAAGACAAGAACAATAAATGACAAGACAAGGACACAAGACCAACCAGACAGGGAGACAGGGGACAGAAACACATACTCAGCCACATCCACAGGCAGCGACAAAGACAGTGACAGAAGGGGTGAGAATGACAACGAACCGGCAAAGACAATAGGGCAAGGAGCCCAATAAATAAGGAGGAAAGCACACGAGGAACAGGTGAAAGCAATTACACTAACAAGGGCTAACAAGAGGGTGTGGTAAAGATTAAATGAGGAGGGGATAGAGAAGCACATGGCAGAGAAAGCCATGTGCTAACACAAGACAACATAAACAAGAACAAACACAAGACAAACAGTGTGTCAGGGCAGAACCCTGACATACAAAGCTGCAAATTATACATCACTGATAGTGGTTATTAAGATGGATTGCGTTAACTTCTACTGAAAACTGTACTCAACTGTTCGCATAATAGGCCTACATCAGACCTGGTGGTTCACAAACATTTTCATGGTATAGCTTTGGACCTGCGGAGGTTTAATCAATCTTTAGACTCACCAAAAAGTAGTAGTTTTCTTCTTTTTTTGCCTTGTAATAATATTTTATTGGATAGGACATACAATTCAATTACATCACCATACAGTTTATGGTAAGTTATGAAAAAAGGATGAACAAAGAGTGTGAAGTTGGCCATATTTAGATAAAGACAGAATATATTTTTGACATAGCAATAGCTGCACATTTCTGTAATGTAATGATTTATGTGAACTTGTAGTTCAGTGAGTGAGTCACAATGTAGTCCTATACTGATTCACCAGCAGTTCTGGTGGATTTGGAGACTTCATTCCCGAAGGCATTGGCTGTACTGATTCAATCCGGTGATTTTTTAATACACTTTTTATTGAGCATAAGAGTCATTTCTTTGGGAATTCAAACTTTACGTGTTTGTTTTTGGTTGTGAGGTGCGCCGCTTCTGAGAAGCGGAAACACTTTGCATGTGTGAAGCGCGGGAAACGCTGCTGTGGGACCTATAGTAGGTGTGTTGTCTTGCTGGAAAAATGGAACTTATTTTCATATTTCGGACATGGCATGAATGCACAGTTTGGACTGGAATGTCTCCCAGGTAAATCAGCGTTCATTTGAACAGGGGTGGGTGGAAAAAAGGTATTGACACGCTAAGATTTTTGTTTCGGGTTGCACATGTCTGAAAGCACTATTCACATAAACATCAACATTCTGTCATAATTTAATCACTATCATCTTACAAAGTCACATTAAAGAAATTATATTTTTATGTCATACGAAATATGTAATTTGAACTTTTAAGTCTACATGAAATTGTAATTTGGTAAATGTATGAATTTTACCTTATATATAACTGAGTAAAAGTACAAGTATTCAGAACTCATGTAAAGTACAAGTTCCCCAAATTAATACTGAAGTATAGTCAAGCATTATTACTCTAATTACTTCACCTTCTGGGGAACAATGCTTTCTAATACTGTTGCTGAGGGAGTTTTCTGCTGTGGTAAATCCATCTTCTTTTGGATAATTGTGGAAATGCAATAACAGATTTTTTTGTTTTTCTGTTGGAGTAAATGGGAACACAAGAATTGTATTTGCTACAGTCTCCCATTAATCTCTATAGAAGTTTATCGTGTTATAGTTTACCTCCTCATTGCAAACCCAGAAATGTGAAAGGGTCCACTGGGTGAATGAATGCACAAGGCCACTATATCTCACTATATCAAGAGATATTTCAGTGAAGTCCTTGTTGATTGTAACCACAGAAACGACCGTCCCTAAACTGATGATGAGAGCAGCACCTCATCAGGAATGAGGCATGGTGGAGATAGAGAGGACCTGTGCCCTCAGGTGATCTGGAGTGTGTTGTTGACTGAGGCCGGACACGATGTTCAGCAGCTTGTTTGTTTGTCCTATACTTGGATTGGACATATACGGTGGTCTGTCTGCCGGGGGCCAATCGACGCTCTCTGCTGCTCGAAGAATGTAAACAGATGAGCCAGGCGGGTAAGCGCAAAGATTCACCACTGATGAGAATCATGAGGAGAAGTTTCATAAAGACCCCACTGGGCTGTATGTTAAAGAAATAGTTTACCATGAATTTGCTGAAAGTGTGCTCACCCTCAGGCCATCAAAGATATGAGTTTGTTCCTTCATCAGATTTGAAGAAATTTAGCATTCCATGAGTTGCTCACAAATGGATGCTCTGCAGTGAATGGGTGCCGTCAGAATGAGAGTCCAAACAGCTGATAAAAACATCACAATAATCCACACCACTCCAGTCCATCAGTTAATGTCTTGTGAAGCAAAGAGCTGTGTCTCTAAAAAAAAACTAATCCATCATTAAAATGTTTTTAACTAAAATATGAGTCCATTAATCAATAGTAACGCTCATGTCTCACATACACATATTTGTTTAGAGCTGTTTTGGCTTGTAAACATTGATCTGTGCAGATTTTTCTCCTGATTCAGTCGAGAAGACTTTTTCACGGCAGGAAGCGTTATTATGGATTACAGACTCACATTTTAGCCAGAAGCAATGGTTTGAAGTTTAAAAACATCTTGATGTAGGATGAAGGATTATCGTATTTTAGTCAGAAGCAACAGTTTGTAGTTAAAAGCGTCTTAATGGTGGATTTGTTTCTTACAATACAAGCTTTTGTCTTCATGAGTCATTAACTGATAGGCTGGAGTGGTGTAGATTACATGTGGTTTATTGTGATGTTTTTATCAGCTGTTTGGACTCTCATTCTGACGGCACCCATTCACTGCAAAGGATGCTTTCCAACCGAAAGACTGAGGAGGAGCTTCTTCCTCAGGCCATCAGGCTCCTAAACACAAACCCAGTCTCATAAACATTCACAAGACTCATTGTTAACTGTAAATATTCTCATATTCTCAAATATTGCTGCTTTATGTACAATACCCTGAACAACCCGTCTGCACATCCCTCTTATTCACATTACTATTTATTAAGTCCCAGTACACTGTGTAGTTTTTTGCACATCTTATTGTTTTTTTTATCTTATGTTGTTTTTTGCACATCTTATTGTTTTGCTTATTGTTTTTTTTGTATCTTATTGTTTGCTTATTGTTTTGCACATTTTTATTTCATTGCACATTTTACTCTTATTTCTCTTCTTTACCATTTATATGCTCTCGTGTTGTGTTACTTTATATAATTTTTTATTTTATTATTTTGCACTGTCCACTGAGCGGACCTGATTCGATTACATTTCACTTCTAATTATACCTGTATAATTTATTATGTGACGAATAAAGAAACCTTGAACCTTGAACCTTGCATAGGTGAGCAAGTGATGCAATGATACATTTATCCAAATATGATGAAGAAACAAACTAATCTACATCTCGGATGGCCTGAGGGTGAGTACATTTTCTGCAACTGTTCAATTTTTGGGTGAACAATTCCTTGAAATATCTCAGGCATGCACAAGCTTTCTAAGAAAATCCAAATTAAATTTTCTGTCTAAAATGAAGCTGTAAAACTGTTTACGTCATTAGTGTGGTATTATATACACACACAGATAGCAGTTTGCACACTTGAATGCAGTATATGATGCATAATGCTGCCAACACAGGTTCACTTGAAGCTGAAAATAAAAAAACGGTTCAAATCAAAACACATACACCGCATTTTAATGACTTTGCGGGCCAAACTATTTATTAATCTATCATGTAACCTGTTTACATTGTCCAGATACCACCTGTCCAGAGCACCAAACACACTTTAACCCATTTACAGCTGGCCATAAACAGTTGGAAACAAGACCTGAAAAGATTCCCCCTAACAACTTCATGTGTTTACCAAGCGTCTGAAGCACCATCACACCGAAACATAAGGATGATAAATCTGAAACCTGTGGAAAAATTCAGCCATGAATAATACAGTTGCACTTCTTATATATTTTCCTCAAGGCTCGAAAGCTTGCACAACATGGACATCAGCTAATTTCACTTCAATGAGCAGATAAAACACTGCAAGGAACAGTTCAAATATGTACAGGACACAGAGAGCAACCAGCCACACAGAAACTAGATTTTAGGACTACAAATGCACATTAAAGTGGAGCGCACATGGTGTGTGATTTTAAAACTGCATTACAGAGAGGTTTGTTTATTGGCCGACTGAAAATGGAGAGATCCAGAGATGTCCCTGTGAAATTACACAGTCCTGTGGTAACAAATGTTGCTGTCATCTCTCCACTTACACTGCTGATAAAATGTCAAAAAAGAAAAGCAAATTGTAAAACTGATTTCTTTTTTTAAAGCAATAGTTCAACCAAAAGTGAAAATGTACTCTTGCTTAGGCCATCCAGTATGTACAGTGGAGATTAGAAATCAATTTATGAACACTTGATTCTTTTTCTGAAATAATGTAATCTTCATCATTTAAAATTTGAAGGCATTCTAGTTGAGGCAATACCATGCTAGTATAACACTGTTTTATGAAAATAACCAAGGCACTTCAACAAAAACCCTTTCGTTTGTGAGAACAGCTAAATTAATTTAGAAAACAGCAAATTGTAGCACAAAGAAACATTACAAGTACAATGTCTGAAGGTTAGAGTAGTCAAAAATAAGTAGGAAGTGCAAGGCCCTTGGTTTGAATGACTTCAGCACATCTGCGGCCACAGAACATCACTAGTTTCTCACACTGTGCTGGTGTGATCTTGGTCCACTCTTCTTCCACTCTTTCCACAGTTTGGTGACTGTAGTGGGTTTCTTAGCCATAACTTTGTCACCAAGGATTTTCCAGAGATTTCAATCTGGCCATTTCATTGATTCAATGTTTTCAGCTTCAAGGAACCCGTTTTGCTGTGTGACAGGAAACAGTGTGACAGTGTCCTGCTGAAAAGTGCTGGCTGCTTGGGTGATGAACGCAGGGAAGGAACCGAATGTTGCCGCAGGAGGTTCTGATAAACATTTGCATTCATCTTGCCATGTATCTGTATAAGAGGCCCCATGACACTTCCCCCTCCACCTTTCACTGACTTCTTTGCACACTTTGAATTCAGTCTTTCCCCAGTTTGATGATGAACATAATGTTTCCCATTGGATCCAAATAAATTAAACTTGCTCTCTTCACTAAAGTGACGTTGGACCAGTTCTCCTCTCTCCACACATCATGCTCCTCAGCAAAGGTTAGTCTAGCCTTTTGATTAATTCTGCTGATGAGAGGCTTGGTCATTGCACAGTGGGCTCTCAGTCCAAATTCTCTTAAATGTCGAGACACTTTATGCCGAGACAGATCCTTAACCTGTTCAGCCTGAACTGGCAAGCAATTCCAGCTGCAGTGTTGAACCAATTCCCCATTGAGAGTCTCTGCATTATCCTGTCATCTCATGCATTTGACAATATTTGCATATCACAATAATCCATAAGCAATCCACACCACTCCAGTCCATCAGTTAATCTCTTAAGAAGCTAAAAGCTGTGTATTTATAAGAAACAAATTCATCATTAAGATGTTTTTATCTTCAAACCATTGCTTCTGGCTAAAATATGAGTCCATAATCCATATTGACCCTTCCTCCAGAGAAAAAGTAATTAGGGGCCTGTACCATGAAGCCGGTTTAGCTGGCTAGCCAGGTAAGTTTCAGCTTAGTTTGCACCAATCCTGGGTTTTAGGTACCATAAAAGAGGCTTGGCTTTTAGTGGTGTTCATCACCATAGTATCTTACGCTCCACAGCTAAACCGCTCTGGGGAAGGTTATGTTCTGGTTTAGAGATCTCAAACTAAAATTGGACCAATCAGCTTCAAGCAAATGACACATCTATGACACAAAAAAGCCACTCCCCCAGTTTCTCTTCCTACAAATTAAAGGACACTACATAGTAAAACATTTTTAAAAGATCAAATTGTCAGTTTTTTTAGAGATTATTATTTGTATAATTATTTTACGATTTATATAATTATTATACCCTTAATCCATTACACAAGCTATTTTATTTTAATATTAATTATTATTATTTTTATTTAAATTAATATAAACCTACAGATAATATGCAATATAAATAAAGTTTTACAATCAATAGCTTTAAACGTGACTTCATATGAGCGTAGCTTTTTAAAGAGTTTTTATACCTATAAATATGATCAACTCTATAAACTAACTTTACAACTTTTACTTGCACTAATATGTCAAGATGTTTTCTCGAAGTTTCCCTCTTTCATGGAAAGATCGTTTCATCTCATGTAAATGTGTTTCAAATTCTTCATATTGTTCAATCTTTTAATCTTAGGTAGTGAATCACACTACATTTGTCAATATCTACATTTACATTTAGTCATTTTGCAGACGCTTTTATCCAATATTGGGGAATACGTGAAGCGCTTAATCTTGAAGAGGCAAACAGACAGAGGAAGTGCTCGTAACACCAAGTCTCAGGCATTCTTCAAATAAATACAAGCTAGCAAGAGAAGGAGATAAAGATAAAGATGACGTCTTTTTTGAAGAAGAAGAATCTGAAGAATCTAAAGAATCTGAAGAAGAAACAAACTCATTGACATTTTGGATGGCCTGAGGGTGAGCACAAATTTCCAGCAATTATTTTTTTTTGGGTGAACTATTCCTTTAATGTGGATGCAGTAAGAGTCCGGTTTACCTAACCACCATTACTTTATGTAAGGGTCACTAAAAATGCTTTACAAACAACACATTCTTCTAACAGCAGGAAATCTCTCCTCAGCTCTTCTGAATTCCTGTGGCATGTCTGTCCAGTTTGTCTCCTATGACTTCTAGGAAATCAAGGTCTGGAGTCAGACGGTCCGGGCCATTACTGAGTGCTCCTTGAGAGTGTTTTCCATGTTTAATTGTTCTTGCACAACATTTGATGAGTTTTAGATCATTATCTTGATGGTGGAAGAACAACTAGAAAAGGTCTGATAGTTTGGCATGCTGGTTGTGCTTACCATGGACTTCTGCTGATTAGAAATGATTACTGTGATGTATATCCCAGAACTTGATATATGTAGCTTGATAGACCAAGTGTTTTCATAAAAAAATAAATTTGTTAACAGTGATGATTCCATGAAGAACCTGCAACATCCTTGGTTCATCCTACTTGAAAGTTTTGAAGTCTTTATAATATTCTATATTTCTGTAATCAGACAAAAGTCCTGTCCACTCAAACAAATGAGACAAAATATATATACTTTGTCATTTATTTATTGAGAAAAATGATCCAGTGTTACACACCTTTGAGTGGCAAAAGTATGTGAACCTTTGCTTTGAGTATTTTTTGCAGCTGAATTTTAGCCCTTTCCTCGGTACAAAACTGCTTCAAATCTGTGATGTTGGTGTGGCTTGCTTCTGCTCCTTCCACAACATTTCATTTAAATTAAGGTCTGGACTTTGACTCTGCCATTCCAAAACATTAACTTTGTTCTTCTTGAACTATTCTTTGGAAGAACGAATTGTGTGCTTGGGGTCGTTGTCGTGCTGCATGCCCCACATCAAGATGTTTTTTGGGAAATGTGAGATGAGCCTTTGTGTTATTTTTGGTCAGCAGTGGCTTTTGCCTTGGAACTCTCCCATGGATGCCGTTTTTGCCCAGTCTCTTTCTTATTGTTGAATCATGAGCACTGACCTTAATTGAGGCAAGTGAGGCCTGCAGTGCTTTAGATGTTGTTCTGGGTTCGTTTATGACCTCCTGGATGAGTTGTCGGTGCGCTCTTGGAGGAATTTTAGTAGGCCGGCCACTCCTCGGAAGGTTCTCTACTGTTCCAAGTTTTCTCCATTTGTGGATTATGGCTCTGACCGTGGCTCGCTGGAGTCCCAACGCCTTATGCTTTATAACCCTTTCCAGACTAATACTGGAATACAGTATGTAAACTATTTTGTTTCTAATCTGTTCTTGAATTTCTTTAGATCGCAGCATGATGTGTTGCTCTTTAAGCATGCATCACTTTGTCAGACAGGTTCTATTTAAGTGATTTCGGGATTCAACAGGCCTGGCAGTAATCAGGCCTGGGTTTTGCTAGTGAAATTTAACTCAGCTTTCTAAAATAATGTGGTTAATCACAGTTCTTTCATGATTTAACAGGAGGGGACAATTCATTTTTCATGTGGGGTCAGGTAGGTTTGGACAACTTTCTTCCCTTAATAAATTAAATCATAATAAACAAAGCATTTTGTATTTACTTGCATCATCTTTGTGTAATATTAAAATTTGTTTCATGATCTGAATCTTTTAAGTGTGACAAATATGCGAGAGAAAAGAGAAAAACAGGAAGGTGGCAAAAACATTTTCTCTGCACTGTATATATATATATAATATATATATATATACATACACTCACCGGCCACTTTATAAGGTGCACCTGTTCAATTGCTTGGTAACACAAATTGCTAATCAGCCAATCACATGGCAGCAACTCAATGCATTTAGGCATCTAGATGTGGTGAAGACGACTTGCTGAAGTTCAAACCGAGCATCAGAATGGGGAAGAAAGGGGATTTAAGTGACTTTGAACGTGGAATGGTTGTTGGTGAAAGGCGGGTTGGTCTGAGTATTTCAGAAACTGCTGATCTACTGGAATTTTCACACACAACCATCTTTAGGGTTTACAGAGAATGGTCTGGAAAAGAGAAAATATCCAGTGAGCGGCAGTTGTGTGGATGAAAATGTCTTGTTGATGTCAGAGGAGAATGGACAGACTGGTTAGAGATGATAGAAAGACAACAGTAACTCAAATAACCACTCGTTACAACCAAGATATGCAGAATACCATCTCTGAACACACAACACGTCAAACCCTGAAGCAGATGGGCTACAGCAGCAGAAGACCACACCGGGTGCCGCTCCTGTCAGATAAGAACAGGACACGGAGGATACAATTCACACAGAATCACCAAAATTGGACAATAGAAGATTGTAAAAACGTTGCCTGGTCTGATGAGTCTTGATTTCTGCTGCAACATTCAGATGGTAGGGTCAGAATTTGGCGTAAAGAACATGAAAGCATGGATCATCCTGCCTTGTCTCAACGGTTCAGGCTGGTGGTGGTGTAATGGTGTGGGGGATATTTTCTTGGCACACTTTGGGCCCATTAGTACCAATTGAGCATCGTTTAAACACCACAGCCTACCTGAGTATTGTTGCTGACCATGTCCATCCCTTTATGACACACACATCTCTCTTTCGCTCGCTGTCTCTCTGTGCGTCAGCTCGGTTCAGCACGCGGCAGCTGAGGTGCAGCGCTCTCAGTCAAACAAGATATTATGTTTCTTCTCTAAATTTACATGCAAGTATAGCCAAAATCACAGCACAGCTATTGCCTTTATGTTATGTGTATTTGATTTCATTTTTGATTTAATTTGATTACAACGGCTCGATTATCAGGATTTTTGTACAGATTAACATATTGGAAGGGAGAGCTGGTTCTGTAGTCTTAATGGGTCGCGTTTCAGTCACTATTTCATATTCATTCCATTGTCTGACAACAGAAACAGTAAAATATATCAATGAAAACTGTTTTATTGAGAATTTAGCTGCCTCAAAATACAGTATGTGAGCACAGGGAGGCAAACAAATGCAATAATAAATAATATATGTCCATTTTGCATGTTCAGAAAAAGAGCTGCCCTGTCGTACAAAAATGTAAACCGGTTCGTGTCAGTAAATTGCTCAGTGCAAAGGAAGAGAAACAATGAGAACCTGGTATTTCTTTTTTCATGTCTAATGAACATGAACAAGTTCTTTGAAAAACATCTACTTTTGAAACATGTCTAGTCTTCATGCTCTGTTGACTATGGTTTCAATAATAATAAACATACATTTGCATAAAGCATCCATTTTTGTCCATGCCCATGTTGATTAGAGTATTTAAAACTTGAAAAGTATTAATTTAAGGTACATTTAGAACAAATAAAATGTGTGATTAATTGCGAGTTAACTCATGGCAATCATTCGATTAATCATGATTAAATTTTTTATCGATTGACAGCCCTAATACATATATATATATTCTGTTCATTATATCAGTAAAATGTGAAATGCGACAGGGCTGACACTTTAAGCAGAAAGTAAAGTGATTTGATTACCACATCTAGATTTCTCTAATAACATCCATCAATAATAACATGACTATCAAGAGTCAGCCAGCGGAATGGATGCCAAACTCCAAAGTGTAGTTATAAACTGCTTAAATCACTGGATTCAGTCAGATTTACTGAATAGAAAGTGCTGTTTGTGTGTCTGTCGCTGTATGAAGAACAGATGTCTCTTTCAAACAATGGGTGAGTAGTTTCGTTCCGATATTTTATGTTACATAATAAAAGCTTATATTGTGAAATATTTTGCTGAAAAAATAAGTTTATAGTGCTTTTTTAATTAGTCTTTTGCAATGCCAGAACGTTACTTGGATTTATGTTTCTCACATGTAATATGAGTGCCGAAGTAAATGTGCATTGTGAAACAAGCGAAAAACTAAGCTTTCAAATGTTGGTTTTAAAAGAGAAAACTTCTGTAGAAACTCCAGTTGTTGCAGACTTTTTGAAAATGAGTTAGTGTTAGCCTCATTAAGCTGATGATGATGATGCTGATAGATACTTTATTGATCCCCGAGGGGAAATTCAGATATCCAGTAGCAACATTTAAACAGACAACAAAGCATGCATAAAAAGTATAAACATAAAATACAAAATAAAAAGTATAAACAGAGTAAAAAAATTATTATCCAATTCTTGTCCATCTAGAAAGTCCATTAGCAACAGTCCAGTTCAAGTCCTGTTCACAGGGAAGAGTTGTAGAGCTGTATAGCCCAAGGGAGAAATTACTTCCTCAGTCTGTCTGTAGAGCAGGCCAGGGACAACAACCTGTCACTGAAGGAGCTTCTCTGCCTGGAAAAGGTTTGGTGCAGAGGGTGGTGGACATTGTCCAGGATGGACAGTATCTTGCCAAGGATCCTTTTCTCAGCTACAGATGTCAGGGTGTCCAGCTCAGCACCAACTACTGATCCAGCCTTCCTTACCAGTTTGTCCATCCGCGTGGCATCCCTCCTCTTAATGCTGCCTCCCCAGTACACCACAGCATAGAAGAGAACGCTGGCGATCACAGTCTGATAGAACATCTGCAACAGCTTCTGGCAGATGTTAAAAGACCCCAGCCTCCTCAGGAAGTAGAGTCGGCTCTGTCCCTTCCTGTAGAGGGCGTCCGTGTTTGATGACCAGTCCAGTCTGTCGTCTAACTCCAGACCCAAATATCTGTATGTCTGGACCATTTCTACGCCGACACCCTCAATGGACACAGGCTGCAGGTGGGGTCTGAGCCTACGGAAGTCGACCACCATCTCCTTCGTCTTGGTGGCGTTGAGCTGCAGACTGTTAGACCTGCACCAAGCCACAAAGTCCCCTGATCAGGCTCCTGTACTCCTCTTCCTGTCCATTCCTTATACACCCAACAATGGCCGTGTCATCAGAGAACTTCTGCATGTGACACATGTCCGAGTTGTACTTAAAGTCGGATGTGTACAGGGTGAACAGGACTGGGGAGAGCACCGTTCCCTGTGGGGCTCCTATGCTGCTAACCACAGTCTGAGAGGTGCAGTCCCTCAGCCGGACATACTGAGGCCTTCCAGTAAGGTAATCTGTGATCCACCTTACCAGGTATGAGTTCACACCCAACATTTTCAGCTTGTCCCTCAGTAGCGGAGGCTGGATGGTATTGAAAGCGCTGGAGAAATCAAGAAAACATAATCCTCACAGTGGTACTGCCCCTGTCCAGGTACGAGAGTGATCGGTGAAGTAGGTAGAGAATGGCATCATCCACACCCACTTTCTCCTGATATGCAAACTGAAGTGGATCAAGTGCATGTTGGACCTGTGATCTGAGGTGGTGTAACAGTAACCGCTCCATGGTCTTCATGACATGGGATGTTAGGGCAACAGGCCTGAAGTCATTAAGCTCCTTGGGGTGCGATCTCTTCGGAACAGGAACGATACAGGACGTTTTCCACTGCACTGGAACCCTCCCTACTCGCATACTCAGGTTATAGATGTGCTGTAGGGGGTCACCCAGCTCCAGAGCACATGCCTTGAGTAGCCTGGGACACACACCGTCAGGCCCGGCTGCTTTGCTGGTGCATAGCCTCCTCAGCTCTCCACTCACCTGAGCTGCTGTAAAGGTAGGCGGAGAAGGGAGGATATTTCTCTCCCCAGAGGGGGCGAAGTGTCAGTGGATAATGGGGAGGGTGATGAGGGGGTTGTTTCTTCACATCCAGCAGTGTTGATCGGGGGAGGTTGAGGGGTGGCAGGGGGACAGGTTACAGCAGTGGGGGACGGGCAGTCAAACCTGTTGAAGAACTTGTTTAACTGGTTGGCCTTCTCCCAATCCCCCTCAACTGTGCTC
This sequence comes from Ptychobarbus kaznakovi, assembly GCA_027422405.1. Taxonomy (NCBI): domain Eukaryota; kingdom Metazoa; phylum Chordata; class Actinopteri; order Cypriniformes; family Cyprinidae; genus Ptychobarbus; species Ptychobarbus kaznakovi. Next base: position 1,839,670 of record CM049808.1, read on the forward strand.
CCCCGCTTAGAGCAATATCCTGTGATGGTCTTCATTCCATCCCACACCTCTCTTGTGCTGTTCTGCTGCAGTTTCTGCTCCACTTTCCATCTGTAGATATCCTTGGCTTCTTTCAGCTGGACTTTGAGCTCCTTTTGTATGTGTCTCAGCTGCTCCTGGTCACCATTCCTGAAGGCTCTCTTCTTTTGATTAAGGAGGTCCTTGATGTTGCTGGTAATCCAGGGTATATTGTTGGAAAAGCAGCGTACAGTTCTAGTAGGGACCACAACATCCATACAGAAGTTTAATGTAGTCAGTTACGCAGCTGGTGATACCCCCAATGTCCTCCTCATACGACTCCTGCAGCATGCTCCAATCCGTCAGTCCCTCAGTGCCTCCTCAGCCTCAGGAGACCACTTCCTAAATGAACGTGTGGTGGTGAATTCTCTCCGTACCCTGGACTTGTAGTGAGGCCGGAGCAGGACCAGATTGTGGTCTGATTTCCCCAGTGGTGGCAGAGGAATGGCAGCATATGCATCCCTTACATTTGCACAAAACAGATCAATAGTCCAGAGAGGAGTCCAGTGTCACGTGATTGAAGTCCCCGGAAATAAACATAAAGGCTTCAGGGTGCTGTGTCTGTAGTCCCGCGACAACCGAGTGGATGACGTCACACGCGACCTCCGCTTGCGCCCGTGGGGGGATGTAAACACAAACAACAATAGTGTGAGAAAACTCACACTAACAACAAACTCCTGTTGTTGCAGACTTTTTGCAAATTAGTTAGTGTTAGCCTCATTAAGCTAATGGTTTTTAAACATTAAAGCTGTGGTGTTAAATGTTCATATAATGCAAAGTAAACCTAAAAATTATATTTTATGTGTCATGATAGTTGGGTGATTCATTAGTGATATTTAATTGTAGTCTTCCTGAAGTTTAGATGTTACCATGTTGGTGTGGTTGCTCGCATACTCACTGCTCAGTGTTTACATACAGCGAACACACCTGCAGGTGCTAATGCACTCATCTATCACTGTGATGTGCTGGAGAGGACCTGAAGTCAGCACACAAGCACTATGTGCATAGTTGCCCTGGTCATGTCCTGATGGGAAGTAAAAAGCCTGGAAAAATTACTCTCAAGCTCATTTGTAATCCAACACGAGAGATTTATGAGTCCGAGTTGTGCTGTTATACGTGCTTCCCATCTCTCTCCCAGCAACCCCTGTGTTATAGTGCTAAGTAGAAGTATTGATGAAATTGTGATTTATTTTCCACTGAACTACTGTGCTTTTTGAAAACATACACTACCACACAAAAACTTTGGAATAATATTGTAAAATATTATTACAATTCAAAAAGCATGTTTTCTATGTGAATATGCTGTAAAATGTAATGTTCCTGTGATCAAAGCTGAATGTTTAGCATCATTACTCCAGTTAGTATATGATTCTTCAGTAATCATTCTAATATGCTGATTTTCTGCTCAAGAAACCTCTCTGATTATTTTCAATAATTCTAGAACAGTTGTGCTGCTGGATATTTTTTTAGGGAAACTGTGATACATTTACATTCAAAAGTTTGGGATAGGGAGTTTTCCTAATTAAATACACAATCACTCATCAAATATTACATTGATCAAAAGTGCCAGTAAAGACGTTTATAATTTTATGAAAGATGTCTATTTCACATAAATGCTATTCTTTAGATTTTTTTTGAGAAATAAAATGTATCATGGATTCAACAAACATTATTCGGCAGTGCAACCGTTTTCAACATTGATACTAATCAGAAATGATTCTTGAGCAGTAAATCAGCATATTATAATGATTTCTGTGATATTTCATGTGAATTAAGACTAAAGTAATGATGCTGAAAATTCAGTTTTGAACACAGCAATAAATTACATTTTAACATATATTCACATAGATAACAGCTATTTTAAACTGTAAAAAATATTCCACAATTTTTACTGTAATTTTTATCAAATACATACAGCCTCAGTTAGCAGAAGAGAAAAAAAAAAAATGAATCCAAGCGTTTGAGCATCAGTGTATATCTTTCATCATATAGCAGTTCTGATTTGGCTATCTTTGAAGCTCTTGGTGTTAAACACGGCCGTCAGTGATGTAAGACTTTTCTGCACATTTGTTTATCACATGTTCTGTTTTGTATATCTGTCTCTCATCTTGACCCTGCGAGAGAGATCATGAGAACTCACTTCAGCTTCAGACTGTCAGACTGCACAAGTTCGTGGCCCGTTCTGTTTACCTCTGCGGGACACGCAGCTCCAGACACAGGAAAGCTGACCGGACACATGCATGCATGCACAGTCGTGATTCACTTTCAGGAATTAACACATGGTCAGGAATTAAGAATCACGTGATTTACTTCATGAGCAGAGTCTGTTCATTAAACTATAAGGTTTCAAAATGACAAATTCACAGGGATCATCATTTGAATATCTTAAAAGAAGATGCTTAAAATCTACACTTGAGATGAGCTCTTACATGTATTTCATCTTCATTTGATCTTTAATTCATTGTTTCAACTGCATTAGTATAACTCCTTTGCAAAGTGATAATAGTCTTTACTTAAGAGATGTAGATATTAAACTTAATAGCAGTGGAAGATGTTGATATTTTAATATATGCATAATGTGCATGTCATTAAAGTGGAAAAAGCATATGCAAATGTGCAAGTTTGTCTGATGATGATGTGAATGCTGCATTAATGCATGCCAGTCAATTTACTTCCATTATGTTAATGCATCGTAATTGACTTCCTGAATGAAGAACATTAAATTCCTATTCCTATTGGTAGACTTTGTTAAAAGTGGATAATTGTTTATTATGGCAGGTAATTATCCTAACGAGTGAAGTGCTTACATGCTGCTGAAGGTCTAGTGAAGTTCATTAGCTTGGGCTGCGGTACAATAAGAGCAGAGGCGTCTGGTGTTATTATTAGTTTTATTTGACAAATGGCTGGCACATAACACGTGAGTTTAGTTCGAAGACCAACCCAGAGGCTTTTAGATGCTGGCTGGCTCATTACAGTGATTTATTGTGATGTAAGCAAATTTATGATGGGTACTTTCCACAAATGCGGTACGCCTTGATGTCCTATTCATGCATTTTATTAATATTTTGACAAATGTAGTGTCGCCTGCAGTCCACAAGCTCAAAAATTCCAACCCTGTTGCCCAAGTTATTGTAAGAGAAAATGATCAAACTAATATTTTCCTTCAATTTCCTGCAAATATACATTTATCAGCAGCTTCAAGCCAACATTTGGTCCCAAAACATGCCCTTCATAAGCTAAAGTTTTGAAACCTTGTTACTGTTTCTGGCATATTGTTGCAGTTGTTTTAATTAGTTTTTCTTTAATCATATGTTACAAATGTAATTGTTTAATTGTTATGCTAAAAAAGTAGCAAATCCTCTACATTTTAGTAACAGGGTGAAAATCAACCAAATAGGAAACAAAATAGTTTGTATAATATTTAACTATATCACTTGATTTTTTTTTTTTACTGGTCTTTTATTTTATTTATTATTATTATTATTTTGGTTGTTGAATAAAAAAAGCTTTAGATTAAAAAACATATTATTATTAATGTATTATTATTTTATAATAGTAATAATAACAGAAATAATGTGCTAAATGTAAAAATTTTGGGGGGGAAAGCCTGTTTTGTGTCCTACGTGGAACGTGTTACTTGTTCGTTTTTGTTTTTTATTAATTTATTTTAATTATAGCTCTAAAGCCTTTTGAATCATTTTTGTTCTTGCATTTTATATTTTGCATGCTGCACTGAAATGAAGCTGACTCCGTGACCACATTTCTCTCTCCCTCATGTTCCTATTCTGATGATCTAATAATGCTGAATCTGTCGATGAGCATGCTCAGATGCTGTAACTGAATTGTTCTCTATAAAAGCTGCGCTTGCTTTGTGTTTCACGAGCCGCACCAGTGAAGTTCTGGTCTCGCGCCTTGTCTTGATTGGCTGTGAAGGAAGCGCCAGAAGCGAAGCCGCGCAGACGCTCTCTTTTGGAGATTTGACAACAGAAGCACCGGAGTGTGTGAACTGAACCTCCAGATGATCGACAGGAAGTCCAGCGTGAGGACAGGAAACGCTTGGAGTGAGAGCAGCTGCGGTGGTCGTGCTGGAGCTCTGTTCATGGACAGGTGAACATTGAGCCGTGTTCAGAAGAGTTCAGCTCTGCAGTGGTCAGGTGAGTCAATGACATTCACACACATCACTGCCAAACGACTTCAGAAGGGTCTCGAAAAACTTTGCAAACTGCAGTCAACACACTGTATTACAAGAAAATACTGTCTTTACTTCAGTTGAGTATATTTTCTTTGTAATTATTTGTGAAATATACTTGCGATTTCTGAGTGAAACTTTTAAATCATACAACTCTTTTTTTAGTGTAGTTGGTTTAAAAATAACTTGAAGTAGAAAAAATAATAAAAATCATTTAAAAATAAAATAAGAGGTTTCTTAAGTTCCCGTTTTATAGTTAATAGGATAGTTAATAAGATAAGAAAACAAATTCTGTAATTATGGCAAAATATTTTTCAATAGATTAGATTATACGATCTACAGATGATGTTGCGTTTCACTTCTTCAACATGTAATTCAAATTGATTTGTAATTATTTTTCTGAGTGAAAATACATCCTACAAAATACAAAGTACATCTTATACAAATGTTTTTTGGCCTAATAATAAGTTAAAAATTAACTTGCAGTAGATAAAATAATAAAAGTTGAAGTTATTAGTTTTTCAAAGTTGTAAATTATTGGAACATAATAAATTATACAGAAATTATCGAAATACATTTTACAAGAAAATATTATGTCAGTTTTTCTACTTCAATATTTCATGCTTAATTTTTTCACTTTTTATGTACAAAATTGTTTGTGCAACGAATTTGTATCATATATCAAATGCTATATCTTGGCATTATTATAAACAGGTTACCTAGGCATATCTCTGCCCATATGTTGCTGTTTAAGCTCTCATCTGAAAGTTCAGCAGACAGACATGAATCTCTGGAGACTAGCACCGAGAGAGTTCGGCAAGGTTGGAGAAACATTGCAAAATATGCTCCAGATATGATCATCTGAATGGCATTTGTGTAAAGGTCTCTTAGACATTTACGATGCAGCGCAGTTTATAAAAAGGTATAAAAGAATAGTTTTGCAAGCTGCTATTAAAACCTGTATGAAGATATATCCTACCGTGCTCTCTTAGTAACAGTTTAACTGAGAAACACTTATCAACTGCAAATTAGTAGTTTTGAAATGTACAAATTATTGTAAACTGTCAATAAAACTGATGCAACATTTCATTTTAAGCTTTTAAATCATTTTTTTTAAAATATATAATTACTGAGATGATTAAACCAATGCACAAAAGATAGATTAACAACTCTAAAACACAAAAGTGTCCGTGTGCGTGCTGGTCACTTTCACAATTGTGTCAAATGTCAGCATAAATAGTTTTGTGCAATCTTTGTAGAATTACAGTACATTGGAGAAGCGTATAACCCTCCCTGGTCTGTGCAGACATGATATTTCTAGGATTTGTTAACATTTAGGTGAAAGTTCTGAGTAAATCTCATATATCAAATTAAACAGATTATGCTGAATCAGATGCGTCAGTTGGGTGAATATGCAGTAACAGGATTGCAATATTATAAAACAGAAGTGAGATGTTGATTTTCAACCTCAGAATCGAGTTTTGTCCAGTAAATCCTGCTATTTGTACATCTACTGTCAGATCTGGAGGATGGTGGTCATTTATAATGTGCATAAAGTGCTCTTATATTAATACAGTTCCTCATGTTAGTATGGTTCTTGTAAAACATACTGGTTTCTCTATTAAAAATAGTGGCTTAAATACATTTATAAGTATTGCTCATTTAGATTACTCACTTTAAATATTATTTAATATAGATGCACACTATTCATATTAATAAGTTGTGTTAAAATAGTAAAATCTTTAGCAGTGTTTTATTACCTCGAGCCCTAATTATTATAACATAGAAACATTAAACCCAGTATTCAGAGTATCTGAAAATGAGTAACAAGAACGCATCCAAGCAACTGATATTCAAGAGTTGGCATTGTAAATTAGGAAGAATGTAAATATTTATCCGTTCATTGTAGCAGAAATGAAAATGTGTTTAATATCACCTCCGATAGCAAGCACACAGCACTCTGTGGTGTTATTACTCGAGTCCTAATAAAACAATATTCATATTAGAAACTTCTAAAAACGCAAAACTGGTGACTAAAAGCTTGATAAAGTTATTGCTGAAAGAGAGAAAGATATGTTTAAGAGAACAACATAGACCTTTCCTCTGAGAACATTTATAAATACTGCCATCTTGTGTTTGAAAAGGTGCCCTTAATCGTACATCTACATCAACCCAATGAAAGCATAATATCTCATTATGACTCATTGTGCAATACTCGCACTACATCCACACCTTAACACCAAGTATTATGGTTTTGTAAAGGTCATGGGCTCCACGCTGGATGATCTGATCTATAAACGTGGTGAATATCAAGAGAACTGTACACGATTCCTGAAAGCCACTCTCCCTACTGGAACTGGTGAGTGAAACCAGTTGAAATGTGTAGATATATACATACAGATTATATTTATCTCTTGTACAAATCCCCCTATAGGAATTTCCTGCGATGGAACATTTGATGTTTTTGCCTGCTGGCCACATTCATCTCCTGGGATTGTATCTGTACCCTGCCCTCCTTATTTACCGTGGATCAAAGAAGGTCTCTTATTCTATTCCAGTTTAACACTTTTGTCTTTATATAGTTCAAAAGTTACTGAGTAGCATTGCATTGTGTAGCGTTACTTTCTGAACTAAAAATAAAATCACATATTATTAATTTATTTATTATTAATATGTAATGCTCACCAAGGCTGCATTTATTGGATACAGAAAAACAGCAATATTGTGGATTATTATAAAATAAAAATGACTGTTTTTGTATTGTAATATATTTTAAAATGTAGATCTGTGTTGGCATAGCTGAAGCACCGAGTCAGCATATTAGAATGATTTCTGAAGGATCACGAGACACTGAAGACTGGAGTAATGATGCTGAGCACAGCAATAATCTACACTTTACAATGTATTCACATAGAAAAGAGTTATTTTATATTGTAACAATATGTCACTGTTTTTAATGTTCCAAATAAATGCAGTCTTGGTGAACAGAAGAGACTCTGAAATCCTAATGATTCCAAATGATTGACTGATAGTGTATCATTTTCTAATTAGACACTGTAAACATACGACATTGATGCTGGTCATTTCCAGGTGCTACTGAAAGCGTGTACAGGGAATGCACGGTCAACGGGACCTGGAAAACTGAGGAGAACTCCAGCACCGTATGGAGAAATCAGTCAGAGTGTGAAAACCATCAGTTTTTCAAGTCCGAGGTGAATATTGCTAGCATGCATTTCAAGTATGATTTCCGTCACGGAATGATGTTTACAATAGTATCCTGCATACACAGGAAGAAGTGTTTCGGCAGTCTGTGCTGAGAGTCTTGTCCATTGTAGGATACTCGCTGTCGTTTTCCTCTCTTTGCTTGGCTGTTCTGATCATGAGTCTTCTGAGGTGAGCGGTGTTCTGCAGGGCTCTGTGTTTGGTCCCCTTATGTTTCTTAGTATAACTTTAAGATAGCCTGCAATAATGGTTTCCTTAACTATTTCTCATAACACTTTAATCATAATCTCACTGGTTAATGCTGGACATTAGTCATACATATGATGACAAACCATTGCATAATTTGGTATGTAGACATTCTATCCATGTTGACATTTAGTGCCAATGTTCTCTGTCACTGTACTTACATAATTCGATTTATTTTCGTACTTACATTTCCAAGCTTTGTATTCATTAATCAAATAGATTCCATTCTGTCCTGTCCGGTCATTTATTCTGTTCCAGCCCAGAGCTGGCTCTAGATATCTGATATCCTAATTTTATTTACCAAGAAATCAATGATTTTTTACCTGTTGTTTTCAGGAAGCTTCACTGTACGAGGAACTACATCCACATGAATCTCTTTGTATCATTCATATTTAGAGCAATAGCAGTAATTATCAAGGAGGTTATATTACAGGTTACGTATACCAACCTGCCCAGGGATGAGATCGGTTGGAACAGCTACACAAAATCTACGGTACAGACACTTTTGTTTATGTGTTTGTTTTGTGGAATTACATCTGAGCAAGTCTACAACACTTACTGAATTGTATTTAAAAAGACAAAACAAATGCATTAATATAAATGTGAACCTTCCAGATTTCATTGGTCTGCAAGGCCTCAAAGGTGTCTCTGGAATATTTTGTTGGGTGTAATTACTTCTGGCTGTTAGTGGAGGCGATATTCCTGCACACGCTGCTGTTCACTGCCGTTCTGACCAGGAAAAGACTTCTGAGGAAATATATGATTATAGGATGGGGTGAGGCTTGTTTTTACTACATAAAAATACTCTTTACTTTTTATTTTCTTTCTAAATATGTCATACATTTAAATATGACTAATTCATTCTCAGACTTTATCCAATGAACTCATTCAGGAACTCCATCACTGTTTGTGATTCCCTGGACTGTTGCCAAAATGCTGTATGAAGATAAAAGGTATATACCTGTTTTATTTCTGATTCACACTTAAAAAATAAGTTTTGTATGCAACACATAACATCTTTTGGGTGAGGAGGTATTTTATGGTGGAATAAATGCTCTTGGTAATGATATGCACTAATAGGATTAACTTTAAAACTATTTGCAGTCAGAAATTAATATTACATTTCACAAATAATTACTTAGAAACACTTTGAATTAAACCGTTGAAAGACTGAAATTGTATTTTTCTTGTTAAACGTACTCTATAAACATAAGTGTTTATATTATATAATTACATTATATATATTAATAAATAATTGGAACTATAGTTAAAATAGATTTTGTAAAGCATTTATGTATTACTTAAATAATAATATGTTTCCTCTTTCTAAAGCTGTTGGTTAAATAACATCAGCTGGATCTGGTGGATAATTAAAGGCCCAATAACTTTAGCAGTGATTGTGAGTATAATGCCTTATGAATTAGATTTAAAATGGCTTGTTTTTCTTTTGTAGTTGTTTTCTTTTGATGCCATATTTAATATGAAGACTGTGGAAGGAGAAAAGCAGGGTTAGTTGGTTTCATCTGTCATGCTGTAATGCTGATTTCACTGTAGTTGAAGCCGTCTCATGCTGGTCACGAGCTCATGGGAACGTGACCGTTACAACGGGGGATTCCAAGCTGTACTCGCAATGCTCAAAATCGGTTTCAACCCTTTATTATTCAGTTACATGTAAAATCATAAATCATTTTGTAATACATTTCATTATATAAATCATATAAATATATAAAGAGTGTATGTATTAGTGCTGTCAAACGATTAATCGCATCCCAAATAAAAGTTTTTGTTTACATAATATATGTGTGTATAATGTGTATATGATGTATATATAAATACAAACACATGCATGTATACATTTAAGAAAAAAATGATGTTTATATTTTTATATATTTATATATAATATAAAATATAAGAATATAAATATAAACATGTAAATCATTTCAAAATATATACTGTATGTGTGTGTATTTATATATACATGATAAATATACACAGAACACATACATATATTATGTAAACAAACCTTTTATTTTGGATGCGATTAATCATTTGACAGCACTAATATGTATATATATAGTATTAAATAATAAAAACGAAATGATTGCTTAATAAACATATATGTAAAATCAGATAATTTTGCAACAAATTTAAATCAATTTGATTAAATATAGGGTATTAAAAATAATCAAATCAAAACTTAATTTACACCCAATCATGCTCAAAGAAATTGGTGGATAGTCAGTTAATAAACATACATGTGAAATCAAATAAAACTTTTGTAATTCATTTCAGTGGAATTAAATAAATTTTGATGAAATATATAGTAATAACAAAAATAATTTATACTTAATTACCACTCAGTCCTGCTCAAAAAAGATACTTGTAAGGACATATGAATCAAACACAAGTCAAATGTTGATCTAATCATACACTCTCTTGTCTTACAGGTCATTTTTTGCATTTTTCTTAAAATCATCAGACTTTTGCTGTCCAAATTAAAGGCTGACCAGGTGAAGTTCACTGACTACAGAGACAGGTTAGTCACTGGTTCATCTGAAATACATTTGTTCATATAAAACTGATGGTGACAAGACTCGTTTCATGTGATTTGCATCTGTTTCTCAGTCTAGCCAGAGCAACGCTTGTGTTGATTCCTCTGCTCGGGGTCCATGAGATCGTCTTTACCTTAATTATAGACGAATCCGTTGAGGGAAGCAGCCGCTACGCTCGAGACTTTGTCCATCTGACCCTGAGCTCTTTCCAGGTGACTAAACTGCTTGTTTTTCCTGGTTGAGTAGAACACTGAACAATTGGTTTATTCAGAAATTGCTCGTGAATTTCACCAGTGATTACAAAGAAAATCAAGCGGTTCACTGAATTATGTGTTTGAACAAATTCTATTTTTTTGTAACTGTACTGTAAACTTTATGTACAACTTTCAAAAATCAGTTTTAAATAGTATAAAACCGCTAACCGTGAGCGTTATTGTTCAACAGGGTCTTTTAGTTGCAGTGCTGTACTGCTTTGCAAATGGAGAGGTACGTTTGCTGAAGATATTTGAACTTTAACCCTCATAATGCATTTCAAATCTTGATACTATTTTCACCTTCCTGTTCTGTTTTATAATTGATCTCATCAGCAACTTCTCATTAATGAGTGAATAAGAAAAGAAAGAATCTAACATTTTAAATGTTACCATGTTAGTGCCATGTTTTTACTGCATTTACCCCTTTTTTATTAATTAAAATAGTGAGAAATTCTTTGGAATTTATGTACCGCACGAAAAAAGAAAAAATATATAATGCTGAATATCTATATATTTATTTCCATACTGATGAGATTTGTTTTTATCAAATGTATATATATATATATATATATATATATAGAGAGAGAGAAGATTCAAGAGTTTTATTCGTCACATACACAATTATACAGAATATAACCAGCAGTGAAATGTAAGTCAGGTCCGCTCCATGGACAGTGCAATTATATGGAAGTGTATAGAAGTATAGAAGTCCCCAAAGTGTGTGAGATATGGGGAAAAGGCAAAATATATATAAAAAAAATATAACTTCATAAATTATTTTACAAAAAGTATTTTTGGACCTAATAGTGCTTCATATTTAGGGTACAATGGGTCTAAACGCGTCTCAAAGGCGCCTTTGATATTATTTTAATCTAAACCACTAGATGGCGCAAAAACGTGGCGTAACAATTTTTAAAACATCCGCTTTTCAAGATGCACGTGTATATTTGTCTGATCTTTGACGTGATCGCGCGCAGCAGAGAAAAGCTGATTCTGTGCTTACTTGATCTAATATTTTATGTTTTTTTTAATGTTGTAGATTTAAGTAGCGAATGAGAATCGCTAAAATTAATGCATATATTTTGAGATAAAGGTCTTCTTTATGATTTTCAGTTTTGCCTAAGATAATTAAAGCAACATTTTTTAAATAACGAAAGAAAATGTGAAAGTATGGTATTTGGGGTAAAAAGCGCCCCTGCTGTTGGGACTAAAGGCGCAGTTATTAACATGATAATTAATAGATGGCTGACTTCTCCATTTGTTGACATGACATGGTTAGATTCAGATGGTAAATATCATATGTTATGTTTGGTGTCCATATTAGAGATAATCACCATTTTTAGAACGAAACCATCATATTTAAAAACATGATATTAATCATATAATATAATAAAATATAATTTGTTGTTACTACTGTAAATATATATTCAATTATTATTGGATCTCCTTCAATACTTTCAGAATCTTTACTTATTAAAATGATTTTGTTTCTGTATTTTAAAATATATTTTTAGACATATTATGCCCATTTTTACAATATAAGTATCTGGTGTCCCCAGAATGTGTCTGTGAAGTCTCAGCTCAAAATACCTCACAGATGATTTATTGTATAATTTTGAAAAAGCATATTTTCAGTGGAAGCAGTAACACTCTGATTTTCGTGCCTGTTTCTTTAAATGCAAATGAGCTGCTGCTCCGCCCCCTTTCCAGAATAGAGCTGCGCCATTTCAAAAACATCTGTTTTGGTTCTGATTATCATGTTTATTGCACTGAAATCATGCGTTTTAAACAATATTAGTTCTAAACTTCTGATATACGGTTTTCTGACAGAAAGCGGCTGTCACAGCATGAGAGTAAACAAAGTTCTCATTCACACACAAGTTTACGTTAAAAACACACACGAGTTATAAAAACAGTCGGTTATTTCTGTGACGGGAATAAATCACATGATTATTTTAGATCTGTGTGGCAGCAGCATACATTAAATAAATCAATAAATGCTCTGCTCTGAGGCTGGGACTCTAAACAGTGTTCTGTGCTCGTCTGTGCAGCCAAAGACAGAACAGTTAGCATGCTTTGCTCAAACTTTCACCATGCATTAGAACTGTACACCGTTGTTGCTTGCAAAATCAAAATGAGGGCGGTTACAGATAAAGGGGCGGTAATATTATAATGAGATCCTTTTGTAACATCACAAGGGGAGCGTGATCAGACGCTGATTCCCGTACAGAAAAAGAATTACTAAAACAAAGTTACTGTGTTCATCTTCTTCACGTTTCCTTGGTTTGTAGAGGCACCGGGGACCTGATTATAGCACTTAAAACCTGGAAAGTCAGATTTGCACGATATGTCACCTTTAACATATTTTAATGACAGTATATTTATTGATTTTTCAAAATAAGCAGAAAATAGAACAAACTTTGCTAAAGTGATTGTTTTGAACAAGTATTAGACATTATTTAAACAAAACATGATTTTTAGCTGAAGTATTTGCATCAATACCGTCTGTGGGGTAAAAGGCCCTCTTGCCACATCATACATTTATAAGATTTTTAAACAAAATAAACTTCTTGAATGATTTATTTTCACACAAAATCTGTTGCTCCATTAATGTTCAACACAACGTATATATTTTTTCTGCAATTATACATTTTAAGGGCAGTGAAGAGCACATCTTTAGCCCCGTTGTACCATACCCAGGTCAAAATGACCCGAACTTGTAACATTTCATTAGTGGTTATGTCTTAAAAAAATATATATATATTGTAAAAATCTGGGGGGGGGGAGAATAAATAACCTACATATCAAGATAAATGATTGTGTATTTTGAGGGTCTTAAAGCATTTGCAAAATTGTGTTAAGTGTGAGAATATGTCTGACCATTAACCTAACTTTGTCAACGTGTCCTCCAGGTCCAGGCTGAGCTGAAGAAGAGGTGGCAGCTGTTTGTTTCCTCCAATCACTTCGAGGTGCACAACTGCTTTCCGGACATTCACCCCAAACACCTGTGGAAGTGCTCACAAAAGAGACCCGGACAAACCACAGAACAGAGCGAATCCAATGAGGAGGGAAGCCACGCCCCCACACAGGGACATCCGCTGCAGGTGGCCGTCCAATCAGCAGAGGACGTGCTGTGTGGGCGGAGCTCCGGCCTGGAGTTTTACATGAGGAAGAGCCTCTCCAGCAGTGAGGACATGACTTTAGGAGAGACCGTGGAGGAGATCATAGAGGAGAGTGAGTTTTAGCGTCTGTCATCGCCCCCCGTTTCAGAATTATCTTTCTATAAATATGTAATTAAGGATGTATATACTTTAACTACTCTAAATGGCTTCCATGATGTCTTTGATACCTGATTTTTGTATGTGTATATAATACAAGGTGTTTGGATGGAGCTCCACAATCTAAGATTTGAATTTCTCAACAAATATCTTTTGTTTCAATTAATGGCCAATTCAAAAATAGTTCATTGAACAACAAGAGTAGTGAAAACATGGAAGGACTGTGACTGAAAACAGCCCATGCAGGGATTACGATGCTCTAATACAACATCACCTGCTTTATTATCTAGATCAATGGTTTTCAACTAGTTTTGATTCACAACCAAGATTTTACATTGGGCATTATAGGTGGTGACTCAATACAGAACCAGAAATAATGTATAAATGCCACAGAAATGTCTTGAAATTTAATTCATGCTGCCATAGATCCAACAATATGCTAAATTGGTAATGTTATCAAATCTGTTCTCCTAACTTTGCTAGATAATATTGTTAAATGCAATTTATTGCTTTTAGATTTGTATTTTTTCTTGCATGTTGGGATCTAATTTAAATGCAATTTAATATATTAATTTAACATTGTATTTTTTCCTGCATCTTTTTGTCAAAATGCACCAGATGAGAGAGACTTTTTTAATTACACATTGATTTGCATCGTAATCAGCATTTTGATGTTTCATAATTTGTTTTATTTATTTTTTTACATTGCAAAGGCAGTGCAATTAAATGAACACCACATTTCTCCCTCATTGCATGTTTATTTGATCAAACAGCCAATTGGAAAATCCCATATCTGGAAAAGCCCTTGGTGTCTTAATATTTATGCATGTATACTAATAATAATAGAACGCTACTCAATGTAAAACATTAGTACTAGTCGAATACTAAAATGAAACCGTTTGCATGACTGTTACATATAGCATTTTATTGATGAGCAAATGAGTCTGAAGCAAAATTGTGAATTATTTAGATAATTTGCATGTGTTTTCACAGCACATGATTGTGAATGTGACCGTGTCTTTGACCCTCTCTTGCCAGCGGGCTGATTGTATCTGTGTATTTCACTGTAACTCAGTGTCTAGATATCTAGCGTTTCCATTTTATCGTTTCATGTTTTCTATCGCAGCATTATTACATGTATATTTCAAGGCACATATTGTATTGAAATCTCGGTCAACACATAACAGCAGAAATCAAAGGTATTGCAGTACACATGAAACAAAAGAATCAGATCGCACTAAAACACAAACCAGCAGCAATTAAAAACAAACATTATTGCTTCTTCTCTTTGAGTCTCTCTTGGACCTTTTGTGGTTCGTCAAACTGAATCAGACGGAGGATGTTCTTATTGTCCATAACTCCTTGAATGAACTCGCCCTCTGCTATTTTACCTGATGATGATGATACAGAGAAAATGCATTCTTCAAAACTCAATAAAGCTTATTCTGTTAAAGGGGATGTATCTTTGTCACACATTTATAATGCAACACATACTAAAACTCGCTTACCGTTTTCTTTTTTCCCAAAGAAGTCCCAAATTTTATCTGTTCGTTTTTCAGGAGTATTCTCATCATCCGGAAGGTTTTTCTGGTCTTCTTTGGAGATCATATTAAATATCGACTGCAAAGAAGAGCAAGACACTGTACATATTCTGATGAGAGTACATTACTATAAGTGCTGGCCAGTAACTGATTACATGGAATCAGGATTACTCCCATCATTTTCCTTCATTTCTAAAACATTCTACCACTTATTTACATTCGGAAAGCCCTCCAGTTTTACTGGAACTACACACACAAACAATTTTCAATCTAAAAGTAGTCAGAATACATGACCTAATATGTGTAATCCAATGGATTACATTACAAACTACAATTTCCGTCATGTAATCAGTAATGGACTACAATTTGTAAGCAATCCAGCCAGCAATGATTACAATGTCTACATCAGTCTGTGCTAGTTTTCACCTTCACTATTTCATGAATCTCGTTTTTGGTGATGGTGCCGTTCCTGTCCACGTCGTACAGAGCGAAGGCCCACTCCAGCTTCTCGACGGTCTTCCCTGAGGATGTCAGATGCAGAGCCACGATGTACTCTTTAAAGTCCAGCGTCCCGTCGCTGTCAGCGTCGAAGCTCCTGAAGACGTGCTGAGCGTAAGCCTTGGGATCGGCGTCGGGGAAGAAGCTGGCGTAGATGCTCTCAAACTGCTCCCGGCTGATGCGGCCCGTCGGACACTCGTTCAGGAACTTCTGGTACCAGGCGTAAAGCTGCTCCTCGCTGTACTTGGTGTTCATCTTCAGCTCCTCCAGAAGCTCTTTGGAAAGCGCTCCACTTTTAGCATTGCCCATTTTGTGAACTGTGACTGAGTGTCCAGCGTAAGGGCACTGTCTGCTATTTAAACTGACCTGAGGATTAAAGAGAACAACGTGATTATTCAGCTGAAGCGTCTTTTTAGTTGATAGTTGGCAGACAAGGAGTTAGTCTTGAAAGACTATGAGCTTATGTAACAGCAGGAGACCTCCTGATCTTATTTGATGCATTCGGATTAAACCACAATATGGCAGCATGCTGTTACAAAACCAGTTTACTGGGGTGATGTTTGCCTACATGTGTGTTGATTAAGGTCCCTTTTGCAGTGAGTGCATGTAATGTACTGTAGGATTAAAATAATTCTACTGTTCAGTTTACGAACCAACACTTTTACTATGTTTGGTTTGTGAGAGTGCTCAACAACAATTAGTCAATACATATTTATGCTTTTTTGCACAGTGGTAACTAATTTATATGTGAATAAATGTTATTTATAATATATAATTTAAATGTTATGATCAACAATATATAATATTATTAAATCAAACATGAATAATATTTGGATTGCACAGCGATAACTCATTTTTATCTACAGTTTTATATATGATCAAACAATAACAGAACTTCTTCCAGTGTTGTGGACATTCACACCGAGGTCAGTCATTATTCAGGCGGCGACAGCATTTGAGCGCTGGATTTACTCAAATCATTTCAGGTTTCAGAAGTGTTTCAACATGAACACGTTCATTTTTATTTATTATCACTCGGGTATTTATTACTTTGGAAGGTGTTTGTCTTTCAAACACATAAGAATGCACAAATTCACACATTTTTTGTCATCTGATCCTCTAATTTAATATAATGACCCTCGCCTAATATCATTTTATTTCAAGTACCGCTGAGATTTTAAAATAAATATTTGAATAATGAAGGATCACATTTGCATGTTCTCTGACACTGATTATGGTCAAACAGCAGGTAAACAAATACAATATTTCATTTTTTCAGTAAGTGTTATATTTTGATTCATTTTAAAATGATTTGTTTTAATTTGACATGTGCATGATTTCATTAAATATTAGCTCTTCATTAAACTCATAACCCCCTGCAGTTCCTTGGCAAACCCAGTTTGGAAAACCTTGACGTAATTTTCAATGCACTTCATGTTGTTGATATTGATAACAATAGAAGATATCTTCTTACTCCTTGTATTTTTAGATATCAATTTGGTACAAGATGATCCTAGTTAAATCATTGTGGAAAAGGAGATCATCTAAAAGTAATGTTTGCTTACTTGTACATTTATCAAGGTCCATATTTTGCATACATATTTTGTACATGCAAATGTAATATAAGATTAAATTAGAGATAAAGAACTGGCAACATATATTTTTGGTATTATTATAAAATCAATGCATATGCACAAAAACATGAATAATATTCAGATTAAATCATATTATATGTTGTTACAGAACAAATGTACAACATGGTACACTATTATTAATTAATATATAATTAATGTGTGTGTGTGTGTGTGTGCGCGCGCGATCAACATACAGACAATAATATTTGATTAAATCACAATATGGTAGTTGTTACAAAACGAATTTACTGTTTATCTTCTTGTATAGGCTATATTTATCAGTATCCATATTTTGCAATGAGATTATTTATGCTTTTTGCACATCGGTAATTTTTTATATTAATAACAATGAATATGTTTTATAATAATAATGTATAAATTAATTAAATGTATTTATAGTTATAATTGAGATGTATATATTTAATTTTAATTATTAAATGATATTGTAAAATGCAGAAAAACGTGAATAATGTGACATTAGTCACAGAAATGCAGGAAGACACATGACGCTCATGAGCAGAATCATGCACGTGGAAAGTGCTGACGTAACGATATAATCGATTAGCATGTCACGCAGATGGGGGCGGATTGATGAAGCCACGCCTCCAGTAAACTGAAAATCATGAAATGTACAGTATTATAGTGAAGCGCCAGTGCAGTGATTATAAACATCATAACACACTCTCCTGTTCTTCATCTTCATCATCATCATGTCTGAGCGCATCGGCTTCATCACGCGCGTGCAGAGCTTCAGCGCCTGTCATCGCTTACACAGGTAAATACAGCGAGCAAATAGACCACGGTTAAATGCCTTCTAACCTCCACTAACGCGTTTGTGCTCGATAGTGTGTCTGGTTTTATGTCGATATCGCTCTACAGCTCTGCATTCATCCGTTGTAACTTTACACTTCGCACCGTGAACCTTTCTCATTTCAGTAAGTAAAATATGAATCCAGGTTTGGGTAAATCTATGCACATTATTCCAACAATCCGTCTGAATTCTGAATAATATTTCCAAACTGTTGCAGGGAGACCGAAACATGCTGCGTCAACACGAAGGAATTATGGGAAATGTAGTTTTTCACCAGCCTGACTAAACGTTACCAGCTGCTTATTTTAAGTCATTGTCAAAAGTATTGATTTAAATAATAATAAGTAGCAGTAGTAGTAGTAGGAACCTAGTAGTAGTGCTTAATTTTTATTATTATTTGTAATTATTTTTTATTTTATTTTAGCAAATCATTAAGTGATGAGGAGAACAAAAGAATATATGGAAAATGCAACAATCCTAACGGCCATGGTCATAACTACACCGGTGAGTTATTATATTATACATGTAGTGGCAATAAATTATGATCACATACATTGTCAACCTTAATGATTATGTCTCATATATTTATTTCATGCGCACAAGTAAACAATTTTTTTTTTGCTTACGTTTTTTAGTTGAAGTGACGGTTCGTGGAAAGGTATGTAACAACCATGTCAGGTAAAAAAAATGCAAATTTTAATACTGAAGAATCTGGTGTATTGTAATATTTGTACATGTTTTCATAGATTGACAGAAACACAGGAATGGTAATGAACCTTACTGATCTGAAGGAGTATATTGAGGTACGGACCATCTGTTCACTTAACAATAAATACAAATACCTGAATTTAATTAATTTAAAACATAACTAAACATTGACTTTACAAATAAATCCTATCTTTAACATTGACTTATTTTAAGTCATTGTCAAATGTATTATTGTTACTATTCATTTTATTCAGATTTTTTTATGTTTTTATTTGATCAAATCATATATATATATATATATATATATATGTGTGTACACACACACACACACACACACACACACACACATATATATATATATATATATACATATATATACACCTGTGTGCGTGTGTGTGTAAAACTCACTAATATAAATCAATGCATGACATCCCAAAACTCTTCTTAATAATTCCCCTCCTGTGTGACAGCGTAAGAACATGCACAAGGGCTAAATATGCAAACATTGTTAATAAGTTATGTTTGTTTTAGGAGGCCATCATGAAACCTCTTGACCATAAAAATCTGGATCTGGATGTGCCGTATTTTGCTGAAGTTGTCAGGTATGACTCTCTTTCTCTCTTTGTGCTTCATATCTGTCACAATACAGTTATTTTAATGATATTTTCATGTTTATGTGTTTTATGCAGCACCACAGAAAACCTGTCGGTGTTTATTTGGAACAGTATGGTAAAGCTTCTCCCCCCCGACAGACTGTATGAGATCAAAATATATGAAACGGACAAAAATATTGTGGTATACAGAGGTGAATAGAGTACGAGCTGCTTGTGTTCATGCGGCGACTCTCAGTCCAGCAGAGAACAGATATTGAGTTGATGAAAGTATATTAGGTGAGAGCGGCACCTGCTGTGTTTCACTACACGATGGGATTAATGTAAGTCAGGGGGAGTCTGGCTCAGCTGTCCAGCATGTGAGATTGATCCTATTACACAGAGATCACACACACACACACACACACACACACACACACACACACACACACACACACACACACACACACACACACACACACACACACACACACACACACACACACACACACAAAATCTTTTTCCAAATTAATTAGCAGCCTTCCCCTCAGCGCCCGTCGTCTCTATGGACCCTTATTCATTCTCAAAGTAAGCTAAACAGAACAAATATCTATTTTAACTAATGAATATTTAATAATATTGTTAGTACTTAAATGTGTTTCAATGCATTTTAATTATGTATCCTTTGCTAATACTCTCATTTTTTTCAATGCATTTTCTAAAAAAAGTACATTTGTACTTCCAGTAGATGGCGCTACAAGTGTGTCAGATTTCATTCCAATAAAGTTTGCCATCCAAAACCTGTATGTCATGATATAAACCTGTGTAATCGAGGAAAAGATGCGATACATTTTGATATTTTGTTGTTCTAGATGTTTGACTGTGCTTCTGTTTTGAAGATTAAACACTACACCAGCAGCCGGACTGATTCATGTCTATGTGGGTTATATTTGGGGAAACGCTTGGCAGAGAATGCATCAAAAGGACTTCAAATAAAATATATTGCATGATATAAATCTCACTGATGTAAGGATTATCAGTGAGAGAGTAAATCTAACAGATTTCCATGCACTCTTCAAACATCATAAGACACAGATGGCAGCGAAGAAAACTGATTCGATCTTTAATACTGAAGTCCTACTGTAAGCTTAA
Source organism: Ptychobarbus kaznakovi (assembly GCA_027422405.1). Lineage (NCBI taxonomy): Eukaryota > Metazoa > Chordata > Actinopteri > Cypriniformes > Cyprinidae > Ptychobarbus > Ptychobarbus kaznakovi. The sequence goes on from CM049808.1 coordinate 1,860,402, forward strand.
TATTATGCTCGTCCTGACATGCATTTAATTTTGGGAGGTGACCTGTCCGGGTGGAATTTGTGCTGTTTGTTTGACTGATATATCAGTAAAGACCCTGGCACGCATGCATGTGTGTTTACACGGCGACGGCACCTGGCCAGGATCACTATTAACGTGGAGTACAGTTTGACATAGACATGTTTTATATCACTTGCCAGACCAAGACATTGCATTTAAAGGAGTAGTTCAGCTAGAATACTGTACAAATGTGCTCACCCTCAGGCCATCCAAGATGTAGATGAGTTTGTTTCTTCATCAGATTTGGAGAAATGTAGAGAAAAGCTGCATGTTTGTAAGAAACAAATCCGTCATTAAGACCTTTTTAACTTCAAACCGTTGTTTCTGGTTAAGAATATGAGTCCATAATTCAGTGAAAAAGTCCATCCCCATGTCATCTCTCACATCAAAATCCACACCATAACATTTGTTTAGAGCTGTTTCGGCATATAAACTGAGCTTGATCTGTGCACATTTCTCTCCTGATTCAGACTTGTGTTTTAGTTAAAAACATCTTAATGATGCATTTGTTTCTTACAAATGTGCAGCTCACAAGACATTAACTGATGGACTGGAGTGGTGTGGATTATTGTGATGTTTTAATCAGCTGTTTGGACTCTCATTCTGACGGCACCCATTCACTGCAGAGCATCCATTGGTGAGCAAGTGATGCAAAGCTACATTTCTCCAAAGCTGATGAAGAAACTCATCTACATCGTGGATGGCCTGAAGGTGAAGACATTTCAGCAAATGTTTGTTTTTGAGTTAACTATTCCTTTATCTGCAAAAGTTCAGCATGATTGGAGTTTGACTAATCTGAACAAGGAAGGAGTAAAATTAATATAATTAAACTGTCATTCCTGATGTGCTTCACCAAAAATGTCTCTATGCAGACCTGTATTGATAAATCAATCCTTACATTTCATCTAATGACATTTAGGATGGGAAAAGGCATCAATTAAACTAAGCATCCCAAATTCCTGAAGATAACAAAGCATGTCAGCGGTTAAAATAGTGAGTGGCGTTCAGGTGAAAGGATCGCTGTATGTTCAAGAGCTCCGAAAACTCTGGCACTCATACAAAGACACGTGGGTTATCGTTTAATATGAATATAGTGACCAAACAAAAGCAGCATTCAGAGTGAGATGGCATGAATCCAGACAGCAATCTGATGCGCTGCTCTGTCTGATGGCTTCACGCTGAATGTTGTTTGGCTATTTTGATTGATGTCAGAGTCGCTGAAATAAAGGGCTGTAGCTCGACCGGTAGCTCTTGTTTGAACACATGCTGTGAAGGAGAATATTGCCCTCAAATCCTAAATCTCTGGCGATGTACTACGGAGTAAACAACTTAAAAGTGTGCAGTAATACATCACACTTAATCTTACCTCAGCACTCACACTGAACTCTTGACCTGCTTCAGTGTGTTCAGTGTTCATCATACATATGTATTATATATCCACACTACATATATATAGAGGAAATATTTCTCAGGGTACGTCTATTCCTGCACGACCACATAGAGTCTCAGCTACAAGAAAACCACTCCGGAAAAGCACACCGTTAAAAACAACACATGACAACATGCCTTAATAAGAATCTGCCAACAAAATATAAAACTCAAAATACTCAATGAGACAGCAAAAATGTAAAAGATAAAAATGGAAACTGTTTTTTGGCAAATAATAATAATTTATGGATTGCATAAAATAACTGTATATACAATGTATGTGACAACTTGCCCCAATAGGAATCTACTCTTAATTGCTTTTTGACAAAATTTCAACTATTTAAAACAATTCACGAAACACTCATTGCATAAAAGATTTTAAAAAATTTATTTTTTAGGGTAAACAATTGAATTAACAGATTACATTAAATAATAATATATGACATGTATTCAAAATAATACATGTTACAACTTGCCCCCGTTCTCATCCTGAGAACACAGTTTAGATTCTAAGTTCAAATCTTCATTTTTTTTTTCAAGTTCTCGCTTGTCAAAATATACATCAGTGTGTTTAATTATTTTGATTTTGACTGCTACATGGTGAAAATATAATGATACTGGAATTTTATATATTTAAAAAATAATATTGTAATTGTATCATATAGACTGGATATTTGAAATCAACATCAAACACTGCTGAAGAAGCTCCCCTTATGTGCAAAACCTCACAGAGACTGAGATATAGACTTTGTGACAACTTGCCCCAGTCTCCGCTATATACTGTACGTGCCTATACAAGCTTGAGATGGGACGGTCCATGAGGATGAAGAAACATGGACGGGTTCGGATTTCTTTTGAAGAACTAAAACATGTGGGTTATTTACACTTTGAACTATTAATTTAAGACTCCTTCGGGGAGATTGATGATTCCACATGGATAACAGGACTAGTTTGGGCATCAGTCACGATCGGCTGGATCTGATGAGCATGTGTCGTCAGATCAGTGATTATTTAGTGCTCGAGTGAAGATGATCAAGTCATTGAGTATCAGACCTCATGGAGCTCATATTTTCCATCGGAAGCATTAGTAACTCCTCAGGCCATTTCTCTCTGTTGTGTTCTTGAAAGGTTGAAGACTTTATTCCATGTCTAAGGTAAACATTGTTTGGTGCCAGATGAGCCTTTCTCATCGGTCTCATAAGCCCATGGCATTTGTAACTTTGGAGAGGAGCGTCAGCACTGAGGCTCATCAAACACTCTCATGAACAACAACAATGATCTGTACAAACTCCACAAAAAACAACAACTGACATTTATCACAGCGGAATAAGAAACTGTGGTCTTACTGGTGATTGGATTTTCTGTTAAAATAACTGGTATTTCAAAACTCTGCAAATATCATTTTCTTATACATACAAAAACATGTATAATTTCAGCACAGAACAAGGAGAAGCCTATTTTCCAACGAGTTAAGAAAAAATATTTATGTAGGGATACACAATATTAATTTTTTGCCGATATTTTTCAAATCATTTTGGCTGATAGCCGATCCTGATACCGATATATATTTCCCTTTGTTTTGTAATAACACCAAGTCTCTCTTGTGCGGAAATTATAAATTTAGTTTTGAGCAAAAACGTATTTGTTACACTGTAAAAAAAAAAAAAAAAAAAAAAGTTGAGGAAACTTCAGTTTAAGGCAACCAGCTTCAGCCGATTTTTGAGTTTTCTCAACTTTTTGTTGTATAAACTGAAGTTTACATGTGACACTGAAGACTGGAGTAATGACGCTGAAAATTCAGCTTTGATCACAGTCAGGAATAAATACATTTTAACACATATTCAAACAGAAAACAATAATAAAATAATTGATTTTAATTGTAATAATAATTCACTATTTTTACTGTATTTTTTAATCAAATAAATGCAGCCTTGGTGAGCAGAAGATACTTCTTTCAAAAACATAAAAAATCTAAAAGACAGAGTAAGGAGACATAAATAATGATGTGACGTGACATAACATATGGCCAAGTGACCCATACTCGGAATTCGTGCTCTGCATTCAACTCATCCAAAGTGCACACACAAACAGCAGTGCGCACACACACACACACACACACCGGAGCAGTGGGCAGCAGCAAGGGCACCAGGATCGGCACACGCACCACGCACACACACACACCCCCCACCTACAACCCGCACTGAGACACTCTCAACCCGCAATCTTCTGGATTAGTCCGACTCTCTAACCATTAGGCCACAACTTCCCCCTGATAGCAGTTGTTAGTGATGAGAGTGAATCTGTGTTGTTAGTTGTGTGTGTGTGTGAAGGTCAGTGTGTTTATCTACATTGTGGGTACATTGGTTTTCTGCAAGAGTAACAATGCAAACGGTGTAAGGGGTTGGTTTAGGGTTAGGAGATAGAAAATATTGTTTGGTCAATATAAAAGTAATATAAGTCTATGAAAAGTCCCCACAATTAACAGAAACAATCATGTGTGTGTGTGTGTGTGAGGAGGTGTGTGTGTGTGTGTGTGTCTGATGTTTTCTCTTCGTGCTGGAGTTCCTCCCCCTGTGACCGTGTGAGCATGTGAGTGTGTGTGTGTGTGTTTAGCGCGGCTCAGGTAACAGACGCTTCACTTCCTCTGCGTTCGTGGAGGGGACAGGAGTGGACCTGAGTGTCAGATGGAGTCTAAGAAATGTGTGTTCAGACTGACTTCACAGACCGCCCATCATCATCCACAGTCAACACGTAAGACACAGCATTTTCTACTTTTTGGTGTTCTGTGTGTTTAGCGCGGCACACACACACACGCTTCACACACAGGATGGGAGCCTGAGCTGAGGATGGATAAGAAAGTGTGTGTGATCCAGACTGACTTCCACACCGGCCCACACATCCACAGTCACACACACACACACACACACACACTGTGGGCCTCACACACACACACACACACACACGCACACACGCACACACACACACACACACACACACACACACACACACACACACACACACACACACAACACACACACACACACACACACACACACCCTCACGTTCACCAGTGTTAGCTCTCAGACACACCCTCAGGGTCTCAGCAGTGTTTTATGAGGGATCTGAGTTTCTTTTTAAATAATGTGGTGAATCAATGTAACACATGTGTTCCCCAGGATGTAAACATATGAACATCCCGTCCCACAATTCAGCTTGATACACAAATGAGAATGATTTCAGATACTGATTTTCACATTTTACACCACACACAGACACACACACCACACACACACACACACACACACACACACACACACACACACACACACACACACACACACACACACACACACACACACAACACACACACACACACACACACACACACACACACACACACACACACACACACACACACACACACACACACACACACACACACACACACACACACACACACACACACACACACACACACACACACACACACACACACACACACACACACACACACACACACACACACTGTGGGGGGCAACAGTTTGGAGTAATTCAGAGTTTCAAGATTCATTGATGTTTTTGAAATAAGTATTTTCTGCTCACAAAGACTGCATTTATTTGATCAAAAATACAGTAAAAAGTATGTTAAAAACTTTATTGTCTGTGATCAAAGCTGAATTTTCAGCATCATTACTTCAGTCTTCAGTGTCACATGATCTTCAGAAATCATTCTAATATGCTGATTTGTTGCTCAAGAAACATTTAATTTATATGTAAATAGGTTATTTACAAGGTTATATATTTATTAAAATGATTATAAAAACTCAGTTTTTATAAATCATAATGTTTAAATATTAATTTTAGACTATTTTACCATTAATATTGTATATTTTAGAAATTACAAGTGTGTATTACTTTTATAAAATCATGTATGGATATATACATATACACACATATTATAGATTAACATACATGTAGATTAATTAATAATACAATTTCTTTCTCTTTTTTGCACAGTGATTTACTGTCAGAGTTGCGATAGCATCTTTCATTTTGTTTTGGTTTATATCTAGGCCAACTTTGTGTAAGTGGAGTCGATTAACCAGCATCTGCAGCACAAATGCACGAGGAGCAGCTTTGATGTGCATGCAACATATATCATGCCATATGTGTATGTCCAGGAAAACATGCATAAAACATCTGTTTTTAGATTGCAACACTGTAATCTGCAATATACAACATAACCAGTCTATTTTAACATCAAACATATGGATTTTTGAATATCCATTTCTTTTCTGAACTAGAGCGAACACAAATCTGTTTCTACCATTGCTGCCCTTGAAAGAGATCTAATAAAAATAAAGACAGAGAGGATGATGGGTAATTCAGAGCTCTTCAGCAAATGTGTAAGAATTATAATAGTTTTAGTGGATATATTATGTTACAGGATGAGAGTTCAACACCACTGTCTATAGTTAAGCAAAATATGTTATTTATTATAATATTTAGCCTATTAAAATGTTCTTTTGGTCAGTTTGAACTTTAAAGAAACACATGTCACATGCATTCTCATAATGTAAGAATTAATCAGTAATGCTTTTGTGAAATGGTGAAATTGCTACAGCTGTTAAAAAGCTTGTGTGTGTGTGTGTGTGTGTGTGTGTGTGTGTGTGCGTGTGTGCGTGTGTGCGTGTGCGCGTGCGCGTGTGTGTGTGTGTGTGTGTGTGTCACCTCTGTAGAGCTGGAATGCAGTGTAGGGGAACAAATTTATCTGGAAAACTGCTGCTCGTGATCTGGGCCTTGAACAATTGACTGTGAAAGCAGGAATGTGAAAGCCTTTTTTTGCCAGAGGGACTGTATTTAACAGAGTATTTAATGCAAATGGAGGCTTATTTCAGGTATTACATCTCACAAATAATGCAATTTGTGTGTTTTGACAGAACAGTCTGACGTATATCCTCCTCTCAAGTTGAAACATGAAAACTTCACCACACAAACAGTGTCATTCATGAGGCCTTAAGGGATTTGACATTGTAGCTGTTTGAAGAGCACCAATCATTTTACTGACATGCTTGAAAGATGAGGTTTTTAGGTCACAGATTGTAATTGTGCAGGGTTTTATAGAGTCACTAAATGCACTTTGATAATGTTCAAATGTTCACATTTCTCTCATTAAGAAAAGACCTACACATACATCAGATTTTCTCTAGAGATAAGACGGGATTGTTTCTCTTAATGACAGACATTTTCCACAGACATTTTGGCTCGAGCTGAGTACACATCTGGTTTTCCATCCATGAAACTTGAAATCTGTGCATTGGTGGCAATGCCAGATTTGCTTGTTGAATCTTGTAGCTAAAATTAAGTTGAGAGAAATGATTGACATTACAGTAAAAGCTCTCATAAAGGCACACTTATGATATTCATCAGGCAATAAGCCAGTGATACTCAAGTCTGGCTCGCAAGATCCTCTTTCCTGAAGAGGTTATCTCCAACCCTGATCAAACCCACCTACCTGTGATTCTCTAATGATCCTGAAGACTCTGATTAGCATGCTCAGGTGTGTTTGATTAGGGTTACAGCTAAACTCACTACCTGTGATTTCTAATGATGCTGAAGACTCTGATTAGCATGCTCGGGTGTGTTTGATTAGGGTTACAGCTAAACTCTGCAGGAAAGAGGATCTCGTGAGCCAGACTTGAGTATCACTGCAATAAGCTAATGCTGACATGAAAAAGTGTTGCCAGATATCTGCATCTGCAACTAAACAGACTAATGTTGTTCAACTCAATGAAATAAGCTCTATACAGTTGAAGTAAAGTAGTCCTATTAATGATTTTTTCCTCTTGGCTTTTTATCTGAAACTCAGTACATTGAAGCAGAAACCTAGCACTCTGTGTGTGTGTGTTTGATCCGGGGGAGTTATTGCAGTGGAAACGTATCAGTGGAAGAAGTCAGGCTTGTTTTGAATTGAAGCAGGAGGGGCTCCAGACGGCAGTCTGACTGAAGAAACGCTGCTCAGGTTCATCCACAGGCAGGGATGAGGGATCGAGAGGAGCTGAAGGAAGCCATCGAGCAGACGGATCGCCTGCTGTCCCGCGTCCGGCAGCTGGAGGGGGAAAACTCAGAGCTGTGCAGGGAGAAACATGACGTTTTCATCCGGATGCGTGCTGTAAGTCTTGACTCGCTGGCATTGATGCTGTTGACTTCATGTCTCTTTACCTGGAAAGATCTGCTGGAAAGGGTCATTGAATACCGTGTCATATTCAGTGGGGTCCAGATGTTTGAGAGCACTTCTGTTTAGCATTTTTATGCTTCCATGCATATGCTTTTCATTTTAAATAAACGTACAAATATTGCTATAAAATAAGCAGGATTAATTACACTAAAAATGATATGATTAGTGTCATATACTACATTAGGGTCCAAGTCTGAGACCTCTAGTGAAAATGCTTCTCTTTCGCATTATTCTAATGTAACGCACATGCTTTTAAGTATATTAAAAAAATATTAATATTACTTAATTGTTTTGAATTGTTAATTGTTTAAATAAATTGTAAAAAATATATATTTTTATTATTATTTTTAAATATGAATTGTTGAAAATATTATTATAAATTATATTACAGATTATATTAAAATAATTTGATTAGTGTCACATACACTAGTGACAATGCTTTTGCATTTCTTTACTTGAGTGCACATGCTTTTTATTTAACGTAAATCTTTAAGTATATATATATATTATATTTTAAAAAAAATATTACAGATTGTTTAAATAGTTTAAAATAATATTCTTTGAAAAAATATTTGTATAAAATATATATTATAAATTGTCTTAATGATGTGATTAGTGTGACATACAGTGGGATCCCTGAGTGAGAGCACTAGTGAAAATCAATAATTAATTAATTATATAGATATCTTTAAATATTAACATTTTAAAAATATGAATGAAATACAGATATTATTATAAAATATATTGCAAGTTAACACGGTCACATACAGTGGGATCCCAGTGTGAAAGCACTGGTGAAAATCCTCCTGTTTTGCATTATTTTATTTTACTTTAATGCAAATACTTTTAAATGATATGATAGTACTAATTAGTTATATATATATATATATATATGTATTTTTTTTAAGCTATAAATTGTATTTTAAATTATTTTATTAGTGACCTTGAAATACAGAATTAATCATTTGAAATAATAATAAAATATTTTTTTATTTCCATATTGAATATTCATTTGTCATGATGCTTCTTTTAAAATTTTTCTGTAAACTTTATTTTCCATACGTTCAGTGCACTCTCAGAGTTTTGGACTCCGCTGTAATATGGTTTTATTCCTGCTGTTTCATATTAAGGTGGTTATTATTTATTACTCTGCTGGTAGACAGTTTACAGTACATAATGATATGCTTTCATAGACTGAGTTATTCAGCAAATGTGCAAGATCCGCCTTCCTTCTGTGAACTGATACTCTCTTGGACTGTGTTTATTTGTTGCCTGACGATTCCCAGAGCAATCTGATTGGGTTTATTGTGATGGAGAGACAGGTTGGTGTAGTACACAAGCATGGGAAGCCAGTAACTGCAGCAGTATTGTGGCCTGCTGGGATGATATACAGCTCAGCACGAGGCTCTGGGATTGTGGTGATATTGCCAGCTCTTGCAGGAATGCCAAGATTATTTGAACTGATTACATTAGCAGACACTCAGTTCTCTCATATTCTTCTCTTAGTTTCAATCATTGTGCTGTAGATCAGATGAGTGCACACATATTCTTTAGACATTTTTTATGCAGTGACCGTTTAATTTTGTAGCTAATCCTGAATATGTTCCAGTAGCAGATTTTCAATTATATGATTAAAGTCTACTGTAAATTAATCGAATTAATAATTACTAATTAGTCGATTATAATCTAAAATATTTGTTAACTTGAGAGACATTGTCATCCTTTGCCAAACAAGTGTATTGCCAGTAATTATTTTCTGAAAGAATAGGTGTCTTCTGACTTTTCTGCTCCTTTATCTGGCAATATAAACGTGATTTATGAGTGAAATATCTTTGTTCTGCAGGTCAGAATACACAACATCACTTCCTGGCTCAGGTTAGCAGGATGATGAAACTTTAATTTCTTACTGTACGTTTGGATAGGTATCAGAAAGGATTCGCATTGTGTCCTGTTCTGTGTGCAGGAATATCAATTCAGCGCAAACTGGACACCACAGAACAAATGCATATCTTATGTCCGGTGTTTATGAATCATATGTTTGACCCAGTGGTTATTCTGGCTGATCGTGTATATTTCCAATGTGCTTGGAAAATGAGTCTTTTCCCCTGATTCCATCCCCTGTCAGAAAATCTCTCTCCCTGCTGTAATTATAGCAGATCTAGATTTCACACAGCCATAATTCATCTGTCCTCAGCTGCCAGATCACAGCCACTGATTGCTGGGTAAGATACATTAGATTAATTGGGACTTATCAGAAAGTATGTTATTTAAAGCCACACTTCACATTTTTAACATTCATTTGAGCACTGATCTTTTTTTTCCGAAAAACTTTAGCACAGTTAGTTCTAGCTGTGTTTCTTCCACTATGAGATGGACAGAATATTGGAATCTGTTAATATCACGATAACTTCCAAATCGAATGCAGATCAAAATAGGCATTTTGTTATTTCCTAACAGCTTCTATCTCCCTTATTTATTCCCTGTGCTTCTTGTCATACATTTTCAATCTTAATTCTATGAATCTAGAATGGCAAATTTAGGATTGCGAGTTGTAAACTCAGATTTCGGAGGAAAAAAGTCTGAATTGCAAGATTTAAAATCAGAATTGCAAAAGAAAGTCAAAATTGCGAGATGTTAACTCAGAATTCAGAGGAAAAAATGTCATCATTGCAAAATGTAAACTGTTAGAATTGTGAGATATAACACTGAGCCATGTTCCTGTGGCTCAGTGGTTAGAGCATTGCGTTAGCAGCACAAAGGTTGTGGGTTCGATTCCCAGGGAACACATATACTGACAAAACATGTATAACCTGAATGCACTGCAAGTCGCTTTGGATAAAAGCGTCTGCTAAATGCATAAATATAAATATATAAACTCAGAACTGTGAAAAAAATTTAATTGTGAGATGTAAACTCAGAATTGTGAAAAAAGTCAGATTTTCAAGTTTGCAAAACACGTTGCAAAAATCAAGAAGTCAAAATTGCGAGATATAAAGAAATAAGTCAGAATCACAAGATGTAAACTCAGAATAGTAAGAACAGTCAGAACTGTGAAATGTAAACTAGAGCATTGCGTTAGCAGCACAAAGGTTGTGGGTTCGATTCCCAGGGAACACATATACTGACAAAACATGTATAACTGCGAGATTAACCTGAATGCACTGCAAGTCGCTTTGGATAAAAGCGTCTGCTAAATGCATAAATATTAAATATATAAAACTCAGAACTGTGAAAAAAATTTAATTGCGAGAAAAAGTCAGTGAGATGTAAACTCAGAATTGTGAAAAAAAACTAATATTTTAGAGAAAAAAAATTAATTTTGTCAGAACTGCGAGATTAAACTAATAATTCAAAATTGCGAGAAAAAAAATGTAATCACAAGCGAGAAAAAGTCAGAACTGCGAGATTAAACTTTAGAGAAAAAATGTAATGTAACCTAATAATTTAGAGAAAAAAATGTAATTGCGAGAAAGTCAGAACTACAGGAAAAAATGTAATTGCGAGAAAAAGTCAGAACTGCGAGATTAAACTAATAATTTAGAGAAAAAAAGTCATTCGGAGAAAAAGTCAGAACTACGAGATGTAAAGAAATAGTTTAGATTAGAGGAAAAAATGTAATTGCGAGAAAAAGTCAGAACTGCGAGATTAAACTAATAATTTAGAGAAAAAAAATGTAATTGCGAGAAAAAGTCAGAACTGCGAGATTAAACTAATAATTTAGAGAAAAAAAATGTAATTGCGAGAAAAAGTCAGAACTGCGAGATTAAACTAATAATTTAGAGAAAAAAAATGTCATTGCGAGAAAAAGTCAGAACTGCGAGATGTAAAGAAATAGGCAGAATGTAAAATGTGAACTCAGAACTGCAAAAAAAAAAGATTTAGAATTACGAGACGTAAACTCAGAATTCCAAGAAAGAAGTCAAAATAGCGAGATGTAAAGAAAGGCAGAATTGCGAATAAAACTCAGAAGTGCAAGTTTGCAAAAAAAAGTTTGAATTTGTATTAAGGTAATCTCAGAACTGTGACAAAGGTTAGAATTGCAAGAAAAGTGAAAACTGTGAGATGTGATTTAAAAGTTTAGAGATATAAACTCAACATTGTGAAAAAAAGACTTTATTCTGTGGTGGAAAACAAGTTTCCATAGTTTCCAACTTAAATTGTTGAAAGTTGAACACTGTGATGCCCTGCATGCACATGTGGATGAGCTTTACGGTCTGGACGCTGGTGCAGGTCCTGAGGCGCAGGGCTGGATTTGTGAATGAAGCCTGTCCCTGGAAGAGGAAATACACAAACGAACGGCAGGTCTGCTCTACACCCTTCTATGACAGCGCTTTATACGGCAGTAAAATGCCCATCAACAGTCATTAAGTCATCACTTTTGGGCCAAGAATTGAATGAAATAATTGAGAGCAGATTCAGATATGGTGAAATCCTAATAGGCCTGCTAGAGCACGACATAAACATCGATTTACTAATGTTTTATATTGTGCAGTTAAATGCAAAAATGTTCAAATACTCATGGATTAAAGCTAAACTTCTATAGATCAGTGCATTTCATATATCAAATGTTTTCCAGTCTCACAAGCTCATTAAACAGCAGTTTGATATCACAGATGTGCTGTAATCACAGCTGCTCCAGTGTTTCCTATGAGATATAAACTGAGGAGTAATAGTTTAGAGTAATTCTTTGTTTTAACGGGCCACATTTTATCCACACTTTCTAAATATTTACGGCATTTTAGGAGTTTTTCCAGACTTAATGATTCCGTTATGTACCACCACCCAGTCATGAACTTTAAACACAACAAATATAACTGAGAGGTCGGAAGACTTCTACACAAAACTGATTATTTTCATTAGTTTTCTGAGTGACAACCAGTGTTGGGGGTAACGCATTACAAGTAACGCGACTAATGTAATAATAATACTTTTATTAACTAGTAAAGTAACGCATTACTTTTAATTTACAAGAAAATATCTGAGTTACTTTTTCAAAAAACTAACACCAGTTACTTTTTTCCCATTTATTGATGACAGTGCTCTGTGTGAACATGATCTTACTGTAGATCTAATCTAGACTAAATGTGAATGTGTATTAATTCATCCCACTCACAAAAAACAGATTCAGTATTCATCAAAATGAATTAAAATAGTGAAAGGCAAACTCAGAATATGACGCAAACCTGCAATAATTAAATATGTTAAAGGCACAGTATGTAATTTTCGCCGCTAAAGGGCGCACATTCAAAATAAACAAAGGCGTAGTTTGACGACGCTGTGACTGAGTGTGGAATCATGGGAGTTGTTGTCTTCATCCCCACAGCCGATGCAATCCGACGGGACTCGGGCTGAAATAATGTTCATGGATGAGCTAATGTAGCTTTTATTATGCCACAGTCAACCGCTTCTGCTCCTTCCGGTTGTGCTTATGAGGGGTAAACCAGTGGGGTTTTATCATACTAGATACATTTGAAAGTTCTGTTATAACAGAATTAGCTGGTTTTGGCTTATCTGAAGACCTCCACTGGACCCCCTGCAGTTTGCCTACAGAGCAAACAGGTCTGTGGATGATGCAGTCAACGTGGGACTGCACTTCACCCTGCAGCATCTGGACAGACCAGGGACTTATGTGAGGATCCTGTTTGTAGACTTCATCTCCGCTTTTAACACCATCATCCCGGACACCCTTCAGAATAAACTGACACAGCTCTCCATGCCCACCTCCGTCTGTCAGTGGATCACCAGCTTCCTGACAGACAGACAGGCAGCAGGTAGTGAGGCTGGGAAAATTCTCATCCAGCACCCATACGATCAGCACTGGAGCTCCTCAGGGCTGTGTTCTCTCCCCACTTCTCTTCTCCCTCTACACCAATGACTGCACATCTAAAGACCCCTCTGCCAAGCTCCTGAAGTTTGCAGATGACACCACACTGATCAGCCTCATTCAGGACTGTGATGAGTCTGCTTACAGACAAGAGGTTAAGGAGCCGGCTGTCTGGTGCAGTCTTAACAACCTGGAGCTTAACACGCTCAAAACAGTGAAGATGATCGTGGACTTCAGGAGAATTCCCGTTGCTCTCCCTCCACTCACCATCATGAACAGCACTGTGACTGCAGTGGAGTCATTCAGATTCCTAAGGAAACCACAATTTCTCAGGACCTGAAGTGGGACAATCACATTGAGTCCATGGTGAAAAAGGCCCAGCAGAGGTTGTACTTCCTTCGCCAATTGAGGAAGTTCAACCTGCCACAGGAGCTGCTGAAACAGTTCTACTCTGATATCATTGAAACCATCCTCTGCACGTCAATAACTGTCTGGTTCAGCTCAGCTACCAAATCTAACCTCAGAAGACTACAGAGGATAGTCCAGACTGCTGAGTGAATCATTGGTACAACCCTCCCCACTCTCCAAGAACTGTATTTATCCAGAGTGAGAAAAAGAGCTGACAAAATCACTCTGGACCCCTCACATCCAGCACACTCCGTCTGGTCGACGCTACAGAGCTCTGAGCACCAGAACGACCAGACACAGAAACAGTGTCTTTCCTCAAGCAATCCATCTCATGAACACATGACATTAAACGTAATATTTTTTTTAATTTCAAATTTGCACATGTCAGACCTCACACACAATTGTCTGTATTGTATATTGTGTTTTTTATATTTTGTACAGTGCCTATTTGTATATTGTTCTTTTGTTGTCTGTGTCCTGTCCTGTTGCAGTCATTCTGTTGCACTGTGGAGCTTCTGTCACTGTAACAAATTCCTTGTATGTGTAAACATACCTGGCCAATAAAGCTAATTCTGATTCTGATTTTTCTGTCGTTGCCTGTCTAAAGAAACGCATAAAATATTAACGCTTCTTTGGTGTTTCCATGTTTTCTACAAAAGAAAACTGGAAATCAGAGGTGTATGATGTCATTGGCAGGTTCACTAGTTAAAATTGCTTATTTCTCTGGATTTACTTTACTTTACTTTTACTTTTTAGTCATTTAGCAGACGCTTTTATCCAAAGCGACTTACAAATAAGAAAAAGTAACTAAAACTATAAGTTACAAGTCTATAAATACTATATATACACACACATTTAAGAAAATGGAGAAATTAAATAAAATGACAAATGCATACAACAACATTTCAAAACTTAACATTTAAATGAAAACAAAAAATAAAGCTAAAAACATTTCAAAATATTAAAACAACCAAAGGTATGAGTATAAAAATGATTCTAACATGACACTAAGCCAAACACCCATATATGCATATGTTATTTCATTTCCATGCAGTATGTTGAAGTAACGTTACTAAAATAAATACAATGTATTAAAACTAAAACTAAAGAAAATACCTATAAAGACATATGAAATTCATACATAATTTATGTAAAATTAAAATAGATAAATCAAACGGCAGTAGTTATCAGTAATCGTAAAAAAGAACACTGTCAAAAACACATGCTAACAAACAACAACTTACACATAGTAAGAATTAGTTATAAAATGCTAAAACAGAAGTTAAACAAGCAGTAAGAAAGAGGATAAATAAAAAGCGATACTTATATCCTTTGCCGGTGTCCCTGCCCGGTGGAGTCGCACGGTAGAGTCGATGGTCTTTACACTCTTCGGTCTTCACACGAGGAGGGCTTCACATAACGGCTGCCGCGACCGCTGCCGTGGTAAACTACGCTTTTTATACCCATTTAACAAAATACTACTCCAATTCAGCTGAACACAATTTCCTGTTAATCACAATAAATGGCCAAGCAAGCGCTCAACACTGACAAGGGACGCGATACAGTACGAGACCAAACGCGATTTCAGCACGGTCTCCACACAGTAAACAAAACAAGCGTTTCCTAGCAACAACAACAACTGCGTTAAACACTAATGAGACAAGTAAATACACTTACTAGTTGTTTTTAACTTCCGCTGATAGGCTGCTTCTCTCAAAGAGTATTATTTACACTTCTTAAACATTCTTCGAAACATTTGGGATAATGTAAGTACACAAGTCAGCAAAATATATGACACTGTTCTAATGGTTTTTGGATATTTTAATAAAAAAGTTTTACATATTGTGCCTTTATACAACACAAATATATCTAATCCCATTTTATTAACCAATATCTTTCACGAGTGTTGAACTTCTTATTCTGTGTTCTTCTGTACAGACGTGATTTACTCGTCCTTCAGTCTGAGGTTTATTCATTACACTTTTTGACGTGACAGGGCTTTTACATTTGCTATAAATATAACTTATTGTATTAAAAACAAACAATCAAGCCCTGCACATATTTAAAAAGTAACGCATTACTTTCCATAAAAATAACTAAGTAACGTAATTAGTTACTTTTTAGGGAGTAACGCAATATTGTAATGTATTAATTTTAAAAGTAACTTCCCCCAACACTGGTGACAACTGCATCATACGAGCATGTGGTTTAACAGATCTGTGTTTTCTGAAGCCCATACGCTCGAGTCAGAGCATGTTTCTCTAATGCAATCCTAACCATGTATTCTTGGATTCAGAGAAACTTCTGTCCTCTCAATGAACATCTGAGTTTAGCTCACTTAAGCCTGGACGCTGAAGTTTGAAAGGTTACAGGAAGTGGAATGAGGGCTGTTATGAAGAACCATTTCTGAAGAAGTGATGGTTATCTGTTATCTGCAGACATACATGAGTGAAAAAGAGTTTATGCTGTTATGCTTCTCTTGCTCCTGAAAACAACATGCCTTTGGAATGCAGGGGACAAAAGCTTGGGTTTCATGCCTTGGATTTAATTGACATTTTTATAAATAAAATTAGATTAGAGGTAGATAAGAATCAGTTTTATTACCATTGTGCAGACAGTTACAGAACCAATAACTGTTCAAAAGTTTGGGGCCGGTAAGATTTTGTAATGTTTTTGTTTTCTTCTGCTCATCAAGGCTATATTTATTTGATAAAAAATATAGTAAAAATTGTGAAATATTATTATAATTTATAGTAGCTGTGTTCTATGATAATATATTGTAAAATGTAATTTATTCCTGTGATCAAAGCTGAATTTTCAGCATCATTACTCCAGTCTTCAGTGTCACATGATCTTCAGAAATCAGTCGAATATGCTGATTTTATGCTCAAGAAACATTTATGATTATTATCAATGTTGAAGCTGCTTCGTTTTTCTATAAACGGTGATTCCTTTTATTTTCAGGGTTCTTTGATGAATGAAAAAAGTTCAAAAGGACAGCATTTATTTGAAATGGAAAACTTTTATGACATTATAATTGTCTTTACCGTCATCTTTGATATAATGCATCCTTGCTGAATAAAAGTAATAATTTATAATACAAATTATAATTTTATTTTCTAATAATTGACAATTTTCAAATAATAACCAAGTTATAATAATATTAATAATAAATAAATAAAACGAATTTAGCTATTAATAAAAATAATAATGAATACAATTATAAATTTGATTTGGGTGTTTTTACCACCCGTTGGAGCTTCTTCTCAGAACTTGCTGTAGTATAAACATGCATTCATTCACGTGAAAGTGGGAAGCTTATATTGTTTGGGTATAATTTATGGTCATATTTGAAGCAGATCGTGAAGGCCTCACTGTCTGTGTCTGTGCATCATCAGTATGGGATCAGTTTCATGAAGATTTAATCATAATGGTCACCATTATTTAGTCTGAAACTCGGAGCAGTTGAATCTCAGCAGTGGGCGTCAGGCCATACATCATTTCTATGGTATGTGGTTGAGTATGCAAGTCACCAAACACAAACTACACACAGCATGTCGAGTGCATGTTGATTTAGTCACACCAGTTGAGATGTGATCAGTGACGGGTCTTGGTTCACCTGTGGTAGATATAAATGTTTGATGTCTAAGCACACAGTGTTTTGTCTGTAAAAGTGAATGGCAAGCAGATTTTTACATAGATTACAAGAATAGCTTTGTTCTTCTGACACTCTCAGACATTTTCCAGACTGTAGGCATGGATTGGTTTTTTAAATAAATGCAGCTCAGAGACTTAGCTCCACTCGTTTGATTAACGCGAGTGCTGTTGTGACGGCACACAGTCTGTTTCTCTACACCTCGACATCAGGCAGTCATCTGTGCACCTGTTTCTGTCCGACCGACCGTGGCAGGACTTCAGAAAGACGCCCAACCAGGAGGCGTCCAGCTGTTAGAGGAGGGCGAGACGCTGCTCAGAGATGGATGGTGTTTGTCAGGTCGTGTCTGTTGGGTGTTCGCTGTCGGATGAGAGACAGGTAGAAGCTGAGCACGAGGAGCTGGACTGGGATAGTTACACCACCGCTATCCCACTCCATCAGGTACAGCGTGAGCCTGCTATATTGATAATGCATGTGCATGATGATGCCAGTGATGCTTTGATTCCTGAGAAGGAATTTTATTTTGTTGCTTTGGGTGAATGCATCTGGATATATTTTAGTGTCGTAATCAGCATCCTTGGATTGTTTTGATACATTTGGTTATTTTTAAGTATGTGCATGATTTCAAAATAGCAAAATAACTTGATTTTGAAATGCTTTTAAGAAAACGTGAGTGTTAGCCAGTGCAAATGTTGCTGCCATGATTCTAGCATGCTGTGGATGGTTGCCAGAACATTGATATTTGGTTCAGAAAGGCTTTAATAGGTTGCTATGCGATTTCTAAAATATTGCTTGGGGGTTTCTTATAGGTCAAAGTCAAAAGTGTAATATTCACTAATAGGGGCTCAGGGTCCCTCCTTACACTGGCATAATAATATGATAAACTAGATTTGATGTTAAAAAGTAAGAGCATAATTTCAGATTGCAAGATCAGCTGTATTTTTAAATGTTCAGAAGAAAATGTTAGTGTGTTTGCTAAAGTTCCCAGTGCTTTGTGGATGGTTCTTAGTGGGTTTAATAGGTTGTTGTTATGCAGTTGCTAAGACAATGCTTGGAGGTTTCTTATTGGTCAAAAGAGACGTTTCTTGACATGATACAAGGATTCATTTTTGGTGTTAAAAAGTGTGAAATTCCAGAGTTCTGAAAGTAACTTGATTTTTCGATGCCTGTCCAAAAGTTGTTTGAGTGTTGATGGTTGCCAGGATGTTGTTATTTGGTTGCAAAATGGTTCTAAGCTGTTTTTAATAGGTTGCTATGCAGTTTATTGATGGTGTTTTATTGGTCAAAGTCACAAGAGCCCTTTCTCGATTCTTATGTTCCCTACATAGTGCTCTGGCTTCCTCTTTCAAAGTAAGAGTGTGATTTTTTTTTCCCCTCATCTGCCAGGTGAAAAACATAGCACACTAATTACTGTTTGTAAATGGAACAGGAATGTCTATGCATCATGTTTAATGAATGAATCAACTGACTCCATCTGAGTTATAGTGGAACATAATGCATGTGTTTAGCATGTTTTCTACAAATGTTGATACAGATATAATAACTAAGCAAGTAATCTATTTACACAGCACTTACACTATTATCACATAGTGCTTCACAGAATAAAGACAAATAATGATTAAAATAAGACTAAACTAAACCTTAACACAATCATTCATAGCAAAATCCAAATTAAGCATCACTTACCCACCGCAACACACTCTTGGCTGGCACGATTTTGGAGTAGCCCCAGAGTGCACCCTGGACGATGGGGCGGGGCGACACATGTACCTAACCCCCAATTTCATTGGTTTTTAATACAGCAGAGCTTATTGGTGTAGACGCTTGAGCATGAGCATTGTTTTATATACGTTTTAATGATTGATCTATGCTGTTTTGCTGTACTACAGAAATACTAAGTGCTAACAACAGTGATTTCAGTTAGAATCAATTAGCAAATGTGTTTCTTTTTAAACTTATGACGAATTAGTTAGATTAAGTTCCTATCAAACGCTTGGTGACGGCATCTCGGAGTACTTCGGGCAGAACAGTGTAATATGAGCGGCTCACGAATTAAGTCTGGGGAACTAATTCTTAATTCGTGGCCATGATGTAGTCCTACCTATACTATAGCACGTTAAATGAAGTCAGATATTATTGCACTATTCATATTTTAACATTGAGCAGTTTTAGCTGAGCGATGTTGATAAAATGATCCACTGTTTGAGATTTAGCTGTTTTGTATATTGTATATTTATATGTAGACTATATTCTTTATTTTAGGATCGTGGATAAGCACAAACTTAGAATATGATGATAATTCACTGTAGTTCAGTACATAGGACAAACCCGCAAATGGTTTTATTTTAACTGCGGTGACAATAATACCAAATAGCCCATCAGCGTGAACTGGTTTTATGTGAGGATAATGGAATAAAAACCTTGCTGAAACAATATATATATATTTGCATATAGGCCTATTTTAAATGTTTCTGTTTACTAAAACAGCTGTTATGAAATCTGACCTACAGAAAATATTATAATTTTTAATATGCTTAAGCAATGAATGTTCATCTATTTTCTCCGCAACTTTTTAATTTATACTTTTATATATAGGCTAAATTCACAAATTAAATGACTGGTTTTGTGGCTCAATCCTTTAAAAAGAACCAGGAATCACTGTACTATATTAGGCCTACTGATTTTAGATTTGTAGTAGTTATTATAGTCTTTAATAATAAAAAAAATATGAATCACAGAGACTGAATCTAAATTCATCTGTACACAGATTAAAACACGCGCACACAATGAGGGTGTGGATACAGAAATCATTGGATTTTTTATATCTGATGTCACACTATTTACTATAAGATAGGAACCTTTACAAACTGTAAGAGAATCAATATAGGCTCAAATATTGTATTAAGATATAAACAAGGAAACATTGAGCTTGCCATGAAAACATTTTATTAGCACTTTATAACCTACACATTTGTGACACGTTGAGCAACGTAGACTATAACTCATCTCTTTAAACAACAACAAAAATACGGTTGTGCTTTAAAACGTAAAATCAGCCGCTTATGTTCGTGTTCGTCTATCTCTAAAATACAGTAAATTATCATTTGCGCATAAAATCCCAACTTAGTGCTGATCCGTGGCCTGCCGATCCTCAAGGAAATATGAATGAAGCGCTGCTCAGCCTGAAGAACCCGGAGGTGCCGTCATCAAGAGTTTATTTGTAAACAATGACTTCATCTGACTAAAATTACCATAGTTACTAAACGGATAATAATTAAGATAGGCCTATGATTCTAGAGTTAGCACATCATATTTCTGTAATGTGGCCAAATCAATGACAAAATCGTACACCAAGGAATGCGCATCCTTGGGACTACACCAATAAGATTTGCCGTGTGCTAAACCAAAGGAATTGGGGGTGAAACACGTGTCGCCCCGCCCCAATGTGTTGCCCCGCCCCAATCGTCCAGGCTGCACTCTGGAATACTTGCAATTTTTAACAATCTCAAAGGGACAGTTCACCCAAAAATGTGATGTTGATTTTAATTGTGGTGATTCATACAATGCAAGTCAATGGCTGCCGTCACTTTGAGAGTCAAAAAAGCATATCAGGAAACACAAAATGAATACCCGTCCCGTGGCTCCTGATGATTTATTGAGGCCTTTTGATGTAACCAGCTGGTCTTCTGGAACAAGCTGATCAAATTATTAGAAAATAAATAAAGGGCCATACAATGGGAAAATTTGGTTTGGGACTTACTTTGAAACAATTTTGAGTCAAAAAATGCTAGTAAATTTCACAAAGAATTAATAATTTTTCGAAGTAGAAAGATTGAAATAGTATTTTCTTGTAAGTCAAACTCTAATAATATTTGTATTATTTATAACTGCACATAATTACAAGCAAGTGGAAGCAGTTTTTGAGTCTTTTACATTTATGCATTTAGCAGACGCTTTTATCCAAAGCGACTTACAGTGCATTCAGGCTATACATATTTTCTATCAGTATGTGTGTTCCCTGGGAATTGAACCCATGACCTTTTGCACTGCTAACGTAATGTTCTACCACTGAGCCACAGGAACACCTCCCTCGTCTTCCATTGGCCAGACAAATAGATGGCCCCGCCCCAAACTTACACCATTGGTTGAGCCAGTGTTGTTCTGTCTCTTCCAGTTGAGCTGCTCAAACAAAAATATTGCAGTTGGTCCTGTAACATTATATGGTGATGTAACACTGCCAGTAATGTCTTAGTTGATAAGCAAGTGATAAAAACATGCTTTGCTAATAAGTCAAACACGAATGACAGAACAGAACAAGTACATTTATGGAGAAATATGCTTGTGGGCAAAACACATCCACTGCCAACTTTTCAAGGACCCTCATATTTGTGTGTTTTTAACTTGATGGCATGTATCAAAGTACAAGTTATAAAAGCAGAGCTTTTCATGTCCTGTTGGGACTAGTTTGTTAAATGATGAAGCTTCTGATCACAGGACGGTTGTGAAGAGCTCAGCTGCTTTACGTGTTGAGTCTCTTTTCCTGTCGTCCCCCTCTGAAGTGCGTCATGCAGCGGGAGACTCATCCGTGTCCTCTGTCTGTCTCGTCCTCCCCGGAGCAGGAGCAGGAGAGCCTCCATCAGGCCGAGCAGCGCTGTGTTCAGCTGGAGGTGCAGGTGGTGGGACTGGAGGAGCGTCTGGAGCAGGAGGAGGGTGCCGCCGCTCAGCTGGCCTCCCAGCGTCACCGGCTCGAGGCCGAGTGCTGCAGTCTGCGCCGAGACCTAGAGGAGCTGGAGAACACGCTGACTTCTGTGGAGAAGGACAAGCAGGTAGGACTGAGCTGGCTGCACTGCTCTTATGAGCTTTTTCCATGATGTAAATCATGCATCAGTAGTCTGGAGAATATCAAATGAAACCGCATTGGAATATTTCATGGTTTAGAGCAGAGGAGAGGACCTACAGTTCTTATGGGGACCGATCTAGATTTTGACTGTATTTTTAGGTGTTGAATTCAGATAATAATGGATCATATGCAGGATCACTGGTAAATACTGAATGCATTTGTAAACATTCTGGTAAAACTAAAATGATGGAAAAATTTAAGTTATTTGCTGTCTCGCAGTAAAAAAGGGACTTTTATATATTACTTTTTTCTCATAAATGCAGCCTTATTATTTAAAAATATTATTTTAAACTTTGTGACGTTGTTTCATATAGGGACTTAATTTTGTTTTATAATTGTGACATTTTTCCTTATAACAGCGAATTTATTTTTCATAACTTTATTTCCCATAATTGTGACTTTATTTCTTATGTTGGCATTGTATTGGCACTATTTGTCATAATCACCATGTTTTCCCGTAATTGCTTTATTATCATGAATTGCACTGCATTTGTAGTATTTGCACATTTGCTTCTAATAATTGTGACTGTTTATAATGATTGTGACTTTATTTCACATAATTGCAATTTTATTTTTCATAATAGCGACTTTATTTCTAGTTCTTGTAACTTTATTTCCTATTATTGTGACTTTAGTTCTTATAAATGCAACTCTGTTTCTCTATTTCAAGTTATTTTTCATAATTGCAATTCTTTATTTCCAGTAATTGGACACTTTATGTTGCCAATTCATTTTTCTGTAATTGCAACTCTTTCTTACTATTGAAACATTGTCTCATAATTATGATTTTTTATTTATCATAGTTGAAACTTTGTTTATCGGAATTGTAAATATTTGTTACTATATTTCTTGCAATTACAAATGTATTTCTGATGTTGAGACTTATTATTTTTTTTGCTTTACTTCTCTTAATTCTGACTTTTCTTTCACTTCATCTAACACTATACTTATGAAACTTGATATGGAAATGATATTTGGTGATAGTTGTTCTGGCAGTTGTTGTCAGGATCTGTGGCAATCGTTTGGGTGACATACTATCATGATAAATGTGTAAAATCCTGCCGCTAACGTTGACATACACAAGAACAGGCCTGTACGGCTTGTTTGCTCTTTTACACTTCAAGCGGAAATGGTTTGGAGTCCATTTGTTGCCATAGAAAAACTGTGGGTGACTTCGTGTGACTCAACTCAAGTCTTAATAGCATTACATTTAGCTTTCATTTCTAAATTTAAAACAAAACTGTAAAAATATATTCAAAAATATAGTCAGTTATATAGGCATTGTGTCCTGATGGCTATAATTGTTACCTTAACTGCACTGCATAAAGCTGTTCTGACTTCTAATTCGAGCTAGGTGTGCTGCCTTTCAATTACAGCATAGTCCATAATTATTCCAATTATAATTTTGTCTCATCTCTTAACAATTTATAGTAAGTGCAGATGTGTGGGGTTATTTGTCTGCTCATAGTTCTAGTCTGTCTGAGTTCAGAGGAACAATGACAGCTGTGGTATCAGGATGAAAGTATTTGAGGAGCCTCTCTACCCTTCACACAGACACACACACGCACGCACACACACACACACACACACACACACACACACACACACACACACACACACACACACACACACACACACACACACACACACACACACACACACACACACACACACACACTCACACTCACACTCACACACACACACACACACACACACACGCGCATGCACACACACACACACACACACACACACACACACACACACACACACACACACACACACACACACACACACACACACACACACACATGTAACGGATGCATGCCAGTAAGGGCTGTGTGTAAACCTCACTCTCCTGACCTCAAAAAGAGGTGCTCTGGCGACTGACGCTAGAGGCTGTAGCCTTTGGCGTTCCTTGTTAGAGCGCCCGCCTCCCGCGCCGGAATCCCGAGTTCGAGACCCGCTTGGAACACGAACGAGTTGAGGTGGTATGTACCCGGGAGGGGGTGTTACACACGCACACACACTCTCACACACACTCGCACACACACACACTCACACACACACACACACATACACGCGTGCTCCATTAGTCCCTCATGACATTGTTGAAACAAATCACATCTGCCATATACAAAGTCAGTATAAGTTTCTTTTTCGAACACAATTACTGCTCTCATTATTTCTTGTAATTGAAACTTTATTATTATTTATTATTTTTCACAACTGAGACTTGGTCGTAATTGGAAATATTTTTCATAATTGCAAATGCTTATCTCACAAATATTCCTAAATGGGATGCACCTGAACCCTCTCTAGTCCTCAGACTCTGCAGTGAGGAAGCTCTCTGAAGATCTCACCCAGAAGAACGAGCTGGTTCAGAAACTGCAGAAAGAAAAGGAGCACCTGGGGGAGTTGAGCCAGGTGAGGGCTGCTGAAATCACATTCTCTGCGTGTATTTGTTCACGTTCCAGAATTCATCGCTCAGAACAGTAGCCTTAGACATGTGTTGGAGAGTTTTGACCAGTGTTCTCCAAGGATGCTGCAGTGTAAAGGTCAGTCATGAGGAGAGGTAACGAATGCAGTCATCACGGGCTGCTCTTTTAAATGGGACAGACCCATCTGGAAGACAAGTTGGAGGTCGTTAACAGGTTAGCGTTCATCCCTCTGGCACAACGCGCCATTTACGACTTTAATCTGGAAAATAACTCAAAGGGTTCAGGTCACTGCTGTGATTGTTTCTTAAATAATGCAAAATATTTTCTGCAAAAAGATTTATATTGAGTTGCAGCAGTGAACTGCTTGGAAATCTTGATTACCAATCAAAACATGATTTTGACGCTTGTCATACAATGTATGAATTATTCATGTGGTTTTGGCCCGGTTGAAAAGATGGTAATGTGCAATAATTCGAAACAAATGTTCTTAAATATTTTAAATGCTTTTGCTGTAAGCAATCTGTCTTTATGCATTATTATTGTGATGCTCGGACTTATTAATTAATTCAGAAATACATTAAAATGTAATTCATACATATATTTATTTGTGATAACCATTATTTAATAAATTAATTAAAGTTCATTTGGATATTTTTGTGGGCATGAGGACAGAAATATAATAAAATTGTCCTGATATCAAAATGAAGAAAAAGGCATCTACAAGTCTTTATCATTAAAAAACGTAATTTGTAGTTTTGCATATTTTTCTATAAAGTAATAATAAAAAAGCATTAAAGCAGTTTCATAACTGTAGTCTCATGAAATTTGACCAACATGGGTGAGAAAACTATAAAACAGGACATTTTATCCTAGAAATATCAGATATTTTGACCTTTTATGTCAAGCCAAGATTAGTTAATGTTGTAAATTGTAATGTGGTGCAACCCCTAAAAAACCTAATGCTATGAATATATTTAAATGCATCATCGGATGCAAAATTCACTTTACAAGTTGTTTGAACATAAATGTGTGTTGGAAGTGTGTGTACACATCCGTCCTATAATGATAAAATCCACCCAGTGTGTTTTTAAATCCCCTTTCTCAAATCAGGCTGTTCTGAGATTCCTGTCAGAATGATGTAGTTCTGTACAGACCGCTCCCACGATAGTTGATTGACAAGACCGTCTTACCTTAGACCCGCCGTGAGTGATCTGAGAGCTGTGTCGGTGCAGAGGAAGACAAGAATATCTCAGATTGAGCGATTGAGATGTTTTGTTGTTGGATGTACAGTAATAATGAAGCATAACAGTCATCATTTACTCCCGACATCTGAGCCGCTGAAGACGCAGAGGATTAACGTTACTTTAGTTTTGAAGGGAATGCGCTGATCTGCCTAAATGCATCTATGTTCGCGCGAATCATTCGTGATCAGTCTGCTTGTCACTCAACAGAAGAGAGGGGCGGAGTCAGCAGAGCTCATTAGCATTTAAAGCAACAAGGCCTAAAAAACAGCTCGCTGAAAACAGACAGGTTAAAGAAAGGTGTTTTTTTTACTCTATATTGAGAAATATTAACTAAAGTATGTTATTGACTTTTCATTAAGACCCTAAAGAATCATATCAACTTGTGAAAAATGGGAATCCGATGACCCCTTTAAACGAGTTTTGAAAGTAGTGATTATGTAGTTATATTCATGGTGTGAGAAAAATATTTTATTACTTTTAGAGTCATTGATTTTAGACTTTTCTTAAAAATACTGTAAATCCTTTTTCAAATCCAACATAAATACAAAGAGTAGATTTCCAACTTGGCACATGTGTTTTAAATGTATTCATTTTTTTAGTCTGTGGACACTTTTATTTGTCATTGACCCTGATAATGAATTACAGCTGTGAACTGCTCTTATATCCTAATTACTGAGCAAAGTTTCTCCGGTACCATGTCTGTCACTTTGATATGGTATTTGCTAATGCTTGCAAAAGAGCATATCCTCAAATTGACAAACTATTCATTTATGTTTGACCCGGAGAAAAAAAACAACAATTTAAGCTTATTTGGAAGTAATTACTTTCTAAGTAATCTGTCTTGATGTAGACGCAGAGCACTTCAGATCACGGTTTAGTTCACCTTAGACAGTCAAGAAGTGTCTTATTTTCCTCTCACCGTCTCTTTTGCGCTCCATAAAACTCTGCGATCGGTGTGCAGTAATGTAAGCCAGATGTCCAACAGTAGCAGCTCATCTCTGTGATTTATGACCTTCATCAGGAACCATCTCCAGATATGTGAGCTCTTCGTTCAAGGAGCATAGTGATGGTGTGGTGTGCTTTACATTTTAGTTTACTTCACTTCAGACTAGAATGAATGTGCCTTTCAGAGTCTGATTTGATTAAGCCATCATGCTTTCTCTGTGATCGGCCGAATGAAAGCATCCCGGTCAGACGTGAGCCGTTCTTGGCTGGAAATGTACACCACATCTGCTCCACAGACCCACACGTCTCTGTTTTATTTTTGCAGCAGGCCATCGAGGACTTGCAGTGCGAGGAGGAGAAGGTGAACCTCCTGACCAAAGAGAAAGCCAAGCTGAAGCTGCAGGCAGAGGATGTGAGTAGATCAGCAGGTCACTGTGCTCTGGGCCACGGACAGATAAAGAAATCACACCAATCTGCTTGATGTTCTCCTAGCTGGAGTATCTGTTGGAGCAGGAGAGGAAACAGAGGATGGATTTGGAGAAGAGCAGGCGGAGGCTGGAGGGAGACGGTAGGAACACTATGGACAACCTGACAGAGATGGGCAAGATGAGGGCCAGTCTAGAGGAGATGATCAGGAGGTGAGGAGACGTTTCACAAATGCATTAACTGCATTTCACAGATGAGTCACAGTTGTATCATTTACTTCTGAAACTGTTGTTCAATTGGCTTACGTGCCCCTTTTTTCTTTTAGTCGAGAATTAAACAAATAAACCAGAAACTTTGATGTGAGTTGAAACTTTAATAATTATTGAAATCATAAAAATGTAAGTTGTAAGCAATCAAATTACATAAAAAATTTTATTCAATATTTATTTTTTTATATATATTGTTTATTAAATATATATATTTTTTATATTTTATATGTTTAGTTGCATGCCATGTGACCATTAACCAACATCAGAGATCCGTACACATTTACATTTATGCGTTTAGCAGATAAGGGCAATATTCATTTATATAGCATGTGAATGTTGTCGTTTAAATTATTAAAATACTATTTTAAAATCTGTGGGGGGGACTTCAAGAAAATATTTGACCTCAGAATGGTTTCGCTGTCAAAAATTGTAGGGACTCCATATAATGTTATAATAATGAATGATCTCTTGAAGCCACTGATGTCTCCAAGAAAAGCTTTAAAAATGGAGAAGATATAGCATAAAAACAGATGTTTGGACGGCTCTGGTCTATAACATGATATGTGCTTGGAGCGCCGCTATCTCTGCTTTGATGAGTTAAAGGCCTCCAGGCTCCTAGAGCTGTTCAGGCGTGTTAGTATGCACAATGCGTATATTCTGTAGAAAGCAAAACCAGCTGTTTCATGGAGGCCCCAATTAGAAGAAAAATATTTGAGTAATGGTGAAAGGGTTAAAAGCAGAGATAGTATGTGGAGGAGGAAAAACTGCTCAATATGGCGGATGTATGAATGGAAGCTCCGCCTTTCAGTTAAAATAGCCAATCATCTTTCTGATCGAGGCATCACCTGTTTGTTTATTGTTGATTTGAAAACATACTGTATGATACTGAAAATGAATCTTGACCAACAGTTTTGGAGATTTCACTCTTTCTTGAAACAGAAGACTGTTTCTACATAAAAAGAGGTAATTGTGGGTATTTATTGCAGCTGCCACTGGAAAAAAAATAAAAGCAAACGTTTTGTGAGCAAATTAGGGCTGTCAATCGATTAAAATATTTAATCGCATGATTGTCATGCGTTAACTCACGATTAATCGCAATTAATCACACTTTTTTTGTTTGTTCTAAATGTACCTTAAATTAATACTTTTCACGTTTTTAATACTCTAATCAACATGCGCATGGACAAATATGGATGCTTTATGCAATGTATGTTTATTATTATAATAAACAGTGCGCTGAACAGAAACTGAGCCTATGCAGAGAGATAGAGATGTGTTCGCGCGCTGAACAGAAACTGAGCAGACAGACGGAAAGAGAGAGAGAGAGATGTGTGCACGCGCGCTGAACAGAAACTGAGCCGATGCAGAGAGATGGAGATGTGTTCGCGCGCTGAACAGAAACTGAGCAGACAGACGGAGAGAGAGAGATAGAGAGATGTGTGCACGCGCGCTGAACAGAAACTGAGCCGATGCAGAGAGATAGAGATGTGTTCGCGTGTTGAACAGAAACTGAGCAGACAGACGGAGAGAGAGAGAGAGAGAGGTTTGTGCACGCGTGCTGAACAGAAACTGAGCCGATGCAGAGAGATACAGATGTGTTTGCACACTAAACAGAAACTGAGCAGACAGACGGAGAGAGAGAGAGAGAGAGAGAGAGAGGTTTGTGCATGTGTGCTGAACAGAAACTGAGCCGATGCAGAGAGATACAGATGTGTTTGCACACTAAACAGAAACTGAGCAGACAGACGGAGAGAGAGAGAGAGAGAGAGATGTGTTCGTGCGCTGAACAGAAACTGAGCCGATGCAGAGAGATAGAGATGTGTCCGTGTGTTGAACAGAAACTGAGCAGACAGACGGAGAGAGAGAGAGAGAGAGGTTTGTGCATGTGTGCTGAACAGAAACTGAGCCGATGCAGAGAGATACAGATGTGTTTGCACACTAAACAGAAACTGAGCAGACAGACGGAGAGAGAGAGAGAGAGAGAGAGGTTTGTGCATGTGTGCTGAACAGAAACTGAGCCGATGCAGAGAGATACAGATGTGTTTGCACACTAAACAGAAACTGAGCAGACAGACTGAGGAGAGAGAGAGAGAGAGAGAGAGAGAGAGAGATGTGTGCACGCGTGCTGAACAGAAACTGAGCCGATGAAAAGCCGTAAACAATACTTTGTTTCTCAGAAAAATGCGAAAGTTTCTCAAGCTAAAGTTTCTTGGTGAAAGGCACATTTGTTTTTTGTGAGTGAATGCAAATTATCTTGGGAAACACAAACGTTTTGTGAATGAACAATTTTTCCCAGGGATGAAAAACTTTTTCGAGTGAATGTAAAGTTTCTTGGAGGAACGCAAATGTTTTTGTTAGAAAATGTAAAGTGTCTTCGAAGAATGTAAAATTTTTGCAAACGAAGGCAAAGTTTCTCATAATAACAATGCAAATGTTTTGCGAGCAAACGTAAAAATAATTGAAATATAATTTCCCCTCCCATTTCATGTTTTCCATTACCATATTCCTGCTCCATAGAAACAATTTTATGTAGATAGGAGCTGTACTTACATGCCTAATAAAAACAGAAAATATCTGTGCAGGGTGTTACTAAGATGGCCGTCAAGTGAACGTCAAGTTTAGTTAAAACAACAACATACAAATCACAGAGTCAATCAATGAGATCTTCAAATGGTGTTCTGGGATTGACTGGCACGTTTAATAATCTGAGACACGGGTGACGTTTATCGGACACGGCTAGCAAACAACACAGGGCATGCCTGCTAAATTAGCCCTGTCACTCCCGTCCTCACACGCTCTCTTTCTCCGTCTGTCTTCTGTCAGGAAAGATGTGGAGATAAGCAGCACCAGCAGCCGGCTGGAGGCCGAGGAGGCGCAGAACGCAGGCCTGCAGAGGAAGAATAAGGAGCTCCAGGTGAGGCCTCGTGGGAGAGCCGCAGCATTCCTGTCTTTCAGCGCTGTGGGGGTCCAAGACTGATTTGTGAGCCAGAGATGACTAAAACATAGCTGAGGAGGTCAGGAGCTGATAACGATCTCTCTAGAGAGGGAAGGAAGGCTCCGGTTGTAACCTCACACTGCTTTTTTAAGCAGAGTCTGTTTAACCAGTGCTCTGTTGGCTCTTTTGCACGGGACTCAGAAAGTGACAGCAGAATTATATTTTTGAAAAGAAAGAGAGAGTTAGAGAATGTCTGAGGCATTTAAAAGCTGTTGAAAAGCAATGTTAGTTTAACCTCTGTCAGTGCCGCTTCATGTCAAGTAGGTGTGACACCCTCTCCAGATCTAAATTCATTTAGAAATGCAGATTCATTTAAAGGAGTAGTTCAGCCAAAAAATATAATTTGCTGAAAATGTCCTCACCTTCAGGCCATCTAAGATGTAGATGAGTTTGTTTCTTCATCAGATTTTGAGAAATGTAGCTTTACATTACTTTCTCACCAATGGATCCTCTGCAGTGAATGGGTGCCGTCAGAATAAGAGTCCAAACAGCTGATAAAAACACCACAAGTAATCCACACCACTCCATCAGTTAACATCTTGAGAAGCCACAAGCTGCGTGTCGGAAGAGAAACAAATCCATCATTAAGACGTTATTAACTAAAATATGAGTCTATGATCCATAATAACGCTTCTTCCAGTGGAAAAAGGTCCATCTCCTGTTGTCTCTCACATCAAAATCCACCCACATATTAGTTTAGAGCTGTTTTGGACGGTTTCGGCATGTAAACGGAGCTCAATATGTGCAGATTTCTCTCCTGATTCAGCTCAGACCACTTTTTCGCTGGAAAAATAATTATTATGGATTATGGACTATTTTAATTACAAATGTCTTAATGATGGATTTGTTTCTTACAATCATGCAGCTTTTGGCTTCACTAGACATTAATTGATGGACTCTCATTCTGACGGCACCCATCCACTGCAGAGGATCCATTGATGAGCAAGTAATGCAAAGCTACATTTCTCCAAATCTGATGAAGAAACAAACTCATCTACATCTTGGATGGCCTGAAGGTGAAGACATTTTCAGCACATTTTCATTTTTGGGGAGCTTTTCTTTTTAAGGCCATTCCAGAGACAATATCAGGAGGAGATGGCGTACGATGGAGATTTATCTTTAGCCACAGATACAGTTCTACTCTAATGCATTTACAATCATTGCATATAAGATTCATGGTAATTCAGATTGCTTCTGTTTCCCGAGCTTGAGTGAGGCTGAAAGACTTGAGATGGACAACACAGGAGATGGTTTCTCAGCGGACTCCAGCTTGTTTAGAAAACACAGACGCTCTTTGTCTCTCGTGCTTGTCTGCTTTAATGAAGGGGAAAGTTGATCCGTGTGTTGGTGAGGGTGGACATGTTTTCACGTTCAGCGTATCACACAATGCATGCTTTATGTCTCCTTCTGCCCATTAATTACTACACAGGTGGAGACGAAGACAAATGTTGCATGGAGCGCTGGGTTATTCGGTCGGGTCGGGTCGGTTCAGGTGAAGTTTGAAGTGCTGGTTGGTGTTTATTAATCAGCTAATCGTGATTGTTGTTAATCAGAAGATGAGCATTGTGAGATGGGCAGAGAGACAGATCATCTTAATGTGAGTCAAATAAACACAAGTAATAACATGATGTAAATATTTGGCTCTTGTCACGTTGACACAATCAATCAAGTAATCTATTTTCATTAATAAATTGGCATGCTGAAAATCTTTCCCCAGTGACCTACTCTCTTGGTCTTTATAAATATTTAGTTTGTAACCGGGGCTAGTTGTCACGCTGTACTTGAGTGAACCATTCTCAGGATACGTTTATTATTTTAAGGCCACTTTAGAAAAAAAAATAAAAAATTGTCAGCTAAACCCCTTTGTCCTGAAATATTTTATTTATGAGTCTCACTAAGTTTTTAATATATGAAAAAAAAGATTCGCAACATAAACATGTTTAAGGTTCTCATGACAGGTAGGTAAACAAATAAAATATTTAGTCTTTCTAATAGGTTTTATTTTGATTGTTTTTAGTTTTAAATTACCCTATTTGAAATGTATTAATTAATGATTAGCTCAAAACCCCTGTTTAGGGAAACTGTGCCATAAAGTCTTGATAAAACAACAATCTTTTGAGGTTTACATGTCATTAGTGCTTCATAGAAAATATTACATGTATTAAAGACATGTTGATTTTTTGTGTCAACATGCCCCACTAGGAACAACTATATGGGGTAAGCTTAAATTAAACGGCCTATCAGATAAATTGTAATATTTTAAAACAATTATAAAACACAAAATAATTAATGCGTTGCTTAGTATATAAAATAGCATCATACAGACAGTATTTGTTTTTGGCAAACACATTGTAATATTTAGCATAAATTCTATTCATATTGTGTATTAAATGTATAAAACATGACTTGTGATAACTTGCCCCAGTAAATATGTGATAATAAATATCCTTGAAAACAGTTCAAACCTCGTGGTTCAAGTGTATGTAAAGGCCTTGATGTATTATGGCCTATGGCCTTGATGTATTATGTGTGTGGTTTTATTGTGTTATTAATCTCTCTGCTGCTTTCAGTCTCACATATGATGTCCGTTTATAGTCCTGCAGAAGATAAAATCATTTGCATCATGGGATGACAGGATAGTGTCTTTTAGAAATAATGAAGAACTGTCTGCGATCGATGTTTTGATGATCGATCAGGTTCGTTCTCTAGGAATGCATTGATGATTCTGTTATTATTCACTCATAAACTCGTGTGACACAGAAGGGAACATTATCAATAGTTTGCTGGTCGCTTTGGAGCAAATGAGGATGGAAAAACACCACTTAACTATCATCTCAGTATTACACGTTGTCTGAAGTCACACAATGGCTTTGTGTTAATCGAAATGTAAACCTTTTATACGACTCTGAGACTACAAGCTTCCATTTCAACATATCCAAATGTACCTGCCAGCCTTTCACAGACAGGGCTTTATCAGGGTTCACTGCAAATAAAATGTCTTCTGTGCTGTGAAATATAAATCTGAATCGTCATGATTCAGTATATCATTACTTCAGTTCAGTGTTTGCATGGAGCAGAGCAGCAGCACCGTCCTCAGAATAACACTTTTCATGTTCCTCTGAAGAAATCAAGTCTGGAGTGACATGAGAGACAGTAAATGATGACTAGTTGTGAACTGTCATTAATTATGTGTGGACGGCAGGCTGATTGGTAACCTCAATTAACTAGTTACTTATTAGCATGTCTATAACATACTGGCTGTTTATTAGTTCTTATGAAGCACATATTCTGCATGACCATATTCTACATCCCTAATCTCAATATCTAAACTTAACTACTATCTTACTATTTGTAAGCAGCGAATTACTAGTTTGTTGAAGCAAAAGCCATAGTTAATGGTTTGTTAATAGCAAGAACTGGACCTTAAAATAAAGTGTGACTGGCTGATCTGTTCTGTGTGTGTGTGTGTGTGTGTGTGTGTGTGTGTGTGTGTGTGTGTGTGTGTGTGTGTGTGTGTGTGTGTGTGTGTGTGTGTGTGTGTGTGTGTGTGTGTGTGTGTGTGTGTGTGTGTGTGTGTGTGTGTGTGTGTGTGTGTGTGTGTGTGTGTGTGTGTGTGTGGCTGTGTGTGTGGCTGTGTGTGTGGCTGTGTGCTGTGGCTGTGGCTGTGGCTGTGTGTGTGTGTACAGTACCCGGTTTTTCCTATGTTATGAGGCCAAAAATGACATTTCATGGTCCCCAGGAGGAAACAAGCTTAAAGCAAGCTACAGAATGAAGGTTTTTTTTTATCTAAAAAGGCAGAAGGTTTTGTGTGAGGGGTAGGTTCATGGGTCGGTTTATGGTATGAACTCACAATGATAAGAATACCGGAGTGTGTGATTGTGTGGAGGGCAGGCTGAACTGCTCAGTGAGTGTGAAGGGGGTGTGGATTCCCTTCAGTCTGAGGTGAGGTTGTGTGTGTGTGTGTGTGTGTGTGTGTGTGTGTGTGTGTGTGTGTGTGTGTGTGTGTGTGTGTCTCAGTCTGCTTCGGTCTCTGTTACTCATGGCTGTTCTCTCCGCTGAAGTCCTTCGCTGGCATGTGAGTTCCTGAGCTCTTATTGTTATTCCCTGTATTGCTCACATTTCTGCGTGTCCCTGCATGTGTGGAACATCGGTAGCTTGATCTGTAAAGTAACTTTTAATTCAGCTATTTTTAAATGGGAGTGTCATTCAGGCCTTTGGGTTCAAGATGAATCTCTTTGTGTGTGTGTGTGTGTGTGTGTGTGTGGGCATGTTTATGTGGTTTATGAGGACACAAATTTGTATAATGACATGGGTATGACATAGGTATTACAAGGAGAAGGTGATTTATGAGGACATTTTCAGTGTCCCATAATTTAAAACGCTTATAAATCATACAGAGTGAGTTTTTTTGAGGGAAAATAGAAATGCACCGTCTCCTGTGAGGGCTAAGTTTAGGTGTAGGGTAGGTGTAGGGCAATAGCACATACGGTTTGTACAGTATAAAAACCATTACGCTATGGAGAGTCCCCGTAAACCATAAAAACCAACATGTGTGTGTGTGTGTGTGTGTGTGTGTGTGTGTGTGTCCAGCGATTCAGACAAACTTCCTGCAGTGACAGAGAGAAGATCATTCATAAGACATTATGTGCCACAAGACATGAGGATGAGGGTTTCATCACTGTTTTCAAACTTGCAGTCATATATTTCTGTCAGTAGGAAATGCATTACCCAGTTAACATTTCCTAATGTCATGTTTTAGCACTATGGCACTTTTGTGGTTAATAAACTCTTAAGGAAGTTGATTTATTAAAGAACTTGCCTGTTTTTGTCTCAGCCGTGTGCACAGAAAAGGTTCAAGAGTTTGACCCAGAGTATTTGCTTTGTGATATTTTCACAAGAATTCCAGCGTGTCCCATCTAGTTGGCCGTTCGCTCTTCCTCTGTGGTTTTTTACTGTGTGATTATGGTGTCACACTGATTGGAGAGCGTATCTTAGATTTGGACTCATGGAAAGAAAGCCAAAGGAGTGGGTTATTTTGGAAAATGTAATGTTATTCAATTATTTCAAATGTCTTTATTTCTTTAGGATCTGTTGATACTGAATTGATGATATTCTGTTTATTAAACAGTAAAAATATGTATGCACGCTGCTGTTCAAAGGTTTGTGGGCCGTAAGATCAGCAAGTATGCATTCATTTGATCAAATGTGACCATAAAGACACGATGTTACAAAAGATTTCTGTTCTTTTGAGCTTTCTATTCATCACAGAATCTTGAGAAATAAATAGTATCATAGTTTCCACACAAATATGAAACGGCACAATTGTTTTCAACATTGATAATAATCAGAAATGTCTCTTCAGCATATTAGAATGATTTCTGAAGGATCATGTGACGCTAGCTATGTTTCCATCCAAAGATTCAAATTAAACTTATGCGCAAAACTGGAATATCACATAAAACATATGCGAATAAAGCACCGTTTCCATCCAACGAGTCAAAGAGAACAAAATCGTCACTTCCTGGTAAACTGTGGCACTAAATATCACTAAGAATATAGGAGAAGCCACAGAATATTATACTTTTCATATATGACATAATTTACTTGCAGCAGACGAGACACAATAAATGCGATTATTACTTTCGGAGGAGGATGCTGCTGTTTGTGAACGCAGTCGTGTAAGACAATTATAGATAAATACTTTGAAGACAGACTTTCCTCAGGCTTTTCAGAAAGACCATAACAACATATAGATGCTGTGAACGAGATCGGTCCGCTGTTTAATCAAGTTATCCCGTCTCATAGTGCAAAGTCACATGACTTTATCGATGCGCATGGAGGAATTTATTCGGTAAATGTGTTTCCATCAAAGTTTATGCAAATTTTTTCTTATCAGATTTTTTTTTATCCTACTCAAATGTGCGCATACGTTTTTTATGCATATTTTTTATAATGTATGCGCATATTGCCGTTTCCATCCAGTGTTTTTTTTATGCGATAATCCAAAATGCGCATAAAAATAGTTGGATGGAAACATAGCTACTGAAGACTGGAGAAATAATGCTGAAAATTCAGCTTTGATCACAGCAATAAATTACGTTTTAACATATATTCGTATACAAAACGGCTATCTGAAATAGTAAAAATATTTCACAATTTGTACTGTGTTTTGATCAAATAAATCATCCTTGGTGAGCAGAAGAGGCTTCTTTTAGAAACATCAAAAACTCTTACCAACCACATACAGTAGTTTGTGTGTATTCACAGATTCTGTCTTTCTTTGTGCATTTAAATGAAAGTTGATTTACTTTTTAAGGTCAACAGAGTATGCATGGAATGATGACTGTATTTGGTTTTTCTGTAACGCTGACCTGTATCTCGTCCCACAGGTCCGTAATGAGGAGCTGGAGGAAGAGCTGGAGGCTGAGAGAGTCTTACGGGCAAAGGTACGACACAGAAATCTAACCCAACGAGCGTCTGCTGATTGTGAACGGCCCGAAACGAAAAGCTTAGATCTTTGTCCAGGATTGGCAGATAAGTGAGACTCTGATGTCGTCCATTAGCTTATCTGGGAGTTTGACTGATGAGGTATTTGTTCTTGAGCGTACCTGCAAACGATTACAGGACAACCTTCAGATACGCTCCTGTAAAACAGAAATGCTCAGTCTGTCAGTGTCGGACTAGCAAAAAGGCGATTGACCAAAATACATATTTGACTGTAGTTTTCAAAATAGTGCAGCTTTTAGTTACAACCCGTTTTCTCCAGCAGTGTGTCTTGTGAGTTGAGCTGATAATCAAACACACTCCTGCCATATGTCGCTTTGGAAAGTTTTATTCATACGGAATTGATTCATGGAAATGAATGCAGCAGTTTTTAGAAATAAATATTTTAGTTGACCACAGCATTTTTTTGCTTATTGCTTATTAGTTAATCTGTTAATGTATCTGTTTAAGTTGAATTCTTTAATAAGGATTAATTGATGAAGGGCTGGTGAATCATTCAAATATAACGCACACCTGAGGTGGTCAATTATTCTGCTTATACTACAGTTACTGCACCTCAAGGCATTGTCCAGATGTTGTATTTCAAGACATTCATCTGGTTTTAGTCCTTTAAAACGCTCTTGTGAGTAGGATTGATTTCTTATGGATCTCATCCAATGCCATTGCTAATTCCAAAACATCATTTTAGAGCTGGCAACGGAGGCTTGAGCTGTTGATGGCAGACTAATGCCGTTAT
This sequence comes from Ptychobarbus kaznakovi, assembly GCA_027422405.1. Taxonomy (NCBI): domain Eukaryota; kingdom Metazoa; phylum Chordata; class Actinopteri; order Cypriniformes; family Cyprinidae; genus Ptychobarbus; species Ptychobarbus kaznakovi. The sequence continues at coordinate 1,898,469 of CM049808.1, forward strand.
TAAAGAGAGTGTGTGAATTACCTGAGTCTGTGCATCTCTCAACATTGTTCAGCAGCAGCGTCTCTGCTCGTAGCAAAACTGTAAGTTAAACTGCTTCAAGAACACCGTTATTACCTCGCTAGTGAGAAATGACATGCAGCTTTTAAGTTGCTAAGCTTTTTTCATGTTTCTGTGCGAGTGTGTGTCAGTGCGTTACGTGTGAGTGAGTGAGAGAAAGAGAGTATATGCTTTCTGTACATAATTTCAAGCAATTTCATGCCAAAAATGTTGAAATAATTAATCATTTTTATCCTATTGGTTGCTATATTTATTAGCTTTGTTGGTTTTGGTTCTTTTGCTGTCGTAAACTGTAAGGATCTTTGAAATAACTGAAATCATTTGGCGATGTTATATGGACATGTAATGTGGTAAAGAGCTGCCTGGAACTACTTCAGCCATGCTTTTCCCTGAAAACAGCTGCCCACCTTAGAACGTTCGTCAGCCAATCAGATTCAAGCATTCTACAGCCCCGTAGTATAGCCGACATTGTCTTACCATTGTGAATTTATATCTCACAATTCTAAGAAAAAAAATGAATCTATGAGACTGTAAGAAGTCACAATTACCTTTTATTTCTTATTCAGCGGTGGAAGCAAGCTTCCATGCATTAAGTATATATTATTAATACGTTGAAGCAGTATTGGCTACATCTAGTTTAAATCTCAAGATTTTGAAATAATTCTAAAATAGCACAGAAAACGAGATCTGTAGGGATTGTAAATGTTTTATTCGACTATCATGATTAACGTCGCATCACATAAAAGCTAATCCTGTGTAAACTTTGACAGTTAGTTAAATCGGCTCATTTGATTCTGTTGAGTCACACGTGCTGCTTTGAATCTTCTGCCATCAAACTTGAACTAAAGTTCAATTCAGAATCTGCTCAAAAGAATGATTTCGTTCGTGAAGGCCTGACCTCAGCGTGGAAATTAATGAATTGTGCTGGACGGCGCTCTTCTCTGTGATCTGTGTGTGTGTGTGTGTGTGTGTGTGTGCGTGCGTGCGTGCGTGCGTGATCCTGAGCAGATCTGACGGGTATCAGCAGGAGTCAGAGCTCATGTGGACGGAGAGTCTGACATTGGTTTGTGTTGTGTTCGGGATAAATCATCTGCACCTGGAATAACAGATCAGCCCAGGGTTCAGTCCCTGGGTTATCCAGCCTTATCACCGCCCAGCTCCTGCCAGTCAATCTCTTCAAGCGGTGTTTCAGCGTATAAACGCAATCAGCGTGATACATGTGCTGAAGGCGTCAGTCTTTATATAGCTCAAGCTGTTTTTCTACTTGACTGCACAGTTGATGCATCACACTACTGATCTTTGACCTGTCACCCATGTGACCAGAATCACCAACTCTTATTGATTGTTAAAGGTGATGAAGATTCACCATCGTATAGAAGAAAATGGTAACATTTTATTCCGATAGACCACTTTAGATATTCTACTAACTAGAAGTAAGTTTGCAACTCCAAGTCGACTAGTTGTCATCTTATAAAATTAAACTGCAGATTGATTTGCGACATCCACACACACCCCTTTTCCATCACATCTTGTGTATCGTGTAGAATTTAATATTTCCCATGCATCTTCGTTTGATCACTCCTATGGTGCAAACTCATATAAATATTTCCGACACCTTGAAGGCTGTTTATTTCCATTTCTTTCCGGATGGAAGTTATTCATTTTTATTCATCCGTTTCATGCTTGTACATGTCCTAAAAGCACTGTACCTGCTCCGCATGCAGACTTCATGTCTTTAGGAAGCGATGGCTTGACTCCAGCACTCCCAGGCTCTCGTGTGGAGCTCCCGCAGACAGAAGCCTGTTAAAGGTCACGTTATTCAGCACTGTGATCTTCTGCTGTAAGCTACAGAGAACCTCATAAAGCTGAGCGGGAATATTGTCTGACGGAGTGACATGGCCCGTGGCTGTGGATGTGGAGGGGTCTTCGTGTTGGGTGGCGAGTGTGAGAGTCAAGCACGGACATGTGTGCGTTTATCACGCGTCTGCCTCCACAGACCTCCGGAGGATCGACACAGACGTGCCATTGTTCTCTCAGATAGCATCGGACGTACCGCATTATATTCCAGAGGTTTCCACAGAGGAATTCAAGCCCTCATCTACTGCAAACATGCACGCCAAGAGCACACGTGCATCCTGACACCTATATATCTCCATTAGACCGAACACTACATACCTTATGACGAGCTCTGGAAAGTTTACAACATGAGTGCATTTACATATACAGACAGGGTTTCTGCAGAGCTTACAAAGCCCTTCTGCCCTTCCACAAATCAAGACCTTAAGTCAGAGAAGAAACGTCTTCAATAAAGTTATAGCATTAAATGTTGCATGCACTGCAAAAGTGTAAATTTCTAAACATCCTTAAATCAAGATACATTTACTGGAGGTGCAAAATTAAGATATGAAGTATGAGAATAAAAAAGTGTGTTATGCTTAAATCAAGAACAATCTGTCAGCGGGGAATGAAAAGTTGTCCGAAATGTGTTCTTGTTTTAATCATAAACTCACTTCATTTTGATCAGTTTCTCATAAAACAAGACTTCATTTAATTTGACTTTTCCAGTCAATGTATCTGGATTTCTGACTCTTTAGAGATTTGCACTGGAAATTTTCACTGGAAACTGGGACAGAAATACCCAGGACAAACCTAAGTGTGATCAGGAGGTACAGTAGAAGTCATTTTAAACTATTGTTTTTGTAAAATGAATGAAAAAGTAATGGAGATCTGTTTGAAGTTGTTTTAGAAGTATTGCTAATACAACTCATGTTATGCTGTCTTTTACATAAAAACATATCGATATGTTTACATGTATTCCTTAAACGATCTGAACTTACTCTTTAAAAGGTTTTAAAGTCTTAAAAGTCTCTTCATAAAACCTGGACCCTCTCAGACTAACGCATTTCCATGATATTTTGGTATTTATTTTTTTGCTACTTCGATACTTATTTCCAGTTTTTTTTTATTATGTCGGATAGATCTTGTTTTATTTTATACAGCTTGCTCTCGAAACAGTAATGTATAGCCTGGAAATCACACTTTAGATATTCCCAGATATTTCCAAGACTGTATATAAAATAACTATATCTAATATCTATAAAAGGCATGTTTAAAGACACAAACACAGATTTCAAGAATTGAAATGATAAAGAAAAAGCTATATTTTCCTAAATTAATTTATAATACACTTGTTTGGACTCTTGTGTATCTCACATAGGGGTCAAGGATTATGAGGAAATATTGATCATGTCTAATGTTAACAGATCATTGTTGTATTTGATGGGCTTTATTGCAGTACAGCACCGTGTCAGATCACCAGCTTCTGTTCTGTCCTGGGATTCCTCTCACCTTGTGTGCTTATATTCATTCTCATTCTCATCATTTGACGTGACATATCTCAAACTGCTGGAGAATAAATGAAGAAACCTGTTTTTGCGTTCAAGATATGCTTTGATGTGTTGCAGCATAAACACATGTCTTGTTTGTTCATTTTAATAAGCATCTGTTGAACAGCAGTGAGGATTTGTATTGCTGTTCAACAATGAGTGCGGCTCTAGATTTGAAAACAAACAAACCTTCATGTGTGTTTTGTTAAAGTGTTATGTGTTTTGAGGTTTTTCAAGTTATGTTTATTCATCACATACTAAATTTTACAGGTATTCAGAAGTGAAAGCATTGAATGCGCCTGTAGGCTCTTGGATCCATCTAAGATCTAATGTTTTTGATTTTACCCTCTGTAATGTAATGTTGTGTTGTAGCATAATTCTGTACGTGATCCAGACACTAGGAGGGTCTAGACTAGACTCTGAAACTCGTTTCTAATCACTTCCCCTCATCTGTCATCTGCCCTGCTTTAACTCATGTCCTGACCTGCATGTGGATCGTCTGTTTAAAGCAGAACTGTGGATGAGCTTTATTATCTGCACCTGTATTTATTACATATGTAACGGATGTATGCCAGTAAGGGCTGTGTGTAAACCTCACTCTCCTGACCTCAAAAAGAGGCGCTCTACCTGACGCTAGAGGCTGTGCCTTTGGATTCCTTGTTAGAGCGCCCGCCTCCCGCGCCGGAAATCCGGGTCGAGACCTTCGGAGCAAGAACGGGGTTGTGGTGGTGTGGACGGGAGGGGATTTTGCATTGTGCCGTGACCCGGCACGGGAGTGAGGTTTTAAGGGGGAGAGTGTAAACGGGATGCCAGAGGGCTTGTGTGTAAACCTCACTTGACCTCAAAAAGAGGCTCTTAGCGGATCTAGAGGCTGTAGCCTTTGGCGTTCCTGTTCTAGCGCCGCTCCCGCACCGGAATCCCGGGTTCGAGACCCGCTCGGAACAAGAACGAGTTGTGTGGTGGTATGGACCCGGGAGGGGGTGTTACACATATACAGTCTGGAATATGTTGCATGATGATGACTGGAGTTGGGGAGTAAATGTACGTTTTTTTCCACAGGTGGAGAAGCAGCGCGCTGATTTGAGCCGGGAACTGGATGACCTGACAGACAAACTGGAGGAAGCAGGAGGAGCCACGGCCTCCCAGGTACAAAAAACACTGGTTATGATTGTTTATAGCCACATAAAAGGAGTATTTGAACGAATAGTTAAAGTAAATCAAATTGAATTGCATATGTTTTGTAATTGCATGCTTCAAATAGACTCTCCCGTTCAGTTTATCAGAATAGTTTTTAATCTCTAAAGGCAGAAATTGGATTTCATAATCAAATTACATTTCTATTTAATTTATGAGAATATGAAAGTGATATTTGTTTTATGCACTGCTGTTTAAAAGCTTGTGGTCAGTGTGATTTTTATTTTTTAAAGAAGCCTTCTGCTGACTAAGACTTTATCATTTATTTGATCAAAAATACAGTACAAACTGTGAAATATTACAATTTAAAATAGCTGTTTTCTGTGTGAATATACTGTAAAATATCATTTATTCATGTGATCAAAGTGTTTTTTTTCTTAGCATCATTACTCCAGTCATCAGAGTCACATGTTCCTTCAGAAATCGATCTAATATGCTGATTTGCTGTTCAAAAAAACATTTCTGGTTATTATCAGTGTTAAAAATGCTTCATATTTTTGTGAATTCAATGATACATTTTATTTTTCAGGATTTCAAAGTTCAAGTCTTTTGCAACATTATAAATGTTTTACTGAAACTTTTGATCAATTTAGTGCATCCTTGATTAACAAAAGTATTAATTTCTTAAACTTACTGACCTCAGACTTTTGAAAGATAGTGTAAAACATGCGATGTGTGTGCTGTGTGGGTGTGTGTGGTGTGTGTGTGCGTGTGTGCGTGTGTGTGTGTGTGTAGATGGAGATGAATAAGAAGCGTGAGCTGGAGCTGCAGCGTCTCCGGCGGGAGCTGGAGGAGTCGTCGGTGCAGGCGGAGGCAGTGGCCGCGGCGCTGAGGAAGCGTCACAGCGATGCTCTGTCGGAGTCGTCGGTGCAGGCGGAGGCGGTGGCCGCGGCGCTGAGGAAGCGTCACAGCGATGCTCTGTCGGAGCTGGGAGAACAGTGTGAGAGCCTGCAGAGAACCAGAGCCAAACTGGAGAAAGAGAAACAGAGTCTGAGGCTGGAGGTGGACGATCTGGCGGCTTCGCTGGACACGCTGCAGAAAGCCAAGGTCAGTTCTGGACACGCTCGGTCCCTCAGGAGATCATTAACTGCTGCAGATGTACGGCGTTCAGACTCTCCTGATGCTTGAGCACCGGAACCACATTAAAAGACCTTTATGAGAACTTATCTTGACAAGTTGCACTGTTTTACTGGTTTTAAAGGGGTTTGGGGATATCTCAGCGTTTAAACCAGATGCACCAGCTTGGCCTGGCTGGAAGACTGTTTTAAAGGAATAGTTCAGCCAAAAATATAAATGATCTGAAAATGTGCTCATCCTCAAGATGTAGATGAGTTTGTTTCTTCATCAGATTTGGAGAAATGTAGCATTACATCACTTGCTCACCAATGGATGCTCTGCAGTGAATGGGTGCCGTCAGAATGAGAGTCCAAACATGTTAATAAAAACACCGCAATAATCCACACCACTCCAGTCCATCAGTTAATGTCTTGTGAAGCCAAAGGCTGCATGTTTGTAAGAAACAAATCCCTCATTAAGACGTTATTAACTAAAATATGAGTCCATAATAACACTTCCTCAAGTGAAAAGGTCCATCTTCTGTTGTTCTCACATATCAAAATCCACCCATACATTAGTTTAGAGCTGCTTTGGCTTGTAAACGGTGCTTGATCTGTGCAGATTTCTCTCCTGATTCAGACCAGACCACCTTTTCAAAGGAGGAAGTGTTATTATGGACTCATATTTTAGTTAATAACGTTATAGTGAGGGATTTGTTTCTTACAAACGCAAACTTTTGGCTTCGCAAGATGTTAACTGATGGACTGGAGAGGTCGTGGATTATTGTGATGTTTTTATCAGCTGTTTGGACTCTCATTCTGACGGCACCCATTCACTGCAGAGCATCCCCTGGAGAGCGAGTGATGCAATGCTACATTTCTCCAAATCTGTTTTGGTGCAGATTTGGTTCTTGGGCTACAGAAATAAAAGTCTACCGCAATTGTTTTTACTGGATCTCCGTGAATCATTGCTGTAGGATTCGTTGGATCTCGTCTCAGGCCTTGAGCAGGTAAATCACGGATGACCTGCTGATCCACTGATCAAAGCTAATGTCATGTTGTGTGATCATGTGTAACATCAGGCATCGACTGACACTCAGATGAGAAAACTAGAGGAGCTTCTCTGTGACGCCAACACTAGGAATGAAGACCTGCAGAAAACTGTGAACGAGGTTACAGCAGCCAAGAACAGACTCACAGGTGACCGATGAAGACCTCACGTTAATACCGGAGTCACTACGCTTCAAACGTTCGGTTTGATACTTACTTTTATCCAACAAGGATGCATTCAATTGGTCAAAATTGACAGTTTAGATTTCAAATAAATGCTGTTCTGTTTGAACGTTCTGTTCATCAAAGAACCCTGAAAAAATTATGTATCTCAGTTTCCACAAAAATATGAAGCAGCACAACTGTTTTCAACACTGATAATAATCATAAATGTTTCTTGAGCAGTAAATCAGCATATTAGAATGATTTCTGAAGATCATGTGACACTGAAGACTGGAGTAAATTCAGCTTTGATCATAGGAATAAATTACATTTTAACATTTATTTACATAGAAAACTGATATTTTGAGTTGTAATAATATTTCACACTTTTTACTCTTATTTATCATCAAATAAATGCAGCCTTAGTGAGCAGAAGAGACTTATCTTTTAAACATTAAAAATAAATTACACAAACTTTTGAACAGTTGAGTTTTAAAAGATGTCACACTTTCATATAATCATAATTAGAGAATTGAAATAAAGAAATCATTTTAGTATAATTGCAACCTTACATCTTGTATTTGCAACTTCATATGTCAATTTTGACTATTTATTTTAATTATGGCTTAATATCTTACTAAATATAATGTACTTCTATTTTAAACTTTATCTCAGAATTACCTGTTTTATTTTTTTGCACCATTTTTGTATGTACTTTAATTAATATTTTCAGCTAAATTGATTGGCAATTGCTAGTCAGAATCAGATGGATTTTAGGGGGAGGGGATATTTTCCATTCTGATTTGATTGGATAACAATTTGGACACGCCCCTGAGTGCACGATGAGTCATCATCATTTTCACTGAGTATACAGACTCCATTTTTCTAAGGTTTATGTTTGCCATTGTTGCCTTTACTATGATAGGACATAATATAGACAGCAAGCAAAGCGAGTTGACTATTGGCTCAGACAAGGCTTTAAAACCTTGTGTAAAAATACCTTGAAATCTGTTTTGTCCACTTTTAGTGTAGCCTCAGAGGAAATACACACAAACTAAAGCCACAAACCACTCCAGATTTGATTTCATGGGCTGTTTAATCTGGTTAAATAGTTGTTAATTGGATTCACACATTTAAAAATGCTTTAAAAGTATTCAAACTTGCCTTTGCAGCTGAAAACAATGAGCTGACGAGGCAGATGGAGGAGATGGAGAACAAGGGCATCCACCTGAGCCGATCGAAAGCCCTGCTGATATCCCAACACGAGGAGCTCAAGAAACAGTTTGATGAGGAGGTCAAGGTGCGTGCGGTTAACCCATCTAACTCCAGTGGAGCGGATGGTTTTGCAGTGATGTGTGTTCGGTCTGTCGTCAGGCTAAAGCGCTGCTGGGCAGCAGTCTGTCTGCGCTGCGGCAGGAGTGTGACACGCTGAAGGAGCAGCTGGAGGAGGAGCAGGAGAGCAAACAGGAGCTGCAGCGTCTCGTCTCCAAACTCAACAGTGACGTCACGCTCTGGAGGAGCCGCCATGAGGCCGATGCTATCCAGCACAGCGACGAGCTGGAAGAAGCCAAGTATGCATTAATGGTCTAGGACATTATTGCAGGGACGCTTTGTTGTTCCTGGAACAACATTCAGAATGGTCCGGGGATACAAGGGAAATATAGATGGGAATAGGGAAGAGTTGCACAATTTAGGGAAAAAAAAATGTTTCTGATAAAAAAGGTTTGCTGGGAGTGCCAAAATGTTGTGATTATATATCAATTTGGCTGTAAAATAATAATAATAATAATACAAATAATATAATTATTATTGTTGTTGTTTCTGAAAAAATATAAAAAACTGAACTAAATACTGAATTAAAAACAAAATAACTGCTAAATCACTGCTTGCGTGTAAATGAACACAGTGCCGCCCTTCGGTCTGAAACCCATAGGGCATATATTTATTTAATTAAATCAGAACATTTGCAATTTGATAATTGCAATAAGCCTTATCATGATTTTGGTTTTATTTGAATGAATCGTGCAGTGCTAGAACAGGATTTAACCACACACCATCATCCTAGAGGATGCTGCACACTGGGGGTGGATGAGGAGAGACCCCCCCCCCCCACCACATGATTGTAAAGCTCTTTGGGTGTACAACAATATACACAATAAAGCACTATAGAAATGCATCATTCATTCATATTTGAAAAGACAGAAAACTGCACAAGAATACAGTACAATCATACCCTTCCATTTTCAATTTCATCTGATGCACATAATCCATAAAAACAATACACATATTTGGTCACTTTATTTTAAGGTCCAATTCTCGCTATTAACAACCCATTAACTACGACTTTTGCCTCCCAAACTCCTAATTTGCTGCTTATTAATATTTAGTAAGGTAGTTGTTAAATTTAGGCATTGGGTAAGATTATGGATGTAGAATATGGTTATGCAGAATATGTGCTGTCTAAGTACTAATAAACAGCCAATATGTTAATAATAGGCATACTAATAAGCAGCTAGATAATAGTGAGAATTGGTCTGTATACCAAAGTGTTACCAAATGTTCATGCAATAAGTGATGCAGTTATTATAAACCACTTTTGACTGGTTCCTCTCTGATGATTGTGTCATTGCAATTAATATACAGTAGTAAATAACAGTTAAAATTAATTAAATATATTTATTTTTGTTTGATAATGACAGATTTTTGGGGACAAAATCTCTTTTACTATACTAAAGGTTTAATATATAATCTATCTTTATCTGCTTTGTTATTGTAACGGTTAAACAAATCTAGCACACAAGATATAAATGTGCATACATGAAATCCACCCTGAATCTGCTCTTCTGCTGGGAGTTAATGAATCAAATCGATCCCAATCTATAATGTTTTGAACAACACATGCTGAATGTTTGCTCCAGATCAAAACCAAAAGTCACATGTTCAAGATTTGTTCCAATCCAGTAGCTGGATTTCTTTTGAACATCTGGGCCCAGACTGTTCTTCTGTTCATGTCCGTAACGAGTGTCCGTTGCAGGAAGAAGCTGTCGGCTCGTCTGCAGGAGGCCGAGGAGGCGGCGGAGGCCACACAGGCCAAGTGCTCCAGTCTGGAGAAAACCAAGCAGAGACTGCAGGGAGAGGTGGAGGAGCTGTGTGTGGATCTGGAGAAGGTATGAGCCCTTACAGACACACTGAAGACCAAGACGTCTCATAAATATAAAATACTACTGCACTTCCACGATTCACAAAAGCTCTTCTCTCCCATATTCACAAAAGCTCTTCCAGACAAGAAATCGCAAGCACGCACCTGCTGGTGAAACAACTGCTGGCTTGAATTACTTTTTAATTACTAACACATTTCTGCACTCATGCTGTAACGGTGTACGCTGTAAAAAATAGAAATTGAGAAAAATTCATAATTCAATGCAGCTTGATGAATCTAGATTGTCATACTTTTGTTTTATCAATTTAAATTTGTTTTTAAATGCTTTTAAATTTGTTACAGCTAATTTAAAATGCTTCTCATTCAGCCCATGTACAGCTAATTTTCTATTAGTAACGCTATAAATTGTCTAAATGTATCATTTTGGTAGCTGTATTTATACGTGAATTATGCTATCTTTGTTCTAAAGGTGCAATCACCTTATAAATCAAAGATATGTGGGATATAGTTGTTCAAGAATGGTGACAAGAATCACTGTTTCTTTGTGTTTGTGACTCAAAATGTCCTGTAAACTGTAAAATACTGTATGTAGATGTTTTTACAGTGTAGTTACTATGGTTGGGTATTTTAAATTTCACAATTAGATTAAATTTCAATTCGACTCACAAGCTTTAGATTAGTCATACATTATATTTCAAGAAAAAACTCTCAACTAATGCTATAAACTACACAAAAAACTCATGTAAGCTAGCTAACTATCATGTTTATGGTCATTAAAAGGTAAATGTGACGTTATTGATCTCGAGCTGTTTTATTGACATCTTTCTGTGGATTGATTGATTTCATGATTCTTGATTTATTTCAGTCAGTTGTTCTGTTTCTTCTGATGTTTATTTGCTGCTGTAACTATTAGTAAAGTGGATGATCGCTTCAGTAGGCCATCTGTCACCAAACATTAAACACAGCAACACTGCTCTTATTGCTTGTATTTCATTATAGAGTTGACAGAATATATACTTTTTTCAATCAAAAGTAACAAAGCATGTATTTAATGTGAGGCACTACACAGTGTTTGATAAAGTTTTGTTCATGCATCAACTGAAAACCGCATAGATTGATTCTTGGGATTCTCAGTTCATCAAAATGAGAACAATTCAAATTGAGAAGCTAATATTTTCAGCGCATCTACAACCAGCCAAAACACAATATAAGCTGGTCTTTCATGAAACACCATTTCACTACCGTAGCTGTTAACGGGTCTTATGAACGTCAGGCTTTGACAAGCAATTCTGCACAGGCCAGATTCACAGACTCGTAATGACTGTTCCTCCTGCAGGCGAACAATGTGGCCGCAGTTCTGGATAAGAAGCAGCGGATGCTGGACAAGCAGCTGAGCGACTGGAGGCAGAAGTGTGAGGAGCTGCTGTCGGAGGTGGAGAGCTGTCAGAAGGAGAGCAGACAACACGCCGCAGAGCTCTTCAAGCTCAAAACCTGCTACGAGGAGTCCGTGGAGCAGAGCGAGGCTCTCCGCAGGGAACACAAGGACTTACAGGGTAAGTGTCACATCACGTCATTATGGATATCCGTTTATTTCAAACCTTTTGTGAAGATGCATGTGTGATGGCCTGTAAAAACATGACAGATTACAGTAGAACTGAGCCAGCGTCAGTCTCCATCTGTCATTATAGGCTTGGTTTGAATAGCTGCGGCGTTCAGACCATAATTAGTTGAGTCCAACAGAAACATGCTGACTCAATAATGGACCGAAAGAATGATGATTCAGAACTCTCCAAAAATACTAACTAAACTGTAATTCTGCATCGTTGTGCAGAGTTTGATCGATCCGTGCTGTGTTTCAGAGGAGATCGCGGATCTTACCGACCAGCTGTCAGATGGAGGGAAGAGTGTCCACGAGCTTCAGAAAATGAAGAAGAAAATTGAGATGGAGAAAGAAGAGCTGCAGGCGTCACTGGAGGAGTCCGAGGCAGCATTAGAGGTCTGGAGAAATACTCCCATTTGAATTTTTAAATATATTAAAATAGGAAACTTATTTTTAATTCTAATAATATTTCACAATATTTTTAGAGCAAACAAATGCAGTCTTAGTGAGCATAAAAGACTTCTCCCAAAAACATCTTACTAACCCAAAACGTGCTAACAGTAGTGTATAGAGAGAGGCTTAGCAAACACTGCTTTTGGAAATTAATTAGGTTAAATTTTGCAAATAGAAATATTACGCACCTTTCCTGTGAC
>CM049808.1:1915785-1951736 GCA_027422405.1 Ptychobarbus kaznakovi
CTTAATTCTGTCAGCTTCTATATCTTTGCTTGCACAGTGTTTGTTTATTTTTTATAGATATTATTAAATTATATATAAATACATATTATATTATATAATATTGTTAATGTGAATTATTTTTGCCATGATCTTCATATAGTGGGAATCTAATATCCTGACTGTCAGTGTTTTTTCTATTTTTTTATTTGACATAATTCAAGGTCTCCTACAGAATTCTATTTTTGCATCTTAAACCAGCCTGAAATATTTTCCTGGTTTGAGCTGCCCAGGGGTGCGTTTTCCAAAAACAACTATGGTCGCAGGTTCCGTCATTACCAATAGAGTTCAATGGAACTAACGACCATAGTTAGCTAACGATGCTTTTGGGAAACGCAGCCCAGCTTGTTTAGCTGATTGGTAGTTCTCAATTCAGTTCAGTTCAAAAGCAGCTTCACAAAATGTTTGTTTCAATGTTACAATTCTCAAAGTTCTAAAAACCTGAAGTCCAGACTGGGAGGCCGAGACCACCAAACCAGCTTAGACTGGTTTTAAATATGCTTTAATCAGTTATTGTAAAGATAAACATTTCCAAAACGCCCAGTGAAACAGTAGCGAATGGGATATTTTGTTGGTTTCAGGAAGAGCCATCAGAGAGCGCTGGAGTCTCTGCAGGCCAGTGTGGATGTGGAGGTGAAGGTGCGCTCGGAGGCGACCCGGCTCAAGAAGAAGATGGAGAGTGATGTGAATGAGCTGGAGGTTCAGGTGGACCAGCTGAACAAGAACAACACGGAGCTGATGAAGACCGTGAAGAAGATGCAGCAGCAGATCAAGGTGCAGCTGGCGTTCACGCAGGAGATCACGCTGATGTATGGGGGGGGGGTACAGATTTTGTTCGTTTGCCCACTGACAAAGAAATAATCAGTCTATAATTTTAATGGCAGGTTTGTTTGAACAGTGAGAGACAGAATAACAACAAAAAAATCCAGAAACATGCATTTAAAAGAAGTTATAAATTGATTAGCATTTTAATGAGGGAAATAAGTATTTGATCCCCTATCAATCAGCAAGATTTCTGGCTCCCAGGTGTCTCTTATACAGGTACGGAGCTGAGATTAGGAGCACTCTCTTAAAGGGCTTGTTACCTGTATAAAAGACACCTGTCCACAGAAGCAATCAATCAATCAGATTCCAAACTCTCCACCACGGCCGAGACCAAAGAGCTGTCCAAGGATGTCAGGGACAAGATTGTAGACCTGCACAAGGCTGGAATGGGCTACAAGACCATCACCAAGCAGCTTGGCGAGAAGGTGACAACAGTTGGTGCGATTATTCGAACTGGGGTCCATACAAGATCTCACCTCGTGGAGATTCAATGATCAAGACGGTGAAGGAATCAGCCCAGTACACGGGAGACCAATCAATGATCTTGTCAAGAAAGGCAGCCATAGTCACCAATTGGTAACACACTACGCCGTGAAGGACTGAAATCATGCAGCACCCGCAAGATCCCCCCTGCTCAAGAAAGCACATGTACAGCCCGTCTGAAATTTGCCAATGATTCAGAGGAGAATCAAGCTCTTTTGCATCAACTCTACTCGCTGTGTTTGGAGGAGGAGGAATGCTGCCTATGACCCCAAGAACACCATCCCCACCGTCAAACATGGAGGTGGAAACATTATGCTTTGGGGTGTTTTTCTGCTAAGGGGACAGGACAACTGCACCGCATCAAAGGGACGATGGACGGGGCCATGTACCGTCAGGGCCAGGACATTGAAAATGGGTCGTGGATGGGTATTCCAGCCATACCTGTCAACACTCCGGTTTTTCCCGGGAGTCTCCCGTATTTCACACCCATCTCCTGCCCCTCTCCTGTTTTGTTATTTCTCCCAAGAAACTCCCGTAATTTGCATGGCCCAAATCTAGTTATATGAATAATCACATTTTTATTTTATTCCAAGGTTGTACAGTGGCCAGATAATGTATGAAACGCATCACCCAACGCATCACCTCACACAATCTACACAATACACATTTCAAACCATTCGTGGCCTCAAACTGGCAACCTACAACCCAGTTGCGCTGTTGATCTCTGCGCAAGAAGTAGACGCGGGAAGTTGAATCTAGCATCGGTGGTAGAAATGGAAGGAGAAGAGTCAGGTGGTGCTCCGGCAAAAAAAAAAAAATGTTGGTGTAAATTAAACAACAGCTGGACGGAAAAATGTAATTTCTTGTCTCAAAGCCGTAAACAATGGCATGCCTTTTGCCAAGTATGTCGCACTGATTTTAATATCGGACGCGGTGGGAAAAATGATATCTCAGCATATTAAATCACAGCGGCACATTCGTGTAGCCGAGGCACAGAAGGGCAACACATACTATACACAATGTTAATGTTATGTATGTTACAATGTAAAGTAATGTAATTTGTTCCACGGTGTTTAACTGCTGTGCAGTGTTTCTGTTTAATAATAAAAAATATATATATATATCCACAAAGAGAAGTGGGACAAAATCCCTCCTGAGATGTGTGCAAACCTGGTGGCCAACTACAAGAAACGTCTGACCTCTGTGATTTAACGAGTACTAAGTCATGTTTTGCGAAGGGGTCAAATACTTATTTCACTCATTAAAATGCAAATCAATTTATAACTTTTTTCAAATGTGTTTTTCTGGATTTTTTTGTTGTTCTGTCACTGTTCCAATAAACCTAGCATTTAAATTATAGACGGATCAATTCTTTGTTAGTGGACAAACGTACAAAATCAGCTAGGATCATCTATATTGTTTTACTGTATGTGTGTCTCCTGCAGGAGCTCCAGGCTCAGCTGGAGGAGGAGGCGCGTGTGCAGGAGGAGCTGAGGGAGGAGCAGGTGCTGCTGGAGCGCCGCTGCACTCTGCTGGTCTCTGAGAGCGAGGAGAACCGCGCCGCGCTGGAGGCGGCAGAGAGAGTGCGCAAGAGCCTGGAGACGGAGCTGCACGAGACCGCAGAGAAAAACAACACCCTCGACAGCCAGGTGCTGATCCACACCACGCGACAGCACACTAGACTCATCATAACCTTCATTATATCACAGTCCTTATCAGGTCATGAGTTGATGCTGTGTCATATCACAGAATCTTTATTTCTTCTCCATGGATTCCTTACAGTACATTTACAAACTCTCAGAAATGAACAAGGCCAAAGATAACTAAACTAAAAAAACTAAAAACGTCTCTTGAAATAAAATTAACATGAACTGAAATAAAATAAAATATTAAAACATATTGTATTTTAGGTAGTTTGCCAAGGCACCGTTTCACATTTCCATTTATTTTATTTTATACTACAATAACTATAACTGAAATAAAAGTGCATACAACTATACAGACATATTCAAAACTACTAAAATGACAAAAACACAACTAAAATGAAACTGAAGCGTTTTGGAATAATTCAACCAAACACATCCGATTTGAGCTTAATCAGATATATACAACATAAACGAAATATTAAAACACGTGTAAGTCACATCCTGTAACAATGTAACATTATTCATATAAATATGTTTTAAACTCATGCAGTCGTTGTTTGATGATTGATTGCGGTCACTTTTGAGTTTTCATGCCCAGATCTACTTCCTGCTGTTGTATTTTGAGTGTGATTCATGGGCAAAAAATCAATCAATCAATAATAATACTAAATAAAATAGAATAAATAAGCTGTACACATTTCTATAGATAAAGCTATTGTTATCATGAATTATTTTGGCCACAATAATTAGTGAAAATCGGATATTGTAACAGTCCATATGTTTTTATTTCCAGGGCAAATATAAAACGTTAATTTCTAACATGGAGTACCAAACTAAAACCTTCTGTGTTATTTATTCATGTATTTTTGGACATAATCAGTGTTTTTTACAGAACTCTACTTTTGCAGTGCCTCTGTCCTTTTTTCTTTTTAGAATTATAGAAGTACAAGAAACAGAGGTAATTTATCATTTTTATATGCAAATGAAGTCCAACATTTCTCATTTTCATTTAGTTTAACTTGTACTAAAATAACTAAAACTAAAATAGAAATAAAAGTGAATAAAACTATATCGAGACATATGCAAATACTACTAAAAATGACAAAAACTAAAATTACTCTAAAATTTAAATGAAAATAGAAAATATAAAAGTAAAAAAATAATTAGAATATTAAGAGCTTTTTAAAAATAATTATATCAGTACAAGACAGATCATTTCTAATATTTGTAAATGCAAACGATGCTCTTTAATTTGATCACGTTGCTAATCTGCTGTTTGACGTGAACAGAGCTGTTGTGTGCTCTCAGTTCCAGAGTGTGTCCAGCGGGAAGCGGAAGCTGGAGGTGGACGTTCAGCAGCTGACGCAGGAGCACGAGGAGCTGCAGACTGAACTCCGAGCAGCCAACGACAAGGCCAAGAAATCTGCATGTGAGGTACAGAGTGACACACCAACACAAACACACAGCGCTGAGAGATGGTGCCGAGTGTGACGCTGTGCTGCCGGTCTGCAGACGGCGCGTGTGCTGGAGGAGCTGCGTGTGGAGCAGGAGCACATCATGCATCTGGAGCGCGTCAAGAAGAGCCTGGAGCTCCAGATGAAGGACATGAGCGGCAGACTGGAGGAAGCTGAGCAGATGGCCATGAAGGGAGGGAAGAAGATCATTCAGAAGCTGGAGGGACGGGTAAACCTCGTTAACCTAATGAGCGGGGCGGGGCCATACATATTAGCACATAAGATATTGATGAGCATATTCATTTAGAATTATTGGGGAAGGAAATGCTTTCCACATGTTTGTTAGAGCTTGAGAGTGAATGTTCACAATTAAACCTGAAATTGGCAAACTAAGTTATACTTAAACATAATTAATTAGTCATAATTAATCTTATAAGTTATAGATATGAAATAAAAAGTCAGGCATTCCTATGAAAGATCATAATTGACAAAAAGTTGAAATTGACATACAACGATACAATGATGAGATACAGTCTAAATTATGACATAAATGTTATGGTTATGAAATAGTCAAATATGAGGAATGTGCTATATTGTCATAAAGATGACAAAGAGGTTAAAGGTTAATTTTTACACACTGCACTAAGTCAAAATAGACATTCTAAGTTATGAGATTAAAAGTTTACATTGTGACAGAAGTTATAGTTATGAACTAAAAGTCAAAATGATGACATACGATGACATTTATATGTTGAAAAGTCATAAATTCAAGTCAAATTGTTTCATATTTATGAGATGTTGAAATTACAAGTTATAGTTGACAAAAAGTCAAAATTGTCATTTAGTGATTAACTTATGATTAAAGTCATAATGCATTTTAGTATACAATAGTAATATATTTAATTTTATCGGTTTGCGGTGAAGAATGTCCAGAGCTTATCATCACAGTTTGATCTGGTTCGTTGATCCAGCCCTGATCCGAGTCTGTGTGTGGTCTCTGTAAACACTCAGGTCAAGGAGCTGGAGCTGGAGCTGGACAGCGAGCAGAAGAGACACGCTGAGACGGTGAAGAGCCTGCGGAAGAACGAGCGGCGTCTGAAGGAGCTGCTCTTCCAGTCCGAGGAGGACCAGAAGAACCAGCACCGCATGCAGGAGCTGGTGGAGAGACTCCAGATGAAGATGAAAGCCTACAAGAGACAAGTGGAGGAGGCGGTAGGACACTGCTGCTGCTAACCCGTGGGTTATGCTGGTTAGTGCTGGTATAAACTCACCCGCTTCACTGCCAGTCAAAGCAGCATGAGGATATTCCTGCACTAAAGTAAAGCAAAGCCGGCTGCAAACCAGCATAAACCAGCATAAACCAGCCTGGGGCAGCATGACATTTGAGGGTTTTTATAACGATTGTAACTCTCATAGATTTGACCTTTATTTTCACATATGTCTACATTTAGGCCCACTAATACACCTTTCTATGGAAACCCATTTCTGACACATATGAATAAAATGCCTGCTTTGGTCAATCAGAATTATACAAAAAGCCAGAAATATGACGTAAAAAATGGACGTGATGAAAAACCATAATTGACATAAGTCAAAATTGACATGCAAAATTATAATTATGATACACATCTTAATTATGACTTAAAAATTGTAGTTATGAAATAAAAATTCTAAATATTTTTTAAAGTTATTATACTAAGTTAAATTATGACAAAAGCATATATAATTAAAAGTCAATTATGACAGTCATAATTATGGCATACAAGTTGAAATTGACAGTTGTGTTTATGAGATAAAGTCTCATGACAGAAGTTATAGTTATGAAATAAAAAGTCCAATAATTACATACTAAGTCATTTATGAGATAAAGACATTAATATGAAAAATCTGAATTGACATGTCAAAATCAATAAGTAAAATTATGAGATAAAATGCTTAATTGGGAAAATGTATAGTTATGAAATAAAAACTATAATGTCATATTTATGAGATAAAAAGTCATACTGATGAAAAAGGGCGTAATTATGACATACCTCTAAAAAGTCACAATTATAATAGAGATAAAAAGTCTTAATTATGATATATGTTATGAAATAACGCAATGACATACAAAGTCATATATAAATATAAATTATGGCAGTCATATTTATGAGATGAAAAATTTAAATTGAGACGATCATACTTATTAAATCAATTCAAAGTTGAGTCATTTTATATGATACAAATATTTGTGACAAAGTCCTCGTTATGACATAAAAAGACAAATAATATTGACTTTTTACTCATAATTTGGATTTTTCGAATAATCATAATCATGATTTGCCAAAGCACGATAATGTTTATGTGGATGTCTTCAACATTTTATGTTACGTAAATTAACAATAATTTATGTATTATGAAAAAACATGAATTAACAATAAGCGAAAAATGATAGTAGTGCAACACATAATCAATAATACAAATGTAGTATAAGAAATGTATCAGTATATTGTATTATTATTGTAATGAACATAGCCTTCGATGCTGATATGAAAATGAATAAACACAAACAGAATGCTCATCTGAGCTTTTCTTTGAAGTGTATGAAACTCTGTCCAGCTGTCAATCATACAGCATGTCTCTGTTGATGCCCAGGAGGAGCAGGCGAACGTGAATCTGGCCAAGTACAGGAAGACGGTTCATGAGCTGGACGACGCAGAAGAGCGGGCCGACATCGCCGAGTCTGCGATCACCAAGATCAGGACCAAGAACAGAGGCAGCTTCGGCAAAGGCTACTCCTCAGTGAGTGTCTGTCAGGACAAGTGTTACGCCATCCGTCTCCAGCAAGAGTCAGTAACACTCTGCTCGTGTGTGTGTTTGATGCAGGGTTACAGCACTCCCTATCCAGGCCTGGTGAGGTCACCCAGCTCTGTGGGGTCAGAGGGCAGAGGTGAGAAGGTCACGGATGACAACGAGACAATCAGCTCTCTCATTCCCACGTACTTGAATTCAATCAAGAAACTCATGATCGATTAGAATCAGAGATTTCTCAGTCTTCTGGATTCATCATTTTTGTCTTAAAATAACTGTAAACATATCAATCTTTTTCTTACAACAAGTATCTATGTTCAGTATTATAGTTGGTATCATCAGCATGACTATATTATCAAGAAACGGTCATGTTGATTACACCTTTGTGCTAGTTTGATTTTGTAAAGATCGAGTGTTTCGTTTATTTTGTAATGTAGTCCAAGGAATAGTTCACCCACAAATGAAAGTATTCACCCTCAAGCCATGCATCAGATTTGGAGAAATGTAGCATTACATCACTTGTTCACTAATGGATCTCTGCAGTGAATGGGTGCCGTCAGAATGAGAGTCCAAACAGCTGATAAAAACTTCACAAAAGCAGCGTGTTTGTAAGAAACAAATCCATCAAGACATTTGAAAATAAAATACAAGCTCATAATCCGGACTGGACCGGAGTGGTGTGGATTACTTGTGGATTATGTGATGTTTTATCAGCTGTTTGGACTCTCATTCTGACGGCACCCATTCACTACAGAGCAACAGAACAAGTGATGCAATGCTACATTTCTCCAAATCTGATGAAGAAACAAACTCCATCTCCATCTCGGATGACCTGAGGGTGAGCACATTTCCAACACATTGCTTTTTAATGAGGACAGTTTTAGTTATACATGGTCAACAGGACAAATACGTTTCTGTTATGAAGTACACATTCACTTTGAAATTAAATCATAATATTCTGAAAAAATTGAAATGCATTGATATACATTCAGTATATGTTATTCTCTTGCTCAGTAGTGTCATGTTTGCATTATTTTTGTATTTATTGATGACAGCTACCTAAATAGTGCAAACAAATGAATCCTATTTAGTTAAACATTCAATTTAATGTCATTTATATTACAGAAAACATAATAAATGGATGATATTCAGCAGTTATTCTTCATTTACATCCTTGTATAACAGGGAGAGAATGAATTATTGGAACATGTACATCAGTAATGCAGATGCGTTAAATTCATAAGCTGTCCGAAAAACAATGAAATCCAGTTTAAACATCTTGATGATCCTTTAGGAAAAAATGATTTCATATAAAAATAAGCAGTGCGGAATCATTTACATATATTATTTGTAGCTCTCTCACTATAGAGTAAATGGTTTGGGGAAACAATATTGGGTCCAAATAATAACTGTCTGAGACTTCTGTATATTGGAACAAGACAGAAAATAAAACCTCTTTACATGTGTTTGTGTTCATTTCTTAATTGAGTATGAAGTAATGTAAACCCTGAGTCCACGACGGCAGTTTGAGACTGAACAGCTGTACTCATATACAATATAATACCAGATCTGTCAAAACAAATATGGATATGTTTATGATTTTGCATTGAGTTGAAATCAACACTGAGCCTCTTTACTTGCTGATCCATGTTTCTGGTCTGGTCCTGAATCAGATGCTCATTTTGGTAAGTAACTCCCATTTCTGTTTTTGACAAGGTACAGTTCTTTCTCTTATTGAATATCCTGATTTGACTAAGAAATAAATCATGTTCACTTTAAAGAGACAATTCACCCAAAACTGAAAATTCTGTCATCGTTTATAACCCTCAAGCTGCTCCAAAGAGGAAGAGTTTCTTTCTTCTGTTGAACATTAATATCAATGGTATGCAACTAAACAACTGTCAATGGCTACCGTCAACTGTTTAGTCACATTTTTTTCCATACAGTGGAAGTCGATGGCTACCAGGGTTGGAAATTATCAGGGGCTTGGGGGCTTCACCAAAATGTCCCACAAATTCAAGATAAACAATTAAAAATCAATTGCTGCTGTTGCAATTAAAACGAAATGTGAAAATGATGAAAAAGTGTCTATTCTTGGAATTACATTTAGATTTCGCTCACACTGCATCACAAATGCTTTTCAAGCCTTTTGTGTTTTTTTTTGCAGCGTTGAGCCTTATAACCAATCATATGAGTTTCTGTTGAGCTTAAGAATGCGATGGCCAATCAGAGGCATTCTAATTATTCAGTGCTGAACTCCCTCATCTTAAACAACACTGCGCAGAACACAGATATGATGTAAATAAAAGATTCATTTAGTAGCTTCAGTGATTATAATTGGAGTTTTTCATAACTTGTGCTAGACAAGAGTAACGTCATGGACGACATGTTTGTCTGAAGCACAAGCCGTTTCCCCATAACGCTCAAACAAAACATGTATTCTATTAATTAACATTAACAATCACTATTACAGCATCAAGAGCAATAATCGACAATAGTCATTTTTGTCATAATATTGCAGCAATATTAGCTCCTGTTTTTAAACATATAATTTAATTACAATTTGAACAGACAATTGCTATTGGCAACAGTTTAAAATATTTTGATTGATTGAAGTAATTGGTTAAATCCAAGCGTTTAACATTAAAAACAACACAGATACAATTATTAAGTTGGTGATAAAAAATTCCCCTCAGGAATGTAAAAAATGCCCCTGGAAATCAAAAAAATGCCTCTTAATGGAAAAGTAAATTTCTGACCCTGACGGATACCATAAACTGTTTAGTTCAGTACCATAATTTTTTCCATACTATGGAAGTCAATGGCTACCGTCAACTGTTTGGTTACCAACATCCTTCAAAATATCTTCTCTTGTGCTCAACAGAAGAAAGAAACTCGAACATGTTTGGAACCACATGGAAGTGAAGTGAATGATGACAGAACGATCATTTCTGTGTGTACTGTCGCGAGAGCTTTGATTAGTCACAGAACTGAAATCAGCTGTAATAGTTGATGCAGCAGCAGCATTTACAGTATATATTAGTACAGCACATGCATGAATCCTAATGGCATGATTGCATCAGTAGATACTGACAAACACATCAGTTCTCCTGCAGATGTTCACAGTCTCGAGAGCTTTTTCAGTCAGATCTGTGGGAAGGTTATGGTATATAACCCTCTGCTCGGTTTGAGTCGTGTTCGTTCTCCTGGTTTAGGCCTCAGAGGGGTTTTGAGAGATCAGACCTAGCACTTTCTCTTCAGCCGGTGCTGTGTTTCAGCGTCTCTAAAGCAGCCGGACGAGGGAACGAGAGCGAGTCTGATGGTCTCAGATGTCCATGTTCACCGGTCTCAGCTCGCCCGTCTTGTGTTCTTTGACCCACAGCTCTCGGTCTCGGGCGGGGTCCACGCTCCGCAGGAGTTTGTCCACCGGCTCTATGGTCTGGAGATGAAACGGCAGGTTATCATCACTCATGATCTGCATCAGACTGAACTGTATGAGTGAGTGTGGTTAACTCACGCTTTGGTTGAACATGTCGGTCTCGTGTCGTAGCGTTGTGTACTGACACAGATGCTGTCTGATCATCTCCACACGCTCCACCTCCAGACACTCCAGCTCCTGTCAGGAACAAGACGTATGGAGATGGTCTATTTGATTCGGGGTTTAAGAGAAAATGCTTTTGTTTTTAAATCAGTTTTATGGCATCCTTTTCTTGCATCTCTTAGTAGTGTTGAAACATCAAGTTTCCCAGAATTTCTCTATTCTGTAGAGAGTCCTACATCACACAACTTCTCCATTCTTATACAAATATAAGAAGCACTTTACAATAAGGTCCCACGAGTTAAGATTAGTTCATTCGTTAAGCAATGCATTGCTCATTGTTACAGGATTTATTAATCTTTGATAATGTTAGTTTAAAACTGTTCATTATAGTTGTCAGCTCCGGTCCAATAAATATGAACAGATGCAACTTTATTCATGTTTAGTAAATTTTGAGTAAACATTAACAGAGATTAATGAATGCTTTAGAGGTATTTTGCATTGTTAGTTCATGTTAACTAATGTGTGTGTGTGTGTGTGTGAGTGTGAGTGAGTGTGTGAGAGTGTGTGTGTGTGTGTGGTGTGTGTGTGTGGGCATGTTATATGGTTTATGTTGTGTAATGTGGTATGTGTGTTGTGTTTATGAGTGTGTGTTTGCAGAGTGGTGTGTGTGTGTGTTTAGGTGTGTGTTTGTGTAGTGAGTGTGTGTGTGTGTGTGTGTGTGTGAGTGTGTGTGTGTGTGTGTGTGTGTGTGTGTGTGTGTGTGTGTGTGTGAGTGTGGTTTAGTGTGTGTGTGTGTGTGTGTGTGTGTGTGTGTGTGTGTGTGTGTGTGTGTGTGTGTGTGTGTGTGTGTGTGTGTGTGTGTGTGTGTGTGTGTGTGTGTGTGTGTGTGTGTGTGTGTGTGTGTGTGTGTGTGTGTGTGTGTGTGTGTGTGTGTGTGTGTGTGTGTGTGTGTGTGTGTGGTTTAGTGCATTGGTTTAGTGTGTGAAGTGGTAAAAGTGATTTATTTTAGGATTCTTACATCATGATCTGAGAGTAGCTTTATTATGTCATTACAAATTCTTGTTATGTTTGTAAGTTCGCAGTTAACTGAGAGTAGCTAACATGTGTTAGTACGTCCAAGGCTTTATCCATCGTTTTCTCCCCCCAACACTAAAACATCATCATTGCCATGTCTCGTTTGACTATCTTAAGTGGCATTATCTGAAGAACGGTCCATATCTGTGTTCACCCAGAGCTGTTACTGGGGTCTGTGAAAGCGCAGTCAGTCTCTCACCAGACTGCTGGTCACCATCTCCTCAAACCACTTGGACTGGGACTGATTGTAGAGGTCCACACATCGCATCAGATCATCACCTGAAGATACACAGAACATTGAAGTCATCAGCATGGGCAGATACGTTTCTCTGTTTGTCAGAAGCACAGACACACACCGGCTCGTGATGGAACGGTTATTATTACACCTGGTGAGGCACATTTAGAATCATTTCATATTTCTAAATTAAAAGTGTAGCACTTTTTTGTTTCAATCCAGAGTTTCCACAGATTTTGTGTTGAAATGATTAATAAAGGGAAGGTGCAGAATGAAGAGAAACAGAAGCAGTGAACAAATGATTCAATTCAGTGACGTGTTTTTGATTTTCTTTCTTTTATAGTTAATTTCTGTCACACGAATGTTGCCAACATTGATTTTTGCAGTAATAATCCACACGTGTAAATAAGAGCACTGCATTTACAGTATATCAGTATTTTCAATTCCACTGGAAAAGTGCTTAAATACTTACAATCACTCTGAAATGCTTCAACGTGTTTATTTGACTGTTTTTAGAGATGATTTAAATCAAATAAAATTGAAAATCATCTGCTCACTTCACTCTGTGCATCAACTCCTAGTTAATAATACTTTATTCATCTGTTTGTCTCTGACGTGTCTGATTACATTTCTAATATATATATATTATGAAGGAAACAGAAGGTAAATAAAAAGGTAGGTTAAGAATGTAAATATTGCACAAAAGAAACACTGTTATTATCTATATTTCTATAGAAACCCAAATGTCTTTTTAGTCTGTGAACACTGATATGTTTACAGTCATATGTGGTTATTTGTGGTTATATATGCATTTATTTCTGTTGAATGTTCTGCTTCATTTATTTGACTTCTGTCAGAAAGGATTGGACAGAGTAAAGTGAGCGGATGAGTGTTGCTGCTAGTGAACATAATTACAGTTTTATAAAGAACAAAGTCGATCATTTTAGTAACAATTCAAACGTGTAGTAAAAGTCATATTTAGTGAATGTGATCTTAAATATTTAAAAACGAGAAAAACTTTGCATGTGATGTTTGATGTGTAACATACTAGAATTTCACATCATGGATTATTATTTTCAACTTCCTCTTTAATAACCATAATGTAACACTAGATGTCAGCAAACACAAACATTCCTCCAGGTTTGCTGTTTATTAGGTTTGTGTTCACAGTAGAATACTTAATAGTATGTCTTTCAGTGATTGCTCTCAGAGGAAGTCACATGCGTCTCATGTGTAAGGCTTGTATTGTCATGGACGGTTGAGAGGCTTGCTGAAGCTGTACTGACCGGCCTGCGTGGATTTCCTGCGCGCTTTCTTGATGTCCTCCTCGACCTTACTGCTCAGTTTGATCTCCAGCTGCTGGGTCTTTAACTCCAGATCCTTCTGCCGGTCTGCAAGCGCTTTCCGTGCCTGAAGAAGAGACGATGTGTTTTGGGTGTTCATGTTGAGATCCAGATGCTGCTGAATAAATCAGAGCTCTCGCAGTACAGTGAGGTGAACCATTAAAGGTGCACTGTGTAATATTTAGGATAATCTATAGACAGAAATGCAATATAATATACATAACTACGTTTTCAGAGGAGTATAAAGACCTTACTTAATGAACTGTTATGTTTTTATTACCTTAGAATGAGCGATTTATAACTACATATACCGCGGGTCCCCTCACATGGAAGTCGCCATCATGTTTCTACAGTAGCCCTAAACGGACAAACTGCTCTACAGAGCGCGTATGGCGATGACGACGGCATCTTAGCCCTGTATCGGCCACCGTAGCTTCTCTAAAGGGAGGGGTGAGCGGAGGACTGAGCCGTTGGTTGCAATTCGCAAACTCAACCGCTAGATGCCGCTAAAAACTACACACTGCACCTTTAAGGAACTTCAAAGATGTATATTTACTACCTCTAATAATTAAAATCCTTATAACAATAGCATATTAAAATCAAGACAATTCAAATCACTTGTTCTTTACATTACGCTCTTTCTTAAAGGGACAGTTCAATCTAAAATAAAAATGCTGCCAATTACTTACACTCATGTCTTTCTATATTTCTATATTTGTATATTCAAACTTGGCATTGATGCAACTGATCATAAAACATGCGAGAACCAGCGCCGTTTGCTGTGTGAGTGTGTAAATAATGAGCGTTTGTTCTGAGTGCGCCGTCCCTTTAAAAGACTTTGTTTTGTTCCTGTTGGCCGGATCAGTAAATGCTCTATGAGAAGGTCATTGGTATGAGATTATAAATAGAAACCCAATGGGCTCCAGAGACGAAAACGGTCCACTTCTTCAAAAAATATGCTGGACATTTAATAATGCATGAGAAAAATCCCTGTAACTTCAGAAGAGGCTAAATATGAAGACTACATATGGCCATATTTCATGACAGATGAGATGAATCATGTTTGCAGTCAGTACCTTCTCCACGGTGGCGTTTCGGCTGGCCAGCTGCTTCCTGAGATCCGCCATGTGATGGTCGAACTTCTTCATGTCCTTTTTGAAGTTTTCTCTGAATATCAGCAGAGGCTTTTCCACTTCACTCTGAAGCTGAAGCACATCAGAGACAGACCGAGTATTTTACTTTAGAACGCTGCAAGAAACTAAAGCCAAAAGTTAAAAAAGAGCCTCCTACATCATGTCTTTTTATCGCTTCAGTGTTAGAGATGCATGTACGTGTATATGTGTGTGTAACATCTGCTCTCATATTCTTCAGAGAGCGGAACATCAGCACAGAGCACATTCCTCCAGACCAGCTGTGCGTTTCGAACCGGATCAGAATGAATCCTACAGGCTTTGAATATCTGCATCTTTCTATTGCAACAGCTCACCTTGGAGGAGAACTTGAGATGAACTTCTGCTTCATCTGCCAGGCTTTTCTTCAGCTGAGCCCAAGCTTCTCCAAGCGTGCTGAGAGAAGATGACAAGGCACAATATATTTAATAAAATATGCATTAAATGTAACATTTTAAATATAGGGTCTTATTACATATATTAAAGATATTTTATAAAAAAAAACGTATTTCTATTTTTAATACATAGTTTTTATAAATGTACTAAATACATTTTAAATAAAATATATAATACATTTTTTTATGTATTTTAAATATAAAATAGTATTATATATATATATGTATACATGTATATAATATAATTAGTATAACTCTTGTGGCTCTTTTTCTTCTCTCTGCTTGGATATGAACGCTGCAGTCACGAGTGTTGAATGTTGAGCGCATCAGACTCGACCGCCTCATTCCTGAGATGTTTCAGATGTTTAGACTGAGCCGTTCTGAGGCCTTCCGTTCGGACTGACGCACCGATTCAAAGGAGAACTTTCAATAAAAGACGTGGGTGGAATTTAACAATCTAAACTTTAGAGTCAAATCCACAAGGCTGAATATCAATATTTTTCTTTCTCACTGTTGGTAAGGGAAGATAATTCTGTATGAATCCATAAAAATACATCGGATGATTCATTTCTCTTCAGACATCAGATTCCAACCTCGACCTCTGGTCTCTGCTTCTGTTTACCGAGAGAGGTGGGCAATATAGCTATTATACATACATATATTTTTCAGTATTTTGACTTTTTCATTAAACATATATCTTTATATTATTTATTTTTCTTTTGGTCAGCAGGGCTGCATTTATTGATCAAAAATATGGTAATTTATTGAATAAAATATTATTAAAAAAAAAAGTTTTCTATGTGAATATATGTTAAAATGTAATTTATTGCGGTGATCAAATCTGAATTTTCAGCATCATTGATTATCATTATCATTGATCATCTGATTCTTCAGAAATCCTTCTTATATTCTGATTTGCTGATCAAGAAATATTTCTGATTATTATCAATGTTGAAAACAGTTGTGCTGGCAAATATTTTTGTGGAAACTGTGATACATTGTACTTTTCAGAATTCTTTGATGAATAGAAAGTTCAAAAGAACAGCATTTATTTGAAATATAAATCATTTGTAACATTATAAATGTCTTTACTGGCACTTTTGATCAACTTAATGCACACTAGATGAATAAAAGCATTAATAAAATAAATAAATAAATAAATAGGACCCCAAACCTTTGAGCAGTAGTGTATATAATGTATATGCAGCATACAGCACCAATGGCACATGATCAGCTCTAGAGGCCAAGTCATACAATGGCAAAAATGCAAAGCCAAAAGGTCACGACCTGCAATTCTGCAACAATGATTTCTGCACGGCAGCAACACAAGCAGTGAATTTAGGAATAAACAAGAGGTTGTGAGCGCAGACGTAGGAGCCGGACAAAAAAAAACAATGGTCATTACAAGCGACGACACAGTGGGGGCTGAGAGTCAGAAGAATGGCGGGAATTGTGTCGTCTGTCTGTGGGCGGCGCTCGATGACACGCTTCGCATTGTACATGAAACAATTAGCCTTCTCTACCAGACTGATGCACGGCTGACAAAAAAATCCCTGGCAGTTGTGCTGATACCAAACACTAAAAGTGTATAGCAGCTGACGGTGATTTACAAAAAACATGCGCACTTGATAGTGAGGATGTGTGACACTGAAAGTGATAGTAATCCACACCACTCCAGACTGGGTGTGCCTCACATGTATGGACAAGTGAAGCTGCGGGCTCTTTTATCGACCCCTGGTGGCTGGCTGCATTACAGGTCACAAACCCCGCCCTCTCCATGTAAACGAATGGGACTTCAGTCAAAAAAAAAAAAATAACACTTCCAATACAATTTTCCAAAATATCGTTTTGGTCATTTAAGACAGTTGTTATCACTCTGATATGTGTTCTATTGTTAATTTTTGTGATAAGTTTAATTTTAGCTAGTAATTTGATGCTATAAAAACGGGTGTGTCATTACGGCTGATTGGGTCTGTGGGAGTTTGATTCCGCGGCTCCACCTCGCGACACTACTGCGCAGACTCTGGCTCCAAACGAATCTCTACTGCGCAGGTTCTGGCTCCAAACGAATCTCTACTGCGCAGACTCGGGCTACAAATGAATCTCTACTACGCAGACTCTGGCGCCAAACGAATCTCTACTGTGCAGACTCTGGCTCCAAACAAATCTCTACTGCGCAGACTCTGGCTCCAAACGAATCTCTACTGTGCAGACTCGGGCTACAAACGAATCTCTACTGCGCAGACTCTGGCGCCAAACGAATCTCTACTGCGCAGACTCTGGCTCCAAACGAATCTCTACTGCGCAGACTCTGGCTCCAAACGAATCTCTACTGCGCAGACTCGGGCTCCAAACGAATCTCTACTGCGCAGACTCTGGCTCCAAACGAATCTCTACTGCGCAGACTCTGGCTACAAACGAATCTCTACTGTGCAGACTCTGGCTCCAAACGAATCTCTACTGTGCAGACTCTGGCTACAAACGAATCTCTACTGTGCAGACTCTGGCTACAAACGAATCTCTACTGCGCAGACTCTGGCTACAAACGAATCTCTACTGCACAGACTCTGGCTACAAACAAATCTCTACTGCGCAGACTCTGGCTACAAACGAATCTCTACTGTGCAGACTCTGGCTACAAACGAATCTCTACTGTGCAGACTCTGGCTCCAAACGAATCTCTACTGTGCAGACTCTGGCTCCAAACAAATCTCTACTGCGCAGACTCTGGCTCCAAACGAATCTCTACTACGCAGACTCTGGCTCCAAACAATCTCTACTGCGCAGACTCGGGCTACAAACAAATCTCTACTGTGCAGACTCTGGCTCCAAACGAATCTCTACTGTGCAGACTCTGGCTCCAAACGAATCTCTACTGTACGCAGACTCTGGCTACAAACGAATCTCTACTGCGCAGACTCTGGCTCCAAACGAATCTCTACTGTGCAGACTCTGGCTCCAAACGAATCTCTACTGTGCAGACTCTGGCTCCAAACGAATCTCTACTGTGCAGACTCTGGCTACAAACGAATCTCTACTGCGCAGACTCGGGCTACAAACAAATCTCTACTGTGCAGACTCGGGCTCCAAACGAATCTCTACTGTGCAGACTCTGGCTCCAAACGAATCTCTACTGTGCAGACTCTGGCTACAAACAAATCTCTACTGCGCAGACTCTGGCTCCAAACGAATCTCTACTGCGCAGACTCTGGCTCAAACAAATCTCTACTGCGCAGACTCTGGCTACAAACGAATCTCTACTGCGCAGACTCTGGCTACAAACAAATCTCTACTGCAGACTCTGGCTCCAAACGAATCTCTACTGTGTACACTCGGGCTCCAAACGAATCTCTACTGCGCAGACTGGCTACAAACGAATCTCTACTGTGCAGACTCTGGCTACGAATCTCTACTGCGCAGACTCTGGCTACAAACCAATCTCTACTGCGCAGACTCTGGCTACAAACGAATCTCTACTGCGCAGACTCGGGCTACAAACAAATCTCTACTGTGCAGACTCGGGCTACAAACGAATCTCTACTGCGCAGACTCGGGCTACAAACAAATCTCTACTGCGCAGACTCTGGCTCCAAACGAATCTCTACTGTGCAGACTCTGGCTCCAAACGAATCTCTACTGTGCAGACTCTGGCTCCAAACGAATCTCTACTACGCAGACTCTGGCTACAAACGAATCTCTACTGCGCAGACTCGGGCTACAAACAAATCTCTACTGTGCAGACTGACTGCGCAGACTCGGACTCTCGGGCTCCAAACGAATCTCTACTGAGACTCTGGCTCCAAACGAATCTCTACTGTGCAGACTCTGGCTCCAAACGAATCTCTACTGTGCAGACTCTGGCTACAAACAAATCTCTACTGCGCAGACTCGGGCTCCAAACGAATCTCTACTGTGCAGACTCGGGCTACAAACGAATCTCTACTGTGCAGACTCTGGCTACAAACGAATCTCTACTGCGCAGACTCGGGCTACAAACAAATCTCTACTGCGCAGACTCGGGCTACAAACAAATCTCTACTGTGCAGACTCTGGCTACAAACAAATCTCTACTGCGCAGACTCGGGCTACAAACAAATCTCTACTGTGCAGAGTCTGGCTCCAAACGAATCTCTACTGTGCAGACTCTGGCTCCAAACAAATCTCTACTGCGCAGACTCGGCTCCAAACGAATCTCTACTGTGCAGACTCTGGCTACAAACGAATCTCTACTGTGCAGACTCTGGCTCCAAACGAATCTCTACTACGCAGACTCTGGCTACAAACAAATCTCTACTGCGCAGACTCGGGCTACAAACGAATCTCTACTGTGCAGACTCGGGCTACAAACGAATCTCTACTGCGCAGACTCTGGCTCCAAACGAATCTCTACTGCGCAGACTCTGGCTACAAACGAATCTCTACTGCGCAGACTCTGGCTACAAACGAATCTCTACTGCGCAGACTCTGGCTCCAAACGAATCTCTACTGCGCAGACTCTGGCTCCAAACGAATCTCTACTGCGCAGACTCTGGCTCCAAACGAATCTCTACTGCGCAGACTCAGGCTCCAAATGACGTCATTTACTCAAGATGGCAGCGGCCGTACTGAGATCTATTTGCTTCACTTTTCTATAGTGGAAGGAAGCGGAGATGTGTCGTCCATCTTTTTTACAGTCTATGCTCCAGACCATCAATTAACATCTTGTGAAGCCAAAATCTGCATGTTTGTAAGAAACAAATCCATCATTAAGATGTTTTTAATTTCAAACTGTTGCTTCTGGATAAAATACGAGTCCATAATCCATAATAAGACTTCCTCCAGTGAAGTCATCTGGTCTGAATCAGGAGAGAAATCTGCACAAATCAAGCACCATTTACAAGACAAAACAGTCCAAACAAATATGTGGGTGGATTTTGATGTGAGAGACAACAGGAGATGGACTTTTTTACTGGAGGAAGCGTTATTATGGACTCATATTTTAGTAAAAAATGTCTTAATGCTGGATTTGTTTCTTAGAAACACGCAGCTTTTGGCTTCTCAAGATGTTAACTGAGTGACTGGAGTGGTGTGGATTATTGTGGTGTTTTTATCAGTTGTTTGGACTCTCATTCTGACGGCACCCATTCACCGCAGAGGATTCATTGGTGAGCAAGTGATGTAATGTTACATTAAATCTGATGAAGAAACAAACTCATCTACATCTCGGATGACCTGAGGGTGAGCACATTTTTATGGTGAACTATTCCTTTAAGAAAACAACTGAAGCAATCCATTCAGCCATGACTGTAGTCAGTTTATAAAGCATTATATTTGTCTGAAGGTCACTGAATGAGATGCTGAGTTTGTAAGGAGAAAAGAGGGTGTATTATTCCACGTCTGCCATTGTTTTCCTCCAAACACTAGGTGACGTACCCTTCCTCCTGCGCCGCCAGCGGGATCTGCGAGAGCTTCGACAGGTTCTTGGCGTATTCCTCCTCAATCCTGATCCTGTCCAAATAAATAAATGAATGTAAGTTGCACTGCAGCACATGGATCTGTGGCACATACAGAGCATGTGAAGAGACTGAGTACAGATGTTTGTTCTGACTTTCACACACTAAGGTCATTTCCTTCCCAGACTCAAATGTTTCTCCTCGGGGACAAACACACTTCATGTGAACCCCGATTGTAGCTCATTCTATACTAATCTCAGCACAAACATAACCGAAGAAGAATTAAGAGCCATAACATTAAAACGTAACGTTTAAGAGCAGATCTAAAGTTCACATTCAAGCACTCAGCCACTGAATCATTATAAACTATTAATGAAATACAGGAAATGAGCTACAGGAAGTTGCATGTGTTGTGTTGTTGTGTTTTTAAGTTTTTAGTCAAGGCAACAGAAATAACAGCAGCTATATCAAGTTATTACACAATTTAACCAACATAGATAATGCAATAATACCATAACCATATTTGTTGCAAGACCTTAGTGAC
Source organism: Ptychobarbus kaznakovi (assembly GCA_027422405.1). Classification (NCBI taxonomy): domain Eukaryota; kingdom Metazoa; phylum Chordata; class Actinopteri; order Cypriniformes; family Cyprinidae; genus Ptychobarbus; species Ptychobarbus kaznakovi. The sequence continues at coordinate 1,936,753 of CM049808.1, forward strand.
CACACATACTGTCATAGTTAGATCGGCGTAATGATGCTTTCTGGAACAACTATTGTGCTATTAAATATAGTAGCATAAAGACATTTAGAAACTATAACTAACTGTTTCTTTCCACTTAAAAATAAACGGGGTTATGAATTTATGCCTTGCAGTTGAGACTGTCATGTATGATTGTGACATGTGACTTTATATTTCACAACTGTGACTTTGTTTCTTATTTTAAACATTTTCAGTAATTATTATTATAATTTATATATATATATATATATATATATATATATATATATATACATATATAATATATAGGCCTAAATTTGTTTCCATAAGATACAACTGCCATAGCCATAGCCATAAAAAAAAAACGTGTATATTTTTTTGCCAAAACATTGTAGGTGCAACAGTTACTATAGAAAACCCATGAATGTTTGTTTGGTACTGCTGATCCCATAAATAAATGAATAACTAATAAATAAATGCATAACTAAATAAATATATAAATGAATGAAGGAATTAATGAATGACAATATTTTTTAATTATGAATTATTATTACACAATTTTTATCTACTTTTTGTCCCTGAAAATTATATCTTTCAAAAAAGAAAGAAAGAAAGTGGAAATAAAAGCTAAAATATTTTTTACAAAACAAAGAATAGGTTTTCAAGAAAATACTTTATCAGCTTTTTTAAGTTCAAAATTCAATGCGTGACTTGTCATTTGTTTGTAATTGTGAAATGTAGAATCAGTTTCTGAGTGAATATTTTTTTCTGCTCTCGGTCTGGATGACAAACGTTTACCTCTCCCGCACAAACTCAGACATCTCTTTCTGCATCTGCCTTCCCTTCAGCTGTTTTTGCAGCAGAACCTCGAATCCTGAGATGTTGGCGCTTCCCTGCGGGTCCTTTCTGTCCGCCTGGATCCACAGACAAAACACAAGGCAGATTCATGAGCACAGAAGCGTGATAAAGTGGCCCAACAAGGATTCGGTGGGATCTTCTCCAATCAAAATTGTGTTCCTGTGTGCTCTAGAGCATTGCGTCAGAAGCCAGGTTGTGGGTTCGAAGGGAACACACATACTAAGATGTTACTATGCAATTGTAAGTCGCTTTGGATAAAAGCGTCTGCTAAATGCATAAATTAAATGTAAATTCATGCTGCTAAACCGTATAAAAGGATAGGCAAAGCATGTAATTCGAACTGTTTGTGAGGCTTTTCTAAACCACGCGAGCAAATCTTTGTGGTTTGTCAGTGGTTGGAGACGTTCTAGCTTACCCAAAAATAATCACAGTAGCTCCACTCGTCTGGTTTGAGCAGCTGCTGTTCAGACATGTGCAGGGGAAGAGGAAACGTCACGCAGTTGATCTACAGAGGGAAAGAAATCATCCACAGACATCAGCTCGCTCGCAGCAGGACGTGAAGAACTGACAAACAATTCCAACCCTCAATGCAGAGCAACTAACTAGTTCTGAACTACCTTATGACAGGCAGTGCTGACAAATAAAGAAACAGTCAACAATTCTAACAAATAAAGAAACACAATCATACATACTCAAATGAAAATTGAACAACAGTTAGGGTTAATTCAGGATAACCGCCAAAATGGCAAAAAGTGTACCAAATTTTACCTGGATTCACCCTAGTAAATGCACTGTTTGAATTGAATCACTTCACTTGTTTGTGTTTGTGTGTTAGTGGGGGAGATTTTACAGCCACTCTTTCTGCAGTTACAGTTCTACAGCAATAGGTGGCGACAAATGAGTCAGTCAATCACTACACTGATTCATTCAGACTTTATGAGTGAGTCACTGAATCGTTGATTTGAACGGATTTGTTCAGAATACTGATTTATTCAGGAACGAATCAGGTGAGTGGCTTTATGAGTGAGTCATTGAATCATTCACATGAATTGATTTTTTCAAAACACTGATTCATTAAGGAACGAAATGGACGAGTGGCTTTATGGGTGAGTCATTGAATCAGTAGTCTCGCGTGGCCAGAATCCATGGCAGCTTTCATTGGCCAAGGCTCGCCCCATGAGGCCGTTTGACCGACATGTCAAACAACCAATCACAGTTCGTTTCGTTCAGCGTTACGTTTCGGGGCATGGTAATGTTGCCTCAATAACAGAGCGGTGTGTAAAACTCTCGGATGTATTTTAAAGATTCTAGGCCGTGAACTTTAAATATTTCACATACTTTTGAAAATCAAGCATTTAGTTGATCCTTATAAGCTCTCGTCGTCAAAGTTGTAAACACGACATCTTTCTTCTTTCGTGAGGGGGTTTGGCTTCACAGCATCTTTGTTTCCAGGTGGAACGTTAAAGAACGCGACACACACCCCTGGAAATCCCATATAATTCAACTAATCCGATGACGACTTCGAAACTCCTGAAGTGTTTCCACTTTTGTGTGCCGTATGCATCGGACATTCAGCCAGCGGTCCGTGGGCGTGACGTCTGAATCAGTTATTTAAATGGATTCGATCTGAACACTGATTCATTCAGGAACAGATCAGGTGAGTGTCTTTATGAGTGAGTCATTGAATCGCTGACGGAACTGAATCGTTAGGAATGATACACCGCTGCTGTGGTCACTCGGAGATACTCGACTGTTCATTTTGCCAAATTCGTTTGTAAAAAGCACCTGATATTGTGTCTGAAATGTAATTACTCAATTTAAATGATTACATTTACATAACATTTGAATCATTTAGCAGACGCTTTTATCCAAAGCAACATACAAATGAGGAGAATAATAGAAGCAATCAGACCATCGAGAGAGCATCAGGGCCATGACAAGTCTCCGTTAGTCTAGCACAGTACACGTAGCTAGGTTTTTTTCAATAGAATAGAATAGAATAGAATAGAATAGGTGTTAGTATTAGTTGGTCAGGTGCTGGTGAAAAAGATGTGTCTTTAGTTGTTTATGTGATTTGTGATTTTATGTAGTTTTGATTAGATTACTCAATGTAAATTAACCTACTAATTTACATTCTGTATAACATTTTCATTTATTGATTGTTTTTATGTGTTGTTGGTTGGTGACGTTAGGTGTAAAAAGAAAAATTCAAAGCCGAAAAATTATATTTTAATGAAAAATAAAAATATTCCTGATGAATCATGAACAATGATACCACAAACATATATTAAGAAAGTAAATAGTGAGAAAACAAATTGATGTCGCTGGTCGTTAAGATGTGTATGCTTTACACCAGTTGGCGTGAATGCATAGGTTAATGTAGAAATACTATATACAGGCATATTTGTCAAACTTTATGAATTTATTTTGTGTCAAAGGTTACTCAGTCCTCATCTCAAGTGTGTGTCATTTTAAACCTTTCAAAATAACTATTCTTTTTTTTAGGTGTAAAACTATTCTTAAGTGCAAAGTTCTTCATGCATGTTTAAGAGTTAAAGCAGCTTGTAATGTTAATGCATGAGCTCCACGTACGATGATCGGTCCTGTACTGTAAACACACTCGATAAGCAGCAGCTGTTGATCAATTACAGCTCAATGTGGAGCTCCAGCAGCTGTTTGTGCACTTTAAACAGAGAAAACAGAAGAACTGTAGCTGGAAGACCCCGTGTTAGTATGCAAAAGCCTACTGACCATCTAATAATTGAAGCTCATGAAGGTCTACACAGTTTACGGGCTTCAGATTATTTGTTTGTTTATGCAAAACATTTTAAGCACACATACTGCAGGCCTATAACAAAGTGTCATTGCATTAAGAACATATAAATGTTATTTAATATATTAATATTAGTTTAGCTTGAAGTACAACAATACCTCAAATTAAAGCACAACTAAAACTTAAACAAATGGACTTAAATAAAAACCTAATAAAATGACAATTAACTTGAAACTGCATCTGTTGCCAAACATAGTGATTTCACCAGTCAGATGAATACTGCTCCTCTCTATGTTAGCGTTTCCATCCGTGTTTCCTTTGTAAAACACAGATATTGGCTCTACTGTTTAGATGCAGAATGACTTGCGTGGACGTTTCTGAGGTCTGAAGCTGCTGTCCGCGAGAGGAAAGTATGATGCTGACTCTGAGTTGGTGGCAAAGGAAATTCCCTTCGGTTTGAATGCGCTCACAACACTCCCCATGTTGCCTAATGTTTGAATCTGCATCACAGCAAATGAGGAAACGGCACAGAACTGGCCTCATATTGCAACTGTTGTCTCACTTCTGGTTTGTTTGCAAATGGATTTTTCTGGATAAACAGAACAAGTGTGTGCATTGACTGGTTGCACAATGATCATAAGTTCCTCCGGATCCACACACTGATCCTCCTGAGATTTTCAGAGGCTTATTGTGCCATTGTGCTGAAGCTGGATAATGTGAGGAGAGATGGAGGAGGAGAACGAGTCTCCACACGCGTTTGCATCGGCTCTGATGAAGATAACCAAGTGTGGCACACTGGACTAATGAATCGAAACTCGTCTGCGTCATTGTCGGCATGATGGGAACTATCTGATCTCCATGTCAGCAAACATTACAGTAATGTGGAAGGAAGATGGCAGTGGGTGTTTATATAAAGACCTCAGCTTTATGAGTGCATGGACATTCAGCTATTCTGAAAACTTTAGGGCTTTATAGTAATTCTTCTATCATTCCTCTTTCATTATTTACTTTACTCTCAGAATGAGAAAATGACAGAAAGAGTGAGAGAAAGAAATCTGCTAGGATCATCTTTCTCTACTAGCAGTTACACTCAGAACACTGATTTGTGTATATATATATATATATATATATATATATATATATATATAGTGCTTTCAAACGATTAATCACGATTAATTACATCCCAAATAAAAGTTTTTGTTTACATAATGTGTACTGTGTATATTTATGTATATATAAATACACACACATGTATATTTAAGAAAAATATATTATGCTTATATATTCAACATATTTATATATGATGTAATTTATATGAATATAAATATATACATGTAAATATTTTCAAAATATATGCTGTATGTGTGTGTCTTTATATATACATAATAAATATACACAATACACATGCATATATTATGTAAACAAAAACTTTTATTTTGGAAGCGATTAATCGCGATTAATTTTTTGACAGCACTAATATATCATATATATATATATATATATACAGTATAAACACATACATGCACACATTTTTATATATAAATGTGAATATTTATAAATATATTAGGGATTAAAAATAATTGATAGATTATTAAAAGACTTGCTGTTTAGTGAATAAAGGTGAGCATGAAGAGCCTAAAAATCTCCCTCTGCATTCAGGAAAGTCTGTTTTTGTGTGATGCTTCTGTTTCATTAGCTGTTCTTTTAGCTTGTATCAGCCCTAATAACAGCAGATGTATGGGAATCCCATAAATACTCCGTAACATTCAACTATACTGAGATGATATGGAGACTGCACACGAGTGTTAAGTTAAATAACTAGACGTACTACACAAAAAAAGCCTCATTCTGGCAATCATAATAAGTGGATGCAGTGTAACAAATCAGACAGTTTCACAATTAAGACATTTTCTATTCTCATTTTTCTTTTTGTTACATCGTTTAAGTTGTTGAAAGTCCTGATAACTCCTATGAACAGCTCTTTGTGTGTCTGATAACGCTTGAGACAGTGACTCATGTCTGACAGACAGTCAGGATAATACTAGTCTACCCAGCAATAATAAATCTCTTACAGACTGTTCACTGAGGAACGAGTCAGTAAGATCACCACGTTTATTTATAACTAGACTCCTGTGAGACTGCATTGCCATAATGCTGTATCTTATGCATTAAATCAATCAAGCTAAGAAGACCATCAGATCAAATGAGGTCAAATCTGCCTTGTTGTTTAACGTAATCTCAGAAATGTACATGAATAATGTGCTTATCATCACCTGATGCAGAGGAACGTGAATGTAGTTGCACTGGTCGCACAAAAACAATAAAACCCATTATAAACGAGGCATTTGTTGCATCCAGTGGGGACATAATTACTGATTATAATGACTTATACTGTCTTTTTACATATAAAGCTTATAAAAGTGTTTACTTTTTATGTTTAAACACTTAATACTTAAGCTAATGTGAATAAAATGTTACTTTTATTTTTAGCTAGGACTTTAAAGTAAAATGTTTGGCATTGTATCTGTACTTCAGCACAATTTTCACTCGGCAGAATAGAGCTCGCGTGTGAGTTTGCTAAACCAGCCTAAAAAGAGTTTTACAAAATGTATGATTATGGCTTTTCAGTTAATGTGATCATTTAGGATATTAATGAAATTGATCATATTTTAAAGATAACATTTTAAGGGTTTGCTTCAAGACTATGACATAATAAAAGACAATTATTTATTAATTTTGGAGACATTTATTTTGCTGTCTTATTATATTTTTTCTCACACAGAATAAATACGTTTTTTGGGCATTTCTTATAAATGAAAATATATAGCTGCCTGTATATAATAAGAAAGGGAATAATCATATTTATGGGTCCTCCTTAGCATGGAACAGTTTGAGAACCCCTGGCCTATAAATAATCTGCATATTGGTTCAAATGATCCGTGATGTCGGAGGAAAAGGAAAGTCATCGCAGAGGCACAGCAAGTTAGAACAAGATAACAAGATAACATTTTGTTTTCGTTATAAAAGCATGCACCAAAGATTCGTTCACAATACAACCAGAAACATGCTTTCGGAAAGTAAACATTGTCCGTTTGGGTTTCCTGTTAGCTTGAATGTGTTTTGTTGTCATGCAGTTTAAGCATCTGAGATCAGTTTGTGTGTCAGTCTTCAGCGTGTGTTTGTTTAGCTGTCATACTCACCGTTACTGTGGATTCACACTCCTGCTTCCTGCTGGGTGAAGTCGAGCCAGGACTCTGACAGAAGACACAAAACTGAGCGTCAGACATCATCGTGATGCTGCGATGTGTGTGTGTGTGTGTGTGTGTGTGTGTGTGTGTGTGTGTGTGTGTGTGTGTGTGTGTGTGTGTGGTGTGTGTGTGTGTGTGTGTGTGTGTGTGTGTGTGTGTGTGTGTGTGTGTGTGTGTGTGTGTGTGTGTGTGTGTGTGTGGTGTGTGTGTGTGTGTGTGTGTGTGTGTGTGTGTGTGTGTGTGTGTGTGTGTGTGTGTGTGTGTGTGTGTGTGAGTGAGTGGTGTGTGTGTGTGTGTGTGTGCGTGTTGTGGGTGGGTGCGTGCGTGCGTGTGTGTGGTGTGTGTGTGTGTGTGTGGTGGGTTGTCATCTCCACCCTGAGCTCATCAGGAGGGAGAGAGAGAGAAAAAAGTCCCTTGGTTTACTTGCGCTTGGGTTTCATAGGTGACATCAGCCGCACCTTCAGTAAATGCTCATTGAAGGTGATATTGTGCCACTGCAACACCCCCCCCCCCCCCCTGTTTTCCATTGGTTGAGCTGATGTTGCTGTGTCGGGATGCAATGTTTTGAGAGCAGCACACAGGCGTTTTCAGGAGAATCAGCCTACGAATGGCTTACTAATAGTTAGTCTTGTAAAGCCAGACCTCTGATTAACAGAATAAGCACATTACAGCTGATTCTGGCCAAAAACGCCCACTTAAACAGGAAGAAAACGCCTGACCAACACATGGAGCACCCAACATTAGCAATGACAGATGACGTAGGGAAAAAATTCACATAACACTGTAATAATAATAAGTGCTGATTATTTCACAGACGAACATTTGGAATAATGTTTTTAAAAAGACGTCTCTTCTGCTTACCACGGCTGTGTTTATTTGATCAAAAAATACAGTAAAAACAGTAATGCTGTGAAATATTGTATACTGTTTTGTATGTGAATATATGTCAAAATGTAATTTATTTCTGTGATGAAAGCTGAATTTTCAGCATAATTACTCCAGTCTTCAGTGTCATACAAGAAACATTTCTGATTATTATCAACAGTTGTGCAGCCAAATATTTTTGGGGAACCCATTATGCAGTTTATTTTTCAAGATGTTCTGATGAATGGAAAGATAAAAAAACAGCATTTATTTTAAACAGAAATCTTTTGTAACATTATGAATGTTTTCACAGTCACTCTTGATATATTTAATGCAGCCTTGCTGAACAAAAGCATTCAAATCTTTTAAAAACTGTGTAACTCTGAAAATAAAGTAAAATACTCAGATCTGATCAGGGATATTTCATTTGATTGCTACAAATTGCTTCAGAAACACTGATTTTTCAAATAATTAAACTGGATAAATCAAGTTCAGGTTCTTCATGAGAAGCACTCATTTTATCATTATCATGATCATTTATTATTAGAAATGCAACCCGTTTCCTGGCAGATTGATAAAAAAAGCATCTTTGGGATAATATTAGATTTTGGTAGACTGAGAAACTGCTTTATAATCCCTCCAAAAAAAATCATATTAATATCGAATCATCAATAAATTGATATGCAATGAAAAATGTAACTAGCTCAAAGAGTCTCAGCTTGAATGCATCTCTGTTAGTTTATTGTTTTAATGCCAGTGATGCAGATGGAGAGACATCCAAAAATTACTTTTGGAATTAAATCAGATTTGTAGTCCAGAGGAATCTGCTAAATGAATAAATGAGAACTAGCCGTACCTGTTGATCTGTGCTGGTCTTCCTCATCAGTACATGCGATGGCTCAGTCTGATGCAACGGGCTGCCATTATCATGAAATCCATTCACTGGAGAGGAAGAAAACACTGAGATGAGTTTGATTTAGAGCCATTAGATATCAACATCTTTTCCTCTCGCAAGGTCGTGAAACAAAGACGCAGAGCAGTGTGTAATGAACAGCATGCACTGCTATTGTGTACAAAATCAATGCAAGTCTCCGTTTGTGCATGGAATTCATACAATGTTTATAACAAAATACACTGCACCACAGACGACACTGCCTTAAAAGAAGAATTAAGCCAATTCATGTTTTAGAATCGCTAAAAAGAATCCGTTCATAAGAGTCACTCTTTAAGGAACTTGACTACACTGGTTGTCTATGTTTTTGAATCACGAGGAAGAATCGTCTCATAAGAGTCAAGCGTTCAGGAATCAGACTGCATGGTTGATAGGCTGAAAAGAATCGTCTCATAAGAGTCAACCGTTCAGGAATCAGACTGCATGGTTGATAGGCTGAAAAGAATCGTCTCATAAGAGTCAACCGTTCAGGAATCAGACTGCATGGTTGATAGGCTGAAAAGAATCGTCTCATAAGAGTCACCGTTCAGGAATCAGACTGCATGGTTGATAGGCTGAAAATAATCGTCTCATAAGAGTCAACCGTTCAGGATCAGATGCATGGTTGATAGGCTGAAAAGATCGTCTCATAGAGTCAACATTCAGGAATCAGACTGCATGGTTGATAGGCTGAAAAGAATCGTCTCATAGAGTCAACGTTTAGGATCAGACTGCATGGTTGATAGGCTGAAAAGAATCGTCTCAAAGAGTCAACCGTTCAGAAATCAGACTGCAAGGTTGATAGGCTTGAAATGAAATCGTCTGTCATAGAGTCAACCGTTCAGGAATCAGACTGCATGGTTGATAGGCTGGAAAGAATCGTCTCATAAGAGTCAACCATTCAGGAATCAGACTGAATGTTTGATAGGCTGAAAAGAAATCGTCTCATGAGAGTCAACCGTTCAGGAATCAGCTGCATGGTTGATAGGCTGAAAAGATCGTCTCATTAAGAGTCAAGCGTTCAGGCATCAGAATGCAGGTTGATAGGCTGAAAAGAATCGTCTCATAAGAGTCAAGCGTTCAGGAATCAGACTGCAGGTTGATAGGCTTGAAAAGAATCGTCTCATAAGAGTCAAGCGTTCAGGCATCGACTGCATGGTTGATAGCTGAAAAGAATCGTCTCATAAGAGTCAGCGTTAGGCATCATACTGCATGGTTGATACGCTGAAAAAGAATCGTCTCATAAGAGTCAAGCGTTCAGGCATTCAGACTGCATGGTTGATGGCTGAAATGAATCGTCTCATAAGAGTCATTTAAGGTGCTGAGGTCTTAGGTCGACTGCATGGTTGTGATAGGCTGAAAGAATCGTCTCATAAGAGTCAAGCGTTCAGGCATCAGACTGCATGGTTGATAGGCTGAAAAGAATCGTCTCATAAGAGTCAAGCGTTCAGGCATCAGACTGCATGGTTGATAGGCTGAAAAGAATCGTCTCATAAGAGTCAACCGTTCAGGCATCAGACTGCATGGTTGATAGGCTGAAAAGAATCCGTTCATAAGAGTCAAGCGTTCAGGCATCAGACTGCATGGTTGATAGGCTGAAACAGAATCGTCTCATATAGAAGTCAAGCGTTCAGGAATCAGACTGCATGGTTGATAGGCTGAAAAGATAAAAGAATCGTCTCATAAGAGTCAAACCGTTCAGGAATCAGACTGCATGGTTGATAGGCTGAAAAATGAAATATCGTCTTCATAAGAGTCAAACGTTCAGGAATCAGACTGCATGGTTGATAGGCTTGAAAAGAAATCGTCTCATAAGAGTCAAGCGTTCAGGAATCAGACTGCATGGTTGATAGGCTGAAAAGAATCGTCTCATAAGAGTCAAGCGTTCAGGAATCAGACTGCATGGTTGATAGGCTGAAAAGAATCGTCTCATAAGAGTCAAGCGTTCAGGAATCAGACTGCATGGTTGATAGGCTGAAAAGAATCGTCTCATAAGAGTCAAGCGTTCAGGAATCAGAGCATGGTTGATAGGCTGAAAAGAATCGTCTATAAGAGTCAAGCGTTCAGGAATCAGACTGCATGGTTGATAGGCTGAAAAGAATCGTCTCATAAGAGTCAAGCGTTCAGGATTCAGACTGCATGGTGTGATAGGCTGAAAATAATTGCTCATAAGAGTCAAGGTTCAGGAATCAGACTGCATGGTTGATAGGCTGAAAGAATCGTCTCATAAGAGTCAACCGTTCAGGAATCAGACTGCATGGTTGATAGGCTGAAAAGAATCGTCTCATAAGAGTCAATCGTTCAGAATCAGGACTGCATGGTGATAGCTGAAAGAATCGTCTCATAAGAGTCAACCGTTCAGGAATCAGACTGCATGGTTGATAGGCTGAAAAGTATCGTCTCATAAGAGTCAAAGGTTCAGGCATCAGGACTGCATGGTTGATAGGCTGAAAAGAATCGTCTCATAAGAGTCAAGCGTTCAGGAATCAGACTGCATGGTTGAATAGGCTGAAAAGAATCGTTCATAGCGTCAAGCGTTCAGGAATCAGACTGCATGGTTGATAGGCTGAAAAGAATCGTCTCATAAGAGTCAAGCGTTCAGGCATCAGACTGAATGGTTGATAGGCTGAAAAGAATGTCTCATAAGAGTCAAGCGTTCAGGCATCAGACTGCATGGTTGATAGGCTGAAAAGAATCGTCTCATAAGATGTCAAGCGTTCAGGCATCAGATGCATGGTTGATAGGCTGAAAAGAATCGTCTCATAAGAGTCAAGCGTTCAGGCATCAGACTGCATGGTTGATAGGCTGAAAAGTTTCGCTCATAAGAGTCAACCGTTTCAGAATCAGGACTGCATGTTGATAGGCTGAAAAGAATCGTCTCATAAGAGTCAACCGTTCAGGCATCAGACTGCATGGTTGATAGGCTGAAAAGAATCGTCTCATAAGAGTCAAGCGTTCAGGAATCAGACTGCATGGTTGATAGGCTGAAAAGAATCGTCTCATAAGAGTCATTCAGACTACAACGGTGGACTCGGTTTTGTGTAAACTACCCCTCTGATAGCTCCAGTCAGCAGGCCAAGCACGACAACAGTAGCACCTGAAGAAGAAAGTGATTCCTTTATCATTGAGACACAATTTCTCCATCCTTCCAGACGTGTCACAGCACCTCCTGCACTCGGTCTAATTATAAACAGCCTGACTATATTTGTAGAACAAAAGAGCCTCTTTTGATGCTGATGGTCTGTGTGCGATAACAAGCTACTCCATTCTGCTTTATCAAGGGAGGGTCATTTCAAATGTCAGAGCAAAAAGCCCTCGCTCAACTCATTATTCCTGAAGCACAATTTATCAACAATTAGTTTAAACACGTCTGAGAAACAATTAAAAGCATAGTTCACCCAAAATAAAATCTGAAAACGTCCATACTCTCAGGACATCCAAGATGTAGATGAGTTTGTTTCTTCATCAGATTTGGAGAAATGTAGCATTTCATCACTTTCTCACCAATGGATCCTCTGCAGTGAATGGGTGCCGTCAGAATGAGAGTCCAAACAGCTGATACAACATCACAATAATCCACATCACTCCAGTCCATCAGTTAATGTCTTGAGAAGACAAAAGCTGTGTTTGTAAGGAACAAATCCATTATTAAGATGCTTTTAACTAAAATACCAGTAATATAATCCATAATAACGCTTCCTCCAGTGAAAAAAGTCCATCTCCTTTTGTCCCTTACATCAAAATTCACCCACATATTTGTTTAGAGCTGTTTTGGACTGTTTTGGCACGTAATGGTGCTTGATCTGTGCAGATTTCTCTCCTGATTCAGTCCAGTGGAGGAAGCGTTATTATGGATTATGCTCATATTTTAGTTTAAAACATCTTGATGGATTTGTTTATTTTGGTTTCACAAGATATTAACTGATGGACTGGAGTGGTGTGGATTATTGTGATGTTTTTATCAGCTGTTTGGACTCTCATTCTGACGGCACCCATTCACTGCAGAGCATCCATTGGTGAGCAAGTGATGCAATGCTACATTTCTCCAAATCTGATGAAGAAACAAATTAATCTACATCTTGGATGACCTGAGGGTGACTATATTTTCTAGAAAATATTTATTTGAACTATTGATGTAACCGTTAATTGTGTGACTATATTACAGTCATGCGTTATAGGAAGTAAACATATTCAAATGCTCCTAATTGTCCAGTCACATGAGACAGGCTTTCTGCTGAGATGTGCTCATCCTGAACATGTCTACTGTTTCCTCCCTCGGTCCATGTCAATGACACTCATTTCTCTTCAGCTGGCTCATAATGTCATTTGCTCTATGGTGTGCCGTCCACATGCTGGATCTCTGGTGGACGCGATTATCCTGTCCATCTATCATTAAGATGTGCTTTTAGACATTTTAAATGCTGATAGCCGGTGCAAATCAAATCAAGAGTACTAAACGGAGCTCAGGACGGAGGTGGGGCAGTAGATTCTCCATTAGATGATTTGTGGACGGATGGAGGAGGAAAAGATTTTGGACAAGTGCTGAAGTACTGTGATCTACAGTGGTGTCTGAAAGTCTGAGAGCACGATGACAGTCTGAGATGAACTTATAAAGAATGTTTCACGCTCAAATATTTCAAAATGATGCTGTAGAATTAAAACAAAAATATAACTTTTGACTTTTCATTTTCCTTTTTGATTCAACTTCTCACTCAAACGCAAATGCTGTCAATATTGAAAAAAACGCATTAAATCTAAAGCATCAATAAAAAAAGTAATTGTATAAAATCAATGTAATATAATATCATATTGAATCATATATATTATTTTTCATATTTTAAGTCTTAAATATTAAAAATAAGCATATTGAAACAACATGAAATAAATAAAAATAAGCAAAACAGAAGTATTTTTAGACTTTTGAGCACCACTTGCTTTTTAATAAGTGTCACGTTTCCCCGTAGCAAAATTTACAGAAGTTACAGACATTATTCTGCTTTTTTTTGTGATTTTAAGCCATATTGTATCACATAAATTATTGACATTTCTAAACTAAAATAGTGGCTTAAATGGGATAATTTGACTCCATTTTCTATGGCCTTTACATTATACGGCATTTTCTGAATATGCTTAATTTCTTTTATTTAGTTAGTTATGTATCTCTAACTTAAATGTGAGAGGCTACAGCAGGACTATACTGGGCTAGTCTAAACATTGCAGATTAAATTTTGACCAGTTAGTGATCAATGATAGATGCAAATATTCTAGACTGAAACTGTCCTCAAATCTTTCCTGTGGATTAACCTTGAAAGCTGTTCCTAGAGAGACAAATCTAACTAGAGTTTGATTGGCTGGTGTTGAGAGCATGTCTGAATACTGAGGTGACTTATTAACTTCAACTGTTTCACACAGCAAAGCTGTGAATCTTTGACGAGTGAGTATCTCACACTCCTTTCTGTTGATGTTTTACTAAGATTTATTAAGGAGGCAGATGCTTTTGACACTGAACAAGCACTGGTAAGAAATTGTAGCATTCCATTACTTGTTCAGCAATGGATGCTCTGCAGTGAATGGGTGCCGTCAGAATGAGAGTCCAAACAGCTGATAAAAACATCACAATAATTACACCACTCCAGCCATCAGTTAATGTCTCGTGAAACCAAAAGCTGCATGTTTGTATTAAACAAGGAAGCGTTTTTATGGATTATGGACTCATATGTTAGCCATAAGCAACTGTTTGAAGTTAAAAATTATTGTGGATTATTGTGATGTTTTTATCAGCTGTTTGGACTCTCATTCTGACGGCACCCATTCACTGCAGAGCATCCATTGGTGAGAAAGTGATGCAATGCTACATTTCTCCAAATCTGATGAAGAAACAAACTCATCTACATCTCAGATGGCCTGAGGGTGAGCACATTTTTAGCGCATTTTATTTTAGGTGAACTATTTCTTTAATATAACCGGAACGATCAAATCTATAAAATATGCTGTTGTTGTTGTTGTTAATATCCACTGCGAGAGATTCCCACAGATTGTCTGTGAGTGTCCAGCGTTGCAAACACAGATAACACAGGACATCTGTAATCAAAACACCTGATAAACAGGACGAGTTTATCGTGCGGTTTCACTCCGTCCAGATAAAACACCTCTGGCCAAAAGCTCTGACAGTCAATGCTCTCCATTCAGTTTGGATGCATCATCCATGTCTTTTCATTTCCACTATTTATGATGGCTATCAGAAAACAGCAGTTTTAAACAGCACACTGATTAGGTACTGGAGAAGGTCATGTTATGACTCAAATGTTTGCTG
>CM049808.1:1951836-2076836 GCA_027422405.1 Ptychobarbus kaznakovi
CCACTTTGGTGGTGATGATACACGGGCCAGCTTTTTGAGCAATGTTGCAGGTGAGACACAAGTATCTCTAGATAGAAATGTGTTGCTATTCTCAATAGGAAAGAGCCCAAACAATGTCGCTTGGCAACATCGCCCCGTGTATCATCATCACCTTAAGATATATTGGCAACAATATTCGACTAATACTAGATTGGATTGACTGTAATGATGATAGTTACAATCTCTTTATAGCTTTATAATGCATTTGATACTGTCAATCATACCTTTTTATTTGAAGTTCTTGATTTCTTTGGATTGGGCTACACATTTATTAGTGCAGTGAACTTTATATAATTTGAATAATTCTGTTAAACTACTACTACTTTGGGACTACTCGAGGATTTAGTATAAATAGATGTGTTAACAAAGAGATCCAATATCTCCTTTCTTATTTTTATTAGTCTCACTGTAAAAAGTAATACCTGGATCTAACTTATAAAACGGTGGGCAAGTGGCTGCATTGTATGTTTTAAGTATAATAAAAACTGTAACATTACTTAATACAAATGCAACAAAATCAAGTTGAGTTAATGTAGTTCTAAAGTTTAATGCAGACTCTGAATTAAAAGAAAAAACTCATGTTTTTATGGATGATATGTGAAGACCAAAAAGAAAGATTAAACTTAAATGATTCCCCTTTATGAAAATAAGAAAAGAAATGTAATAGCTGGTTAATGAGAGACTTGTCCTTGAATGAGAGAGTATTATTATCAAACCCCCCCAAAATATATTATTTCTAATCCAAGATGAAAAGAGATTATTCATTTTTTTTCATATGAGGAGAGAAATTATGTTTGTATATAACCATCCATGATAGGCTAATTATTCCTGTTTATGAAATTGTACAGTTTTATGGGAAGCTTGTTAATATTAAAATTACAATTAAGAAGAAATTCAATACCAACTATACATTTTTTCAAACTAGTAGTATCATAATATAATTTAATATCCATTGAATTTTAAATATAGTATTAGATGTTTTAAAATCAAGTTAATTCTTATTCTGCATTTTTAGAAACACTTTCATATTATGTCTACCTACCTGTCAAGGAGTGCATGACTGTAATTAATGCCATGCCATCAGAACTTATTCAATTGCTAGAAAATTAAATTATGTAGGAGTTGAATTTAAACAACTTAGATTTCAGTCTTATGTTGCGAGGTATACATTTAAAAGACAAGAATTGTAATAATAACTATCTAAGAAATCTCTCTGCACTGTTCCTTTAGATATAGGATTTTGGAGATCACAATTTCAGGATGTCAACTTGAAAGAGACGTTTCCATTACTCCATTACTGCAGTAATAGTAATAATGATAATACAATTGGGGAGGTGTTGTTCAAGCTTGCTCATAGGATTTATCCTGTACAATTTCACTCATTTTAAAATAGAAATAGGTCACTACTTGTTTACATTAAAGACACAAGAAATAGTCTAACAAAGTGAAACAATTATTTTAATTGTAAAGCCTTAAATGCGTCATCAGGATGCAAAATTCACTTTACAAGTTGTTTGAACATAAATGTGTGTTGGAAGTGTGTGTACACATCCGTCCTATAATGATAAAAATCCACCCAGTGTTTTTTAAATCCCCTTTCTCAAATCAGGCTGTTCTGAGATTCCTGTCAGAATGATGTAGTTCTGCACAGACCGCTCCCACGATAGTTGATTGACAAGACCGTCTTACCTTAGACCCGCCCTGAGTGATCTGAGAGCTGTGTCGGTGCAGAGGAAGACAAGAATATCTCCGATTGAGCGATTGAGATGTTTTGTTGTTGGATGTACAGTAATAATGAACATAACAGTCATCATTTACTCCCCACATCTGAGCCGCTGAAGACGCAGAGGATTAACCTTACTTTAGTTTTGAAGGGAATGCGCTGATCTGCCTAAATGCGTCTATGTTCGCGCGAATCATTCGTGATCAGCTTCATCTACAGAAGAAGTCAGTATAAGGTTTTTTTTTAATTAATCTTTACAAATTGCCTTTACTAATAATGTGCTTGTTAGCCAGTTTCGCAGCTGAAGTTTACAGTCTGGTCGTCACTCCAAGAGAAAAAAGAGAGAGGCGGAGTCAGCAGAGCTCATTAGCATTTAAAGCAACACGGCCTAAAAAACAGCTCGCTAAAAACAAAGCTGATATTTACAGGGTAAAAAAGGTATTTTTTACACTACCGAAATTTTAACCAAAGTGTTATAGACTTTTCATTAGGACCCTAAAAATCATATCAACTTGTGGAAAATAGGCATCCGATGATCCCTTTAAATCTGTCCTTTGAATGATTTATAATACATAAAATGTATATTTCTTGATACAGATGTGTTTTTCCTCCGCTTTAGGTTTTTCTTTTTTTATCTTTCTAGCCTATTGTTTCCTACAATTTGAGTGAATGTACAGATACTGCCTTTCTATGTTTAAACTGATAATTGACTTTCTATGTTCATTGTTTAAAAGATTGCAATAAAAGCGCATCTATCTACACATATGTTTGATCAGGAGAACATCGATGGAGGATCGCGCACCTCCGGTTTTCACGTTCGGGATCATCGCGGACATACAGTACGCAGATATAGAGGACGGCTTGAATTATCGGAGAACGCGCAAACGCTTCTACAGGAACAGCCTCCAGCTGCTGCGCAATGCGACGCGCCGCTGGGAAGAGCAGCACGTCAGGTGCGTCCTTCAGCTGGGGGACATTATTGATGGCTTTAATAAGAGCCGCAGCGCTTCGGAAACGGCTCTAGACACCGTTATCGGGGAGTTTGACAAGAGTTCGGCGGATGTGCATCACGTGTGGGGCAATCACGAGTTTTATAACTTCTCCAGGGAAACTCTACTCGCTTCCCCGCTCAACAGCGCGGCAAAAGCCAGAAGTGGAAATGACCTACTAGCGGATGACATTTACGCATACGAGTTCAGCCCCGCCCCCGGGTTTCGGTTCGTGCTGCTGGACGCGTATGACATCAGCGTGATCGGGAGAGACGAGAGTAGCGAGAAACACAAACGATCATTGAAACTCCTGCAGGAACACAACAGCAACCCTGATCTCAACCAGCCTCCAGGTGCCGCAGCCAAACCTGTGTGAGATTATAGTGGAGCTAGAGTAGTGTGTGAACTAGTGCTTAACAGATTAAAGGAAAACAAATGAACAGAGAAATACAAGAATAGTAGCCTAATAATAATACAATTAAAATGTGAATTCTATTTGAAAATAATTTTGGAAAATGTTGGCAGCGTCCATTTCAATTGATTGTATATAGAAAATAAATGAATTTAACATGCAACATATGAACAGGCAGGGTTTGTTATACAAGTCAACATTTTTGTCTTGGAGATTATCACCTAGCCGTCTCCAAATATAATTTGGACAATTCTTAAAAAAAAAATTAAACTGGGGTTATGGGATTAAATAGTATTACAAATAAATAACAGTAATAAGTTGCAATAAATCATAGTTCTTTTCACATATTAAGCCAAATTTAACCAGTTGTATAACAGTAAATCCTTCCAAATGATTTGTATTAAATGAAAATGTAAAAACTAAAGTTCTACTGTTTCTATTTCAGCATTATAAAATAAAATACATTGAGATAATGACATTAAACCCTAATCTTAAAAATTAAGAGATCAGATAAATGTGATTTATGATTTTTAAAGAAATAGTTCACCTAAAAATTAAAATGTGCTCACCATCAGGCCATCCAAGATGTAGATGAGTTTTTTTCTTCATCAGATTTGGAGAAATGTAGCATTCCTTCACCTGCTCACCAATGGATCCTCTGCAGTGAATGGGTGCCGTCAGAATGACAGTCCAAACAGCTGATAAGTGATATTTTGGATTACAGGAAGCGTTATGGATTTTGGACTTGTATTTTAGCTAAAATGTCTTAAAGATGGATTCGTTTTTTTTTTTACAAACACAAGAATGGCTTCTCTTATTCTGACGGCACCCATTCGCTGCAGATCATCCATTTGTGAGGAAGTGATGGAATGAATCCAGGAAAATATGTCTGAACAAGACATGCCTTGAGAAATACACTAGAGCACATTATGTAGAATCATACATGTCAGAAAAGGCTGTTTGGAGCAGGTTGGCATGCAGTTTTATCATCTTTACTGTATATAATAGTCGTGGTGACATTTCAGTGTGTAAGCAAACAGCTAGTACTGTTGGGGTGAATTAAAACCTGTTAAACACAGACTGGGTACAGCTTGTTTATGTGCTTTCTTACAGTATGTAATGGCTTGGAACAAAGGTTTGTGAAATTTAATGGCGGATTCAGCCAAGAGCAGCTGCTGTGGCTGGATGAAGTCTTAACTCTTGCTGACCAGAAACAGGAGCGAGTAACTGTCTTTAGTAAGTATATATGCTTTCAAGATCTTTATGCTTGGTCTTTAACTTGTCAAAACTTTGCAAAACATTATTCAGTGTTGTTAAGGAATTATCTTCTGCTCACCAAGGCTACATTTATTTGATCAAAAACAGGTAAAATTGTGAAATATTATTGCAATTTTAAAATAGGTGTTTTCTATGTGAAAATATCGTAAATGTAATGTATTCCTGTAATGAAAGCTGAATGTTCAGCATCATTACTCCAGTCTCTAGTGTCACGTAATATGCTGAGTTGCTGCTAAAGAAACATTTCTGATTATTGTCGATGTCGAAAACAGTTGTGCTGCTTCATGTTTTTATGGAAACTGTGATACATTTATCGTGATTTGGATTTTTTTCATGAATAGAATGTTCAAAAGAACAGCATTTATTTGAAATAGAAATCTTTTGTAACATTATAAATGCCTTTACTGTCACTTTTGATCAATTTAACGTGTCCTTGATGAATAAAAGCATTCGTGTATTTCTTTTGAGTGATCATTTATAATGGTTTCCACAAAAATCTGAAGCAGAAATTTTTTAGTTTGGTCTTATAATAAATTACGTTTTACAGTAGATTCACATAGAAAATTGATTTCAATTTAAAATAATTTTAAATTGCATTAGCATTTCATATTTTTTATTGTATCTTTGAGCAAATAAATGCAGCATTGGTGAGACGTAATTAAGAAGATTTAAAAATGTTTCCAAACTTTTAAGAAACCCTGTATATTGTGTGCTTGTGTAGGTCATCTTCCCGTTCACCCGTACGCCACTGACCCCATCTGTCTGGCCTGGAACTACGACGCCATGCAGTCCGTGCTGCGCTCTCACAAGAGTGTGGTTTGCTTCATGGCAGGACACGATCACGATGGAGGATATTACATTGATGAGTCTGGCGTTCACCACATCACGCTGGAGGGGGTGATTGAAACGCGTCCAGACAGTAATGCCTTCGGGACGGTTTATGTCTATGAGGACCAGATGCTTGTAAAGGGCAACGGAAGGATATCAGACATGGTTCTCAAGTATCCATGAGTGGAAAGCATTTATGAACTGACAAGAGAGAAGATTATTGTCAATGGAATGGAAAATAATAAACAAACACCCTTCTGTATGATTCCTCTCAATTTCTGCTTACATTTAGTGTTAAATCTGATTTTATACACCCTAAGATATGTTCATGTATTATAAGTAACACTGTTACCAACAAAATGAACAACAACAAACCCTTAATAAGGTTAAGTCATCGCTGACAAGATGGGATTTTAATGAAAGTTGGCTAGCTGTGCAGTAGAAACGCAAAACAGGGCCATAGCCATAGGCCAAAAAAGTGGGAAAAACTACATCACCCATAATGCATTGGGCCCGATCAGATGATCCGGGAGCGGGATACAAAAATAAGTAGTACGATCTGTAGTTCTTATACAAAAGTCCTGGATCTGTCAAAAGTGATGCGTTTTATGTCATCCGACAGACGTTTGCCGACACAAACGGGACACATAACATAATATGTGTTATTAACATAACATAAACATAATACACATTGTTCGTTTGCTTATGCTGATATTGTACCGATATAA
The DNA here is from genome assembly GCA_027422405.1 of Ptychobarbus kaznakovi. Lineage (NCBI taxonomy): Eukaryota > Metazoa > Chordata > Actinopteri > Cypriniformes > Cyprinidae > Ptychobarbus > Ptychobarbus kaznakovi. The sequence goes on from CM049808.1 coordinate 1,957,834, forward strand.
AGTTGGTTGAGAATCTGTGAACTTGCCCTTTCATATTAGAAACAAGCTATAATAACATGAAATACGCAATGAATACATTTACATTGTATATAGGCTAGCCTATATGAAGAGGAAAGATAATAATATTAAGATTATCAACAAGAATATATAAAACTAAATGTATACTAGCCTACTGTACATTACTACTGTATATACAATTAAATTATACACTCACAGTATAATGCAAGAAATGTATTTATATTATATATTGTTTTAGGCTACTTCTTTATAAATATAATTTTATATTCACATAGCAACAGAAAACAAAACAGCAAAATAAACAATGTTTCAGTAATAAAATATGCAATAATTTTGATTTAATGATATCAAGATTTAAAACTACACATGTAATTTTAGTATATAAAGAGCTATATAAATTACATTTAATTTTATTATATACATACTGAATGTATATAATAAAATTATTATTTTAAAATATGATTTTATATTCATGTAACAGAAAACAAACAACAAAAGAAATAGTAGAAAAAAATAATAGCGGCAATAATAAAACATGCAACGAATAAAACAGATGTTACATTGTATACAGAAATATTTAAAAGTCTACTTTTTCATGTAATATTTAATTATTTGACCTAAATGTACATTTCATTTTGCGCGTTTTTGGCTGACCCTCGATTCTTGAGCGGGGAGTCCTCGCGCACCTGGCAACCGCAGAGCCAGCGTTACTGCCAACCGAAGCTGGCTGGCCTGTCCCGCCTTACGGCCGTTTAACCCCCTCGCTTCGAAACTTAACCGAATGGGGTGCGGGAAGCCTGTCGGTTCGCTGCAGTAGTCGCGTGTGTCGAGTGTCCAGCGTGAATCCAGTGTCCGAAGAGTCAATCTGCCTCACTGCAGTGCAGCCGCTGCTGGAGTCAAACAGATCCACAATGGCGACTCCCAGTCCCAGCACCAATTCACCAACTAGCGCTGCGGGAACCGCCTTACACACGCAACACTTAACGACAATGAGCAACATGCAGGGTAAGAGACGCGAACACAGCGTGAAGCGGCTAATGAGCCGTTATTCAGTGATGCGGAGCGAGCGCGTTTAGGCCGCGCGCTCCAGTGTTTACAGTGTCACATGAACGCGAAGCTCCATGATCATGTCTGCGTGAGTTTGCACTGCTGGTTTAGGAGCTGGACTGTTGTGCTGAGGCTGTAGGCCTGTGCAGTGGCTCATGCAGCCTTTCTAGGCATCATATCTGTGCTAAATGTGCTGCTCTGGTGGCCAAAACTGCTGTATTTATGGACAGCTCACTCACTAGGGTTCTCACCACTGTTGCTCTTTAGCACCGCGGTAAAATAATCATTAATATACTGATGTTTTATAATAATAAAGATAATGGTGATTCTGATTGATGGCCATTTATCATTTCTATTTTGAACGGTGGGCATTTTGTTGTAGGTTAAGTGCTTGGCAACATATTTCACTTAACTATTCAGTATTGTTTTAGTATCAATTAAATATATTTTTTAAATATTCTAAAGTACATTTTTATTTATTATTTAAGCTTTAATGTTAATTTTAGTTAAAGTTTTAGTAGTTTGTGTTTGTTATTTTTGTTAGATTTTTTATTTATATTTTATTTTCAGTTAATATTTATTCTAGTTCAATTAGCATTTTTTTCAGTTTTAGTTAACTATAATACTGTTATAGTTTCATTTTAGTTATTTTTGCACATCAACTAAGTAAAAAATGAGAAATGTTGCATTTGGCAACTAGCTGAAACTAAACGTTTTTTATTTTTTCTATGTTTGTGTTTTAGTTATAGTTATAATTTGAGTTAATTATAGCATGTATTTGCATTAAGATGATCATATCGGGTCAGTCTGATATTATCCAGTGGTCTGATTGTTTTATTAGTAAATGAATGATTTCTCCTCCTCATTCAGATTCCAGCACATGCTGGAGGTGTCAGAAGGAAACCGGTAAAGCAGCTCACACACACTTCACACTTATTTACATCATCATCATCAGTTCTGTTTATTCAGAAGCTTGTTTCCACCACAGAATACAAAAGCTCATTGTGACTTTATCTCACAGTTCTATTCAGTTCTCACAGAGTATTCTCTGATAAATTGCGAGTTTATATCAAAAAAAAATAAAAAATATATATAGAGAGAGAGAGAGCAGGCATCCTCAAATCTGGCCCACTCCTGCAGAGTTTAGCTGTAACCCTAATCAAACACACCTGAGCATGCTAATCAGCATCTTCAAGATCATTAGAAAATCACAGGTAGGTGAGTATGATCAGGGCTGGAGCTAAACTGATTAAGATTGCAGATTGGCCCTCCAGGGAAAGATTTGAGGAACTGTCTTTAGTACGTTTTTAAGATCTTTATGCTTGGTCTTTTCAGGTCTTTACAGTACTTGTCAAAAGTTTGCAAAACATTATTCAATGTTGTTAATGAAGTCTCTTCATTTATATATATATATATATATATATATAGTTTCCACTATGAAATAAAAAAAATATTTTTTTTTTGTTAAAAAAATCACAGTTTGGACTTTATATATACACTTGTTTATATCTCACAATTATCTGAACTGTGAGGTACAAAGTCAGAATTACCTTTTTAATTATTTTATTCCATGGCATAAGTAAGCATCCATAAGTTTATCATCATTTGCATGGATTTTCAACTTTTTTTTTTTCATTTTCTTTAGGATTTCAGATCAATCTGTCTGGAGTAACCCAAAGTAAGCTGGTTTCTGTGCTGTAATAATGGTTTGCTTCACTTCTCTCCAGAAAATACAGTGTGTTTTCTGCTTTAGATGCAGTTTAAGACCAAAATGAACCACATATGAATGAAATAACTTTAATAGTTTAGACTATTTTTGAAGAAATCATGATTCGTGCTTGGCTTAGCAGACTTCACTTCACCAAGCCTCACAGTTTGAGCTGTTTTCTGAAATCATCTCATATTTTGATTCTCAGTTATTTCCATATTCATTTCTTTCTGCATGCTTTCTATTAAATGCGTAAAAAAAACTAAGCATAAAAAAGGTCTCCGTTACACATAGCAAAGCAATCTGACGTTAACTTTTTCTTTTCTTTTACAGGCAAACGCAAAGCACTTAAGCTAAACTTTGCGAATCCGCCAGTCAAACCGACCGCCCGACTTCCCATCACAACAGCTAACCCTCCGTTCCAGAATCCACACATGTGAGATTTCATTCACTGCTAATGTTTTGTTAAAGGTCACGTGTCGTTTTAATGTTGAATATGCAGAGAAAACGGTAAGTAATTGGTAAAAACTAGTTCAAACACGGCTGTTTGCATCCTGAAGGTGCGTTCACACAGACTCGAATGAAGCGAATAAATAGCACTATTCGCGCGTAGTTGGACGCTTGAACATTTTGAGTTTACTCGCTTCATTCGCACGTGAAATTCGCTTCATTCGCGCGTGAAATACACTTCATTTGCGCGTGAAATTCACTACACAACAGACGCGAATTCGCGTCATGGGAGGGCTTCTGCCAGGCAGCTCCAGTCTCGTTGCAAAATGTATTCCTGTTTTTGTAAAAGTACGAAGTAGTATCGTACAGCTCCGGGTACCCACATACAACCACAATTAATTTGTCCTCCATTGTTGTTTCAGATTTTCTGCCTCCGCTCGTAATCACGTCACTGCTAGAGCAAGCTCCTGATTGGTTTACGCTGCGCGAATATCCGCCAAAGTTCTGATTTTTCAACTCGCGTGATTCACGCTATTCGCACGAATGGCGCCCCAAACGCTCAATTCGCGCCGCGGAATTCACGCCGCCTCATTCGCGCGAATAGCGCCGCAGGATTGTCTATCGCGTCTTTGCATTGACTTAACATAACATGTAAATCATTCGCGCGTAACACTTCATTCGCATCTGGTGTGAACGCACCTTGACACTCCAATCAGCCAATGGCATGAGTTTGGGGGCGGAACAATCTGTTTTACCAACCAATTACAGATGGGTAAATTTCAGGAAACCTGTTTGGCAACAGTCACAATTTTTGCAGTTCCGTTTGGTGATGCAGTTTCATGAGTTTGCGCTGTAGTTTCTGTGTGTAAAAGCATTGACTCATGCGTTTCAGAGAGCGGCTGCGGACACATAGCATCGAGTCCTCAGGGAAGCTGAAGATTTCTCCAGAGCAACATTGTGACTTCACGGCCGAGGACCTCAAGGACCTGGGGGAGATCGGGAGAGGAGCGTACGGATCCGTCAACAATATGGTGCACAAACCCAGTGGACAGATCATGGCTGTCAAGGTGATTCACATTATACGTGCTTTATAATCAATTCTCAAAATATCAGAATTATCCAGAAGAAATGACTGGAGTCTGGGAACATTGGAAAATGTAATAGAATAATTGAGACACCTTTAGAATAGTTGTTATATAGTTTATATATAAAATAAAAACATTTAAATGAATAGTTTTATATTTCACCATCATTTTTTTATTTTTCATTTGCAATGCTTCATGGGATTGTAGTTCCCAGATTTTTTTTATTATTTTTGCTGATTCAAATCAAAGTCTGTAATGTTGTGATCCTTCTCATTGGTTCATAGCTTATGATGCTTTAAGACATTTTTAAAAACTCTGTGGGGAAAAATGCTTCAGGAAAAGGTGGACGGCACTAATACACTGTATAGAAAAACCCACGACCAACAGATTTGATAGAACTAAGAGGAAAATGATCTTGACTGTAGCCCATGTGCTTGTCCTGATATTATTATCAAACGTGTGAAAGCGCCACCTAGAGTCAGACACACCTCACTCCACCGGAATGAGACTCATCAAACCTGGTTTAGATTTAGGTTGGAAAAGAAACAAATAAAATTCAGCACAAATTGAATCTGGTTTTCATCAATAATTTGATAATTGAAGAAATGCTTGCGTGGATCAAACATGACGTCGGTTCCGGTTAAATCTGTCATCCGCTGTGTGTGATGAATCTGACCTCAGACTTCTTGCCTGCACTGCAGCGGATTCGCTCCACGGTGGATGAGAAGGAGCAGAAACAGCTTCTGATGGATTTAGATGTGGTGATGAGGAGCAGCGACTGCCCATACATCGTCCAGTTCTACGGAGCCCTGTTCAGAGAGGTGACGCAAACACACGCTCTTCTCTGTGTTCGAATGACTGGTTTTGTGTTCGCTAACTGTACTGTTTCTGTGTGTGTCTTCAGGGCGACTGCTGGATATGTATGGAACTAATGTCTACCTCCCTCGACAAATTCTACAAATATGTATATTGTGCATTAGATGATGTGATTCCAGAGGAAATATTAGGCAAAATTACGTTAGCAGTAAGTCACTGATCTCATATATTATTAAGCTTATGTGTTGTTGTAGTAGTCGTAATAATAATAATAATTTTCTTCTAATAAAACATGTCAAACATGCATGCATTATTATTATTATAACAAAAATTGTTTAATTTTTTTTTTATTATTAGTAATAATAATATTATGCATGATGTTTGCTATAATAAAATTGATATAAATTAATACATTATTATTATAATTATGACAGGGGTTAAAGTTCTCCGGCGTGCATCGTTCGGCTATAAAAAAAAAAAAAGATTGTCCTTCATTTAGAAAAACAAAAATGTTGATATCACGTTCGAGTTCACGAGTTTGCCTACCAATGGTATGAGAGGAACACCGCTTTCACTCTCAACCAAATTAATATTTCTAGCCAATCAGATGTTTTTGCTCTTATAAATACGAGACGCAGCCCTGATGAATGCAGAAGAAGAGGTCTTGAAAAGCTGCGAGGCGACAAAGATGTCACTCTAGTCTAGCGCATATTTCCATAGGAAAGATATTTAAAAAGCAGCAGAGCTTTTTAAGCCGCTATAATCACGTCATCTCCATGAAAGCGATATGAACATCAGAACGAATTTGAAAAAGGTCCTGTTCACATATGATCTCTTACCGGTAATTAAGTAAAGACTGTATGTGTGAAAGGCGCTAAACTCTTCCTCTGTATATGCTGTGCTTAAAGTTAATCTGGGGAAAACAGTGTGCATTATCTCACTAGATTTGTAACGTAAATCTTTAATAAACCTATGCCAACACAGGATAATACATCAACATATTTCTAGATGCGATTTGTTGTACATCAAAATAAAAGTTTAAACACTCGCTCTGAGTTTGAATGTGAAATGAAATGGATTTAAACGTCGTTGAATCGTGCTGTAAAGTGAAACCACACCAGGCCCTTGGCGCCCTCTGCTGGTAGGCTATTTGTTATAATAATGGTTTATGTTGGTTATGATCATATTATAGGCATATTGGTGTGTGGTTCAATAAAACCATGTACTTACTTGCTTTTGATACTTTATTTAAGCCAATTATTATTGCCTATTTGTTAGTTTGTGTGTAAATATAGTCATATCAAAGCCTTTTTTTCACTTAGGTCTATTTGTATTACTAAAAATATCAGATTATTAAATTGTCAAAATAATCCGTAGATTACTTGATTACCAAAGTAATCGTTAGTTACAGCCCTAGATTAGTTAAAACATTTCAAAATACAACTGCATTGTTTTACTTTTTGTAATTAAAAGACCAATATTTTGTCATTGAAAATGTCTTTAAAATAGTATTAAAATATCGTGAACCAGGTGTCTGTATTTTGTCTCATCTCGTGAGCTAAGTACATTATCACACCCCTAGTGTCGATAAGCGGTGGATATAGCTCATAATTTTCCAAGTGTACGATATAGCTTTACTTCTTCAGGTCAATCATAAGGAATAAGGAAAGCCATAACTTTGCCGTAGATTCCTTTCAAATGTTAAAGTTGTCACAGTCAATGCATTCTTTGCATGTGCTGCACTTTACTTGTACCATTGTGTTGTATTAGTTTATCAATTAGAGTTTGAAAGATTATAATGATGTTGTTTGATAAGTCAGATCTCTTGAAAACCAAAAAGTAGTGCTTGAAAAGGTCTTGAAAGTCCTTGAACAGTTTCTATATGAACCCTGTTTAAGTTTCCAGTTCTTGGAGCATGTTATTGTTTGTGTTGTTATTAATATAACTGAACTGTAGTTTTCTGTAGTAAACTGTCTTTGTATATTTCCTGTTTTATATTAATTTCCTAGTATTTAATTTACCATTATTTCTTTTGAACAAAACCATTTCAGTAGTCTGAGCCTTAGTTAGTTTCAAGGAAAATAATTCACATAATGTTCTTTTTTATTGTTTGCCAAATAACTGCGTATGTGTCCACCCCCGAAACCAAACCCCCACCCGGGAAAAAAGTTCTGGCTCGGGATTTATTTTTTGCTTTAACCCCTGTGATGAGCATTTATAACAAAATAAAAAATATATAATTTGTATTAATAATTACAACAACAACAATAATAATGTTTAGTATTATTGTTGTTATTATTACAACATGTATATAACCTTTACGAAACATAGTATATACTTATTATATTATTAGTATTAATAATTATAATGTTGCTATTATATTACAATTATATTTTGTTATAAAACAATTTATGAAATAATATATATAATACATACTATTATTATTATTATAAGTAATAATTTTATTTTCTGTTATAATTAATGAAACAGAACACATGATAATGATAGTAACAATAATACTTTTATTATAACAGTATATAATGTCCTTTTAATCATTTTAACAACAATGATAATAATTATTAATGTTAGTAATGATTATAATCAATTATTAGAGTACTATTTTGTTATAATTCAAATGTATTATATTCTAGTGTATATGCTATAATTATTATTAATATAATTGATTTGAACTCTTGATGCATTTATTGTTGTTGTTGTCCCATTCAGCTGACTTTTGTTGTTTGCAGACCGTGAAAGCACTGAATCACTTGAAAGAAAACTTGAAAATAATCCACAGAGGTGAGTGGCCAAGCATCAACACATCTACACCCCATTAAATCAATTGAGATATCTGAGCCTCGGTGTCATTATCTGAAGTGAATGCTTGAATTGTTCTGTTACCGTGTTTTTCAGACATCAAGCCCTCCAACATTCTCCTGGATAGAAACGGCAACATTAAGCTGTGTGATTTTGGCATCAGCGGGCAGCTGGTCGACTCCATCGCCAAGACCAGAGATGCTGGCTGTAGACCGTACATGGCTGTGAGCATCATATTCTGCTCCTCTAATAAACACGGTGTGCGCTTAAAGCATATGATGATGTTACTGTGTTCTTGTAGCCTGAACGGATCGACCCCAGCGCCTCCAGACAGGGCTATGACGTCCGCTCGGATGTGTGGAGTTTGGGAATCACGCTGGTTCGTCTTTCTTTTTCTTCTACTCCCTCACATACATATAATACTTAGGAATGTCATACGATCACAATTAATAATGAATCTAATACATTTTTAATTATGTGCACATCACTATGGGCTGAGAAATTACACCACAATAATCATTTCAAGTCATAATTGTGTCAAATGTGATAAGCACAGGGTTCGTGCGGTCATGAAAACCTGCAAAAATCATGGAATTATAAAACGGCATTTTCCAGGCCTGGAAAAATAAACCCAGAAGGTTTTGGAAAAGTCATGGAAATCTGTTTCACAAATCTTTGTATAATATAATTATGTTTAATCATAAGGCTGTGCAATTAATTGAATTCGATTAACATGCGCATCTCGACAGTAAAGCCGGTTCGGTGATTGGTGGTAAATCTCCATCACCTGTTTTCAGATGAAGCGGCAGTTAATACACAGAGCCGTAGTTCACTGACAAGCTACGCAATATAGCGTTCATAATCGAAGGTGATTCGTGTGCGATTACAAACGCGATGTGTCCTAGCTTGTGAGTGAACTACGGCTCTGTGTATTAACTGCCGCTTCATCTGAAAACAGGTGATGGAGATCTTCCATTTATTTTTTATTTATAAAATATATATTTTAATGTGCTTATATATATATATATATAATTGCTGGGGGCGTGGCTTGTGGGCGTTACTTGGGGCGTGGTGATTGTACTGTGCATAATAAATTCACGTTTATGAATTACACAGACAGGGAGCACAGTGCGATAAAAATAACAACATAGCTGGTGTCATGCTATCACAAACTTTATAAGTCCCGCTCGTGATTATGAGCTCAACAAACTGAAGCGATCGACTCACATTGCTTTCATATGCAACTTTTAACTAACCACATTCCTATTCACGATTATTCATGAAGACAGCACCAGTGAAAACAGACAGAGACAATGGTAGCTTTAGCATCATTAGCCTTACAGAGTGCCTAGAAGCTCTTTCAGAAGGGCAGTTTGTAAAACAAACGCGTGACACTTACTTTGTCTGGAGCTGACGTTTGCACACAAAGCGTTGGTATTGATTGATTCTACATGTATTGGAAACTGTACCGATTTTTTCCGGTACATTTCCTCAGACTAATTATTTTCATTTAAAGCACACACATCTTACGGTCTATTTTTGAAGGCACACTAGCTTTTTATTCACCAGAGCTGCTGAGAAACAAAATAATTCTTTATACTTTTGAATCATCCCTTCTTTATTTAAAAAAAGTGTAAAGGCTGAAATTTGAGGTTTGTCACTTTATACAACTCTTTCTATTTAGGAAAACCTGTATTTGAACTGCAAATAATATAATTTTTGAAGTCATTTTATGGTTTAATATGTTACAATAGACATAGCCCTACCCCACTCATACAGTATTTATTTTATTTGTGCCGGTTAAAAAGCCTTACATTTTATACAAAAAATCCTGCAGATACCCTGTAAATTCTTTCCTCCTTTATTTTTATTTTATAATTTATATTTTACTGTATGTTGGCTATTTTTATATTATGCAATGCTATATGCTATTCAGACCGGTGGTTTTTAATAACACAATAACATCTGATTTAAAGTGTGTGTTTGTGTAAACATGTTATTTACCACAGTTTAAAGTGCTGGAAAAGCTTGAAAAGTGCTTGAATTTGAATTTGGAAAAGGTGTAAGAACCCTGAACTGTGTTCAAACACCGTATAAAAGTGATTTTGTTTTATTCTTGTTTATTGAACTGTTGTATAAATCAATATCACATTAGCAATGGTGCATATATTGGGGAGAAACAGCACTCTTTTGGTGTGATATTGCTAAACTATATCATATGATCTAAATTTAGGAGTGTCATTTATTTTTTGCGCTCATATCTTGCATTTTAGGCTCATAACTGCATTTTAATAGACTCCTTAACGCAGTCAGTCGTCCTGCGTCATGTTCATCAGCTACTGCATCAATGTATGATGCATTAAAAGCCTTAATCATTTTCATAATAATTGCACCTATTTACATTTACATTTAGCATTTAGCACGCTTTTATCCAAAGCGACTTACAGTGCATTCAGGTTATACATTTTCATCAGTATGTGTGTTCCCTGGGAATCGAACCCACAACCTTTTGCGCTGCTAATGCTCTACCACTGAGCCACACAGGAACCTGTTAATTCAACGACTCTAGTACTAAAGCACCAGCTCCTCTGCTTTAACGCTGTGAGTGTGTTTGTTGCAGTACGAGCTGGCGACGGGGCGCTTCCCGTACCCCAAATGGAACAGCGTGTTTGATCAGCTGACGCAGGTGGTGAAGGGAGACCCGCCGCAGCTCAGCAACTCCGAGGAGAGACAGTTTTCACCCAAATTCATCCAGTTTGTCAATCTATGGTGCGTTCACATGTGGCTGAGCTGTTTTCCTGTGCTTTGAAGGAGATGAGTGTGTTTCTTTGCTGAGCAGTCATGTGACGCGTCTTTGTTTGATCATGTGTGTTCCAGCCTTACAAAGGACGAGTCAAAAAGGCCAAAGTACAGAGAACTGCTGGTACGTTAAACCTGTGTTTGTTTGTTGAACTTATTCATTTTACTGGAAAGAGTTTGATTCGAAATGCATGTCTGACTTGTATAGTTACATTTTTATGGTTTTATTATTCATAATTTTTAGGAATGCTATATTAGATGAGTACGATATTGTTTATTGGTTGATTTTAGATATTTAAATAAAATTTCTAAAACAATACATAGTTGTTTTTGTTATTAAAAATAATAATAGTAATAGTACCAATACGTTATACATTATTGTGCACATTATTATTGTGTGTGTTTCATTGTACTACAGCTTTTAAACTTATTGATTGTACTTGAAAAGATTTGAATTGAAAAATGGATGTCTGTCTTGTAAAATTATATTTTTATGTTTTTAATTAACCTTGATTTTTAGAAATGCAATATTGGAGCACTAACATATTGTAACTGAAATCTTGGTTCATGCCCTGAACGTGTGTTTGTGTCGCTGTAATGGTGCTGTTCCTGCAGAAGCATCCGTTCATCCTGATGTACGAGGACCGGATCGTGGACGTGGCCAGTTACGTGTGCAGGTTTCTGGATGAAATACCGGCGTCTTCCAGCTCGCCCATGTATGCCGACTGATGGTGAGCGGCCTGTTGGGAACACAAGACGGTCCTGTCTCCATTTGGTGTACATGCAGCGCCTCACACGAAACACACGGCCCTTCACCAACTGCATTTACCGCAGCACATCCTACTCGCAACGTTTGACGCTTTAGTTTGAGTGAAACTCTATTTCAAAGTGCCACATTAAAACGCTTGTGCCACTTTTTGTGCCGTAATGTGGCTTCGCTTCTGTACGCAGTCGGAGAACAAATGTTGGGTGGAGGATTTGTTCTCGTTTGTGAAATGCAAGTCCTGGTTAAAGGTCTGAGTATTTCTGCTAGACACCGTAATTGTACCTTCACTTCAGTGTGAACACATGATTGCATTCAAAGAGAAGCACTTCTCCAAAAACATCTTGTGCCATAAGAATCGGCTCTTGTTTAAAAGCCATTTACATCATGGTGTGTAACCAAGCTTCAGATTTAGCAAAACAACCTTCTGAGTTCATTGCGTCGTGCTACATTCGTATGTATGTGTATATGTGTGTGTTGGGAATCATTTGGAAATATAAATAAGCAAAACTTGAATTTGCTCATTTAAGACAAAACCATCAGATAAGTGGATGTGCTTACCAAAATGAATGATAAGAGGAAAAAGCATCCGTACCGGTGTTTTTCTTCATACGTGTACAGACACATCACGTCACTCTTTATTTAATGAAACGGTATGCAAAGGTTTTGTTCTGCATCAATGATGTGTGTTAAAGTAGCTTTACTCGCTCAGTATGCAATATAACGTCACTCTGATCCAAATGGTTTTCACTATTTATACAGACTCCACGTCATCAAATCGGAAGATTTCCCACAAGCTCACTTTCAGCATGTTTTTAGAGGATCTGGCACGAGTTTGGTTGGTTTGTGTGGGATACGGCTGATAATTCATTCATAGGTCACTCATTTTAAAAGATGTTCATCAAACATCGGTCTGATTGTATAATAACATGGTGCCGGATAGCGTTCCGAGATCTTCAAATGCAATTTAAGAAATAATAGTGGCACATCACGAATGTGGGGTGAAATAATTGTATTATTATATTGTATCAAGAGAGGAAACTATGTACAGAATAAAATCACTGTGAAAATATTTTACGTGTACGGTGAGAAGAGTAATCTGTAAAAATTGTAAAGGGAAATGTGCAGGGATATGTTCAGCTTTGGGTATATATTAACCTCTGACAGCTTCTTGTCTTATACACGTCACAGTTAACAAGGACATCAGCTGGCGTTATGAATATGATGAGCGTGTTAGCGGTGTGTTGTCATTCTGCTCTGTTAGATCTGAACACACGATGGGCTCAATGCTAGAATAAAACCAATACTCAGCCATTCACTGTCTTGCATTTATTCAACACCACTGGAGCTGCATGCTACACTGAAAAACAAATGGCTGTTAGAAACCGTTTTCGCTCAGAAATTCATAATTACAAAGAAACGTTGAATTAAATGTGAAAAGCCAAAAGATTGATATTGCATTTTCTTGTAAAACTTACTTTGGCAATCTTTGAAAATCATTTACAGTGCACGCAGTCTGAAACAATAAATAATCATCATTAAAAATAATCATCGTTAGTTATCAAGACTGATGGAGTCGGTTTGTTCGTTTTATGTTTGTTTATTGAACTCTGGTACAGTAATACAGCGGTGGAGACAAATACTGGGACCGTTTATATGGTAACGTTGTTCAGTGGCCAAGCAATACAAAAGCTTTCTGTCATGTGTATATATTTCCCCCTGGAGAATCAAAAAAACAAGAAATAAGACAAAACCTCTGTTTTCCACCAGAGGTGAAGAGTAATAGTGAACATTTGTGCAGCACAGACGCGTTCTGCCATCAGGATCAAAGAAACCACAGCTTACAATCGAGAAGAAACAAACTATATAAAGAGAAAAAATACCAGACCGCAAACTTACTTCATTCATCGGCTGATATCAAACATAGAAAAATAAAATCTACAGGATTATGTGACATTCGTTACACAACATGAAACTTTACACACCATTCATCTTGATTATAGACCTAATTTCTTAGCTGGTCGTATTAAATTACTTTATGAAACTACTTCATGTGTAAAAATAGAGTCTCTAATGCTCTACTGTTTAATACTGAGTCTTGGATATAAAACAGAGCTTGCTCTTGATGCTTATTCACTGAACTAAAATATTTTTTTTTATTTTTACAAAACTATAAAAGTTTGGATTGTCTGAATTATGTTTAGAGTTCATTTGTATTGTAAGGCCTCGCGGTTCTAGTAAAGGCACGATAAAGAGATTCTAAAGATCTGTACAAAAGCATTCAGTGGCACAAAATATGATTAAAAACCAGTAAATAACAAAAACAAACATATTTCATGAAATTAAAAAAACAATCTATTCACAGTTTAAGCTTTTGGTGAGCTAATTATTATTTACAAAAAATGACTCTGTTTTATTTAGTAATTACTAAATCAGTGACCAGTATCTAAAACTAAAGATTTTATTTATAAAGTAAAAAAAAAAAAAGAAGTCAGGTCCCAAATTTGCCACAGTACAGTTTCACAGTTGAACTTCTATAATCTATATATTAGAATTCATTCTTCACAAGTGCTGGTAAAAATGGCCATCACCGTTAGTGATGTATTGCTTTTGATTGTCATTCAAGATTCATACAACGTGATTTATTGGACTCCGTGAGAAACAGGGATGGTAAATCAGACAGTATTAAAAACCTACTGTTTGTGTGTCAGAAAATGTCCCCGCTATAGTAAACATGATCCGTTTTCACACTTGTGTCCTCATTGTTTTAGTCACTCTTAACTGTGAGTGCGTTTACTCTAACTGTTGTTTTTAATGAAAAGGAATGTCTCATAAATATATATAAATATGCCAATGAAAAGAAAGGTTGAAATAAATACACCAGAAGAGTAAGATCCCAAAATAATAAAAACAACTAAATATGAATGTTCAAAATAACAGAAGTGGCAGTAATAATAATAATCTAGAATGCAAAACAGACTTTGGGGAAATAAATGAGCAAAATATGAAACATTTTTTAAGTACTTCGTCTGCTTTTGACCCGAGATGTTGGCTTGATCGTGCTAAAATACAGCTCAATTCTCCAGAGATTTACTGATTTTCTCTTTCACATGAGGTGTGAGCATTGACAATATGGAAGCTTGTTTCTGAAATGACATAAAAATATCATTGCAACATTTTATCTCACAAGTTTGGACTTTTCCCTGCAAGAATTATGAGATAGAAAGTCAGAATTGTGAAAGTCAGTATTGCAAGATTAAACTAAGAATTGTGAGAAAGTCGGAATTGCAAGATACAAACTTGATATTGTAAGATAGAAAGTCAGAATTACGAGATAGACGTGAGATTCAGAATTACGAGATTTTGGAAGATAGAAAGTCAGAATTACGAGATAGACAGTTGGATTCGTGAGATAAAGTCAGAATTACGAGATAGACAGTTGGATTCGTGAGATAAAGTCAGAATTACGAGATAGACAGTTGGATTCGTGAGATAAAGTCAGAATTACGAGATAGAAAGTTGGATTCGTGAGATAGAAAGTCAGAATTACGAGATAGAGGATTTGTGAGATAAAAGTCAGAATTACGAGATAGAACGTGAGATAAAAGTCAGAATTACGAGATAGAAAGTTGGATTTGTGAGATAGAAAGTCAGAATTACGAGATAGAAAGTTGGATTTGTGAGATAGAAAGTCAGAATTACGAGATAGATTGGATTTGTGAGATAGAAAGTCAGAATTACGAGATAGAAAGTTGGATTTGTGAGATAGAAAGTCAGAATTACGAGATAGAAAGTTGGATTTGTGAGATAGAAAGTCAGAATTACGAGATAGAAAGTTGGATTTGTGAGATAGAAAGTCAGAATTACGAGATAGACAGTTGGATTCTGTGTGAGATAAAGTCAGAATTACGAGATAGACAGGATTGTGAGTTGGATTTGTCAGAATTACGAGATAGAAGTTGGACGAGATAGAGTTCAGAATTACGAGATAGAAAGTTGGATTTGTGAGATAAAGTCAGAATTACGAGATAGAAAGTTGGACGAGAAAGTTGGATTTGTGAGATAGAAAGTCAGAATTACGAGATAGAAAGTGGATTTGAGAAAGTTGAGATAGTCAGAATTAGAAAGTTGGATTTGTGAGATAGAAAGTCAGAATTACGAGATAGAAAGTTGGATTTGTGAGATAGAAAGTTGATAGATCAGAATTACGAGATGAATAAAAGTCAGAATTGCGAGATAGAATTGCGAGATAATTAGTCAGAATTGCGAGATAGAATTGTGAGATAAAAAGTCAGAATTATAGAGTTGGATTTGTGAGATAGAAAGTCAGAATTACGAGATAGAAAGTTGGATAGATAGAAAGTCAGAATTACGAGATAGAAAGTTGGATTTGTGAGATAGAAAGTCAGAATTACAGATAGAAAGTTGGATTTGTGACAGAGATTTGGATTTGTGAGATAGAAAGTCAGAATTACGAGATAGAAAGTTGGATTTGTGAGATAGAAAGTCAGAATTACGAGATAGAAAGTCAGAATTACGAGATAGAAAGTTGGATTTGTGAGATAGAAAGTCAGAATTACGAGATAGAAAGTCAGATTTGTGAGATAGAAAGTCAGAATTACGAGATAGAAAGTCAGAATTACGAGATAGAAAGTTGGATGTGAGATAGAAAGTCAGAATTACGAGATAGAAAGTTGGATTTGTGAGATAGAAAGTCAGAATTACGAGATAGAAAGTTGGATTTGTGAGATAGAAAGTCAGAATTACGAGATAGAAAGTTGGATTTGTGAGATAGAAAGTTTACAGATAGAAAGTTGGATTTGTGAGATAGAAAGTCAGAATTACGAGATAGAAAGTTGGATTTGTGAGATAAAAAGTCAGAATTACGAGATAGAAAGTTGGATTTGTGAGATAGAAAGTCAGAATTACGAGATAGAAAGTGGATTTGTGAGATAGAAAGTCAGAATTACGAGATAGAAAGTCAGAATTACGAGATAGAAAGTCAGAATTACGAGATAGAAAGTCAGAATTACGAGATAGAAAGTTGGATTTGTGAGATAGAAAGTCAGAATTACAAGATAGAAAATTGGATTTGCGAGATAGAAAGTCAGAATTACAAGATAGACAGTTGGATTTGTGAGATAAAGTCAGAATTACGAGATAGAAAGCTGGATTTGTGAGATAGAAAGTCAGAATTACGAGATAGAAACTCTGAATTACGAGATATAAACTTGGAATTGTAAGATAGAAAGTTGGAATTGTGAGATAGAAAGTCGGAATTACAAAATCGTTGGAATTGCGAGATATAAACTCAGAATTATGAGATAGTCGGAATTACAAGATAAAAAAAATTTAATTGTAAGATATAGACTCAATTACAAGAAAAAAGTTGAAACTAAGATAAAATGTCACAATTACCTATTTTTACTACTTATTCTGTGCTGGACACAAAAACAAAGTTGGGAGATGTAAATTCACAATTCAGAAAAAAAAAACTAATTCTGAGATGATATCTTGCAATTCAGACTTTTTCTGAAAATTGTAAGGAAGAAGTCAGCATTGTGAGATAAAAAGACACAATTACTGTTACTTTTTTATCCCATGATGGAAACAGGCTCCCGTATCACATGTAAAAACCAAAGGTTAGCGCTCTCAAAATAAATTAATGACATGACGTTGACAGGAAGGAATGAAATGCTCATAAAAAGTGTGACATCCTACTGTAAGCTCAAGGTGCAAGTGTGAATTCATATTTACAACAGCACAAGAGAGTACACGTGATATACTAGTGTGATGCATTAATATGTGTTTTTCCCACACCACAAATGTGCAGACAAAATAAAGAAGTATTGAGTTGCTTTCATATATTTACAGACGGATGGTACGGACGTCTCGGTTTGAATCCAATTCCATTTGAAGCGTCTTTCTGTTTCCAGTAATCAAAACATTCTTTGCCAGAATCCACAGTCAAAACAATTCAAGTTTTGATGGAACGTGATAAAACAGTATCAAACCCTGGATCTGGAGATCTGGGTGTGGACGTGATGTTTCTCCTCACCAGTGCTCCAGGTGCAGGTCCATGGCCGAGTTCAGGCTGATGTCGGTCACGTCCAGGAACTCGGTGTTGAAGATGCTCGGCCCGGACGGAGGCAGGCTGTTGTGGAAGACGGCGGCGGAGCTGGGCGGAGTCAGATCCAGCCATTCCATTGTCTCCCACGGCGACTCCGCGAAGGTCATTCCGAGGCCGTGACCCTCGGCAGCGACCGCTGAGATCTTTCCGGCCGTTGGCGATACGGGCGTGTCCATCATGTCTCGGCTGTTGAATCCGTTACCCGCCGCCTCCAAGCGTCCGTCCTCGGCGGGCATCTTCAGGAGCGCCGCGTCACCTTGCATCCGGCTCATGGGGCTCAGCAGCGCCTCCAGATGAGCGGCTCCGTGAGCCGCCGCGTGATCGTACGCCAGCATGGCGGGCGACATGTGACTGTAGTGGCGGTGGAACTTGGGCGAAACTGTAAGGTGAGGCACAACTTTGGTTACAGGAGACCTCTCTTCTTTGGCGTTAGCTGGCATTTCTTTAAAACAAGACAATGACACCACAAACAATGACTTTAATAGTCAATAGCAGCTGGGTGTTACTGTGTGAAATAAGGGGCCTTGTGAACGTTTCATTTAGGGCTAAAGGGATACTTCACCCAAAAAGGAAAATTCTGTCATCATTTATTAATCATCAAGTTGTTCCAAATCTGTAGAAGATATTTTGAAGAATGTTGGTTGCCAAACAGTTTCTGGTGCCCATTGACTTCCATAGTATCAAAAAAATACTATGGACATCAATAGCTACCATCAACTGTTTGGTTACTAACATTCTTCAAAATATCTTCTTTTGTGTTCAACTGAAGAAAGAAACTCCTACAGGTCTGGAAAAACATGAGGGTGCGTAAATAATGACACAATTTAACAGCTGATAAGGAGAGACTCACCTCCGCTCTCGATGAGGACGTCTAGAAGCTCATCCATCTGCTGGCTGCGTGACATCTGCTGCAAGAACATCACAGGATCATTTAATTGTGTTAGTATTTGATGCTGTGACACATTCCGTTGCCTTTGCTTTAACCCTCATAATGCATTTGGGTCTGATTTGGCCCGGAAGAGATACATAAAACATAGGCATAGTTTTTAGTAAGGGAACAAAAATGTTCAAATGCTTTAAGATCCTCAAAATACACAGTATTTAGTTGTTTAAGATTTTTTTTATTTCATGTTTGGTTCATTTTGACCCAGGCATGTATGGAGTACAATTAGTGTCAAAAATACTTTTTGTTAAAATTATCTATGAAGTTGTGTTCGTGTCTGAAAACTTTTGTAAACTATATTTGGCGTTTTGCCCCCCATCTCACACTTTTGGGACTGAGTTTTGTTTCTAAACATGAATATGTACATTTATTAAAGAACCATTGCAGCATGAACATTTGCTAACTTTTCATCTGAAAATGAAAGTGTATGAAGTAAAATGACTACTGTATTTAGTTTGAAAACTTTTAAGAGTAATATTTATGTTGTTTTGATATAAATAAATATGTTGCGGCCATAAATTTAGACTGTTTTTGAGTAATCATGAGTTATAATTTAAAGGAATTGTATTTAATTGTATTCATTCCAATGGGGTTAATACTGGTTTCTCATACATATGTTTTTTCTTTGTGTGTGTGTGGTTCATTAACATTTCAAATAATTATGATTATATTTTTAGTAATACAAAATGGGTAAATGCAATAGTAACATGGTAATAACATTCCAAACAGATTTTTTTGTTTGTTTGTTTGTTTTTCACATTCACTCATTCATGAGAAATAGCTGATCAGATATACTTATGGTTTTAGTATAGTTGTATAAAATAACAATTATTTGGGTCCAAACAGACATGGAATGTGAAAACAGTATACAGATTTGGATGCATTATGAGGGTTAAGAGTGTGAAATGTATGAACAGATTTGGCAGCTGACGGCATTCAAACACATGTACTGGAACTTGTTGGCAAATGCTTGTTTTTGCAGGCGGTTTCAAGGACAACAATCACTAGAAAGTACAGCAGGGTTTCCCAAACGGAGATTGTGAGTTGATAAAATGCTAATAACTGTTCATATTATATGTTAAATTAAAACAAATCAATGGGGCTGCATGATAATCAGAGTGATTATCAAATCAAAGTCAGTGATTTAATTCAATATCTGCATATTCTGTGTTTCAGGTGAAGTGCGTGTTTTCATCGTCTCACAGTAAATGCAGTGAACTCCATCACTGTATGTGAGTTTAACATGCATCAGGGAACATGTGCTAGCCTTATTCATACATTCACATCATTTACAACATTTTGGTGAACAGAAGTTTGCAGTGTTTCATAAATATCACTATTATTACTAGTGTAAAATCTAATCATTATTATAATGAAATACTCATTTTATACATTACAACTGTAATTTACAATAACAATATACTTTATTTTTTATTTTTATAATTACAGTTAAAATAATAATAATAAATATTATCATTATTAAATTTGATTGAGTTCTTAAAGCACAAGTGTGAATGTAATGTGGACTGAAATATTGTCACAACTAGAAAAAAATGCAGCTTTAAAGTCCAGTTACAGGTTGAAAATAAAACTTTTTTTATAATTAGTTAAAAATATAATAAATAACAATTATGTATTGTATTCATAATTTATATATATATATATATATATATACATATCTCACAGAAGTGAGTACACCTCTGTGCTTTTACATCTCCTGTTCAAAATAACTCAACACACAGCCATTAATGTCTAAACCGTTGGCCACAAAATGAGTACACCCCTAAGTGAAAATGTCCAAATTGGGAACATTTTCTCTCCCCGGTGTCATGTGACTCGTTAGTGTTACAAGGTCTCAGGTGTGAATGGGGAGCAGGTGTGTTAAATTTGGTATTTCGCTCTCACTCTCTCATACTGGTACTGGAAGTTCAACATGGCACCTCATTTCTGAGGATCTGAAAAAAAGAATTGCTGCTCTACATAAAGATAGCGTAGGCTATAAGAAGATTGCCAAGACCCTGAAACTGAGCTGCAGCACGGTGGCCAAGACATACAGCGGTTTAACAGGACAGGTTCCACTCAGAGCAGCCTCGCCGTGGTCACCAAAGAAGTTGAGTGCACGTGCTCACGTCATATCCAGAGGTTGTGTTTGGGAAATAGATGTATGAGTGCTGCCAGCATTGCTGCAGAGTTGAAGGGGGGGGGGTCAGCCTGTCAGTGCTCAGACCATACGCCGCACACTGCATCAAATTGGTCTGCATGGCTGTCGTCCCAGAAGGAAGCCTCTTCTAAAGATGATGCACAAGAAAGCCCGCAAACAGTTTGCTGAAGACAAGCAGACTAAGGACGTGGATTATTGAACCATGTCCTGTGGTCTGATGAGACAAGATAAACTTATTTGGTTCAGATGGTGTCAAGCGTGTGTGGTGGCAACCAGGTGAGGAGTACAAAGACAAGTGTGTCTTGCCTACAGTCAAGCATGGTGGTGGGAGTGTCATGGTCTGGGGCTGCATGAGTGCTGCTGGCACTGGGGAGCTACAGTTCATTGAGGGAAACCATGAATGCCAACATGTACTGTGACATACTGAAGCAGAGCATGATCCCCTCCTTCGGAGACTGGGCCACAGGGCGGTATTCCAACATGATAACGACCCCAAACACCTCCAAGATGACCACTGCCTTGCTAAAGAAGCTGAGGGTAAAGGTAATCTGTGGGGCATCCTCAAACAGAAGGTGGAGGAGCGCAAGGTCTCTAACATCCACCAGCTCCGTGATGTCGTCATGGAGGAGTGTAAGAGGACAGCAGTGCCAACCTGTGAAGCTCTGGTGAACTTCATGCCCAAGAGGGTTAAGGCAGTGCTGGAAAATAATGGTGGCCACACAAAATATTGACACTTTGGGCCCAATTTGGACATTTTCACTTAGGGGTGTACTCAATTTTGTGGCCAGCGGTTTAGACATTAATGGCTGTGTGTTGAGTTATTTTGAGGGGACAGTAAATTTTCGCTGTTATACAAGCTGTACACTCACTACTTTACATTGTAGCAAAGTGTCATGTCTTCAGTGTTGTCACATGAAAAGTTATAATAAAATATTACAAAAATGTGCAGGGTGTACTTCTGTGAGATACTGTAATGTTAAACTAAAAACAGGTTTAAGATCATTTTAAAATCCAGCTAGAGAGTCCAAATAAAATACTTCCTAATTTGTATTATTTGAAATATTTTGAATAATATTTTAATAATAATTTGTCTGACAGACGTGTTTGGGAATCCCTGCAGTACACTGATGCAGCGCTGTATGTCTCCACGCAGTCAGTAAAGCTGTAGAGACGCAGGCAGAAGCTCTGAGAGCGTGAGCAGCGAGAGAGCACATGAGCGGATCCTGAGCTGCTTTACCTGTTTCACTGCATCCTCATAACATGGCGGCCCTTTACTGCCGGAGGCAGGGGGATCTGAGCTACAGAAGGCAGTGCTGGATGTGGGAGACTTGGGCTCAACATGCCGCGGAGAGAGAGACTGAGCCTCCTACAGGAGACAGGGCCAAACGTTACACCTCTGAGGAGCCAGAGGAGCCCAGCTCTCTGATCTGTGTGTGTGTGTGTGTGTGTGCGCGCGCGGCACCGAATCTATCAGGCGCTTCCTCAGCAGGACACCGTGACCTCTGACACAGTTACAATAAACACAACATCCATGTGTGTGGGCATGTGCTGACATCACATGGTCATTGAGCAGCACATGTGATTTAACAATCTCAGCAAATACAAACATACACGACCAGCCAAACATTAGGCATTATTAGTTTTTAATATTTTTGAAAGAAGTCCAGTCCGCTCACTAAGGCTGCATTAATTTGATCAAAAATACAGTAAAAACTGTGAAATATTATTAGTTTAAAATAACTGTTTTCTATATGTTAAAATGTAATTTATTGCTGTGATCAAAGCTGAATTTTCAGCATCATTACTCCAGTCTTCAGTGTCACATGATCCTTCAGAAATCATTCTAATATGCTGATTTGCTGCTCAAGAAACATTTCTGATTATTATCAATGTTGAAAACAGTTGTCCTGCTTCATATTTTTGTGAAAACCATGATACATATTATTTTTCAGGATTCTTTGATGAATAGAAAGCTCAAAAGAACAGCATTTATTTGTAATAGAAACATTTTGTAACAATATAAATGTCTTTATTGTCACTGTCATGGGCCGTTGTGGCCTAATGGTTAGAGAGTCGGACTCGTAATCTAAAGATTGCGGGTTCGAGTCTCAGGTCTGGCAGGGTTTGTAGGTGGGGGGAGTGAATGTCCAGCGCTCCTCTCCATGTTCAATACCACGACTGATGTGCCCTTGAGCAAGGCACCGAACCCCCGACTGCTCCCCGGGCGCCGCAGCATTAGCTGCCCACTGCTCCGGGTGTGTGTTCACGCCACGGTGTGTGTGTGTGTGTGTGTGTTGTTCACTGCTGTGTGTGCACTTTGGATGGGTTAAATGCAGAGCACGAATTCCGAGTATGGGTCACCATACGTCCTTTCCTTTCCAATTTAATTTGTCCTTGATGAATAAAAGTATTCATGTCTTCTTTCTTTTTTTAAATGACCCCAAGCCTTTGAATGGTAATGTATGAAAATTCAGCTTTGATCACAGGAATAAATGACAGTTTACATGTAGAAATCATCTATTTTATATTGTCACAATATTGCACATTACAGTATTTACTGTATTTTTGATCAAATGCAGCCTTGAAGAGACTTCTTTCAAAAACATTATTCCAAACTATCGACCGTTAGTGTTCATTGATTGATACAGTGAATCCTCTTTTATTTGACTTACTGTTACAGGAGCCGATCAGAATCAGTGTGAGTGTTAGTGAGTGATGAATTAGATGAGTGAGTTTGATTCTTCACGTACTTTCTGCTGCATGCTGCTGCTCTTGGCTTTGGTGGATCCTCTGGCGCTGATGTTGTTGTCTGATGGATTCTGATGGTAAAGCGGCTGCAGGTTTCTCTGATCTGACGGATACGAGCAGCTCGCCGGCTGTCCTGCGCTCTTCTGCTGTAACTGAGAGATTTCAGCCGTTAGTCACTGAATCAATGACAAACATCAGTGTCCATGATTAAGAAAAGAAATAATCTTTTACAAATACCAGCTTCCAAGTGCCCTTCATGTTAAATATGGTTGTGAAAAACTTTTTATTTTCTTTTTGTGGCAAATTATAACTATAATATTGTCCAGCTCTTTATATAATGTTCTTTTATGGATAACAAACATAATGCATAATGGACAACAAACTATTAAATGAATAAATATGACATCTTAAGTTCTATTCATTACTCCTAAATGTAAGTTTTGTAAAATACTCCTATTTTAAATATTATTAAGTACACATGATTGCAGTTATCGCATACTTAGTACATAAATGCAAAGATTTTCGCATGTATAAACTTGTATAAATCAGTGTTGTGCTGCGCTATAAACTGTATATAAATGTTATGTGTTTATGCGCGCAGTGCGTGCGTGTGTGTGTGTGGGGGCATGTAGTATGTGGTTTATGATTTATTTGTTTTCATGGGTATAATAGGTACGCTTATAGAAGGTGATATGAGAGTGAGTTTTCAGTTTCCCCATAATTTAAGAACGCTTATAAATCCTACAGGCTAGTTTTTTTTGAGGTGTAGGGTAGGTGTAGGCTAGTGAGACAAAGGGGAGCACTGAGGTCTTATTAATGAGTACACAGGGCTGGGGACTAATTACACTGAAGAACAGGGCTTGGGAATGATATCACAGTGAAGGGCACGATAGGAGGGGAAAACACTATACAGGTCTGACAATATAATGTTGCATAATAACACAAACATAAATTGACATCCTATTCATTTCTAAATGTCGTTAAGTTCCAGAAATGTATAATCCTAAATCTTAAAATAAAAAGTACAACGTTGTGTCTGTGTGCTGTGTGTGTGTGTGTGTGTGGTGGGACTGTGTGTGTGGTGTGTGTGTGTGTGCGTGTGTGTGTGCGTGTGTGTGTGCGTGCGCGTCTGTGTGTGCGTGTGTGTGTGTGTGTGTGTGTGTGTGTGTGTGTGTGTGTGTGTGTGTGCAGACGTGGATCACCTGTACGTTGCGTGCGGCTCTGCTTGCGTTCTGAGGCAGCGTGTGTGAGTCTCTCAGCAGGTATGGCTGGCCGGGGGACGAGGGGCTGCTGGAAGGTTTAGTGATGGGCGAATCTTCAGGAGAACACTGAGGGCTCAGGAACGCAGACAGGCCGGCGGGGCTTGCAGATGACGGCGGCTCCATGCAGTGCGGCGCAGCGTGCAGATCGCAGTGAGCCATGCAGCCGCCTTTCATCTGCTTGGCAGCCAGAGGACAGCTGGACGCCACCTGCTCCTGCTTGACGGACACGCCGTAGAACTGCTGCATCTGCACAGGAGGCTGCAGATGCATCATGTGCTGCGGTGGAGCGGGACAGTCATGCGTGCGCTTCCTCTTGTGCAGCTGCATGCGCAGCTCCTCCACCTGCCTCTTGCTCCTGGTGCAGCTTCCACGTCAGCTCCTCGATCACCTTCTGCTTCTCCACCAGCATCTTGTCCTTCTCGCCGTCCGGTCCCAGTGCGCTCTGGGCCTCGTCTGCGCTCAGCTGGGCCGGCGATGGCTGCAGGCCGAACTGCGGCGAGGACATGGTGACGTCGCTGAAGCTGTCGGGCAGCGAGCCGCTCACGGAGAGATCAGACGAGGCCGGAGAGATGGGCGGCGTGGAGCCGCTGCTGCAGAACGGGTAGAAGCCGGTGCCGTGTGACTGGTAGGACGAGAGCGAGCCGGTGGGCGTCACGGGGAACGTGGCTGCACTGATGTCTGCAGAAGTGGCCGGAGAGGCGCAGCTGGAGTCTTTGAAGGGCCGCAGACGCTCTATGAGCGCCGTCTTAGTGCCGGACACGGGCAGACCACGGATCCGCAGCTGCTGCCTGAGTTCAGACACCTGGCAACACACAACACAGTCAGGCAAACAAGTCCAACTACTTCAACTTCAAAACTTTAGTTGCTGCGTTAAATGTTTAATTCTCATAATTAATTTAGAATTTGCATAATGTTTTTCACATTCTGGGTACGTTTGGACCCAAATAAGACCCAATGAGTCATAACTATTCATTTTAAATTAAAATCATACTGAATCTTTGAATGTTATTCCCATGTTATTACTGGTTTTAGCCACCTATAAATATATTATAAATATTTAATTTTTTTTAATTCTTTGAAATGTCAAAATACACATGAACACACAATTTTTTCTATACTGTTGAGGATTTTTATTTGAATATATCATTGTATGAACATAATAAGAACATATCATCTTAAAATTACTAGGAATAAATCCATTGGAATGAATATGATTGAATGAAATTCCTTTGAATTTATGACTCATGATTGCTCAATTTTTTTATTTTATTTGCATAAACATGTAAAACAAAAATGTAAATGGTAATATCTCTTTAAAAAACAGCAAGGGTAAAAAACAGATGAATTAATGAACTATGTGTATTTTTTGTATTATGTGTAATTAAGTTTTTGTTTCCTAACCAAAAACCTGTTTTTCACACGCTGGTCAGTTTTGAGTTTTGAACTCTTAATATGTCAACAAAATCAAAACAAGAATTTTGAACATGAATTTATCCAATGATCAGATATATGTTGTGGGAATGTATGCAAATTATTGCATATTTAACAAGACAATGCCTAATTTGCATATTTAAACATAAGATTTCATAAATCTTCTAATACGAGACATGTGTCTGAATGTACAGTATTAATCTGCTGGTTTAGTGCGCTGATGCCCGTTAGTGAGACCTGCAGTGCTTTGCCTTAAATGACTGGTTTCCAGTCCAGATCTTGAACCCCTTCATCACATCCTGACGTGTCAAAGCGCAGCACTGACCTTCAGGTCGTCCAGGTTGGCGGGCAGCGGTCCGGGTCTGACGGGGCTGATGGACGGGTTGCAGTAGCTGCTCTTCACTGGAGACGAGGAGCTGCTGCTGGTCTGGACGCTGGACGCACATGATGACTGCTGTTCACCGGACGCCCTGTTACACACACAAACTCACAATTATGCTTCTCATGATCAGAAAATTGCCTAAATAATAAAAATTGCATTCAAATGGAACTTTGAAAAAAAATAATATATATTTCTGTTCAAACGTTTGGGGTCTGTAAGATTTTGAATGTTTTTGAGGCTCTTCCGTTCATCACGGCTGCATTTATTTGATCAAAAAATTAAATTGTTTTGAAATTTTATTACAATGTATAATTCTTATGTGAATATACACTATATTGCCAAAAAAGTATTGGGTCACCCCTTCTAATGAAATTTTGACTACTTTAGTAATTTCCACGAGTACAAATCTTAATGTTTAAGCTTATTAATGATATTCTAGGGAATTGTGTGCATCTAATTTTATAGCAACAGTTTGGACAGGAGCCCTTTTCTATTCTAACATGACAGTGTCTCTGTGTATAAGACAAGAATCAAAGAGAAATGATGATTCAGTCAGTGTGGAAGAACTTGACTGGTCTGCAGAAAGACAGCTGAACACCTCTGGTGTGACTTTAAATGAGCCACAAAACTCAAACTCATCACCAAACAACTAATGACTTGTGCATTCATTATATGGACAAAAGTACTGTACCCCCAGAGCCGATCCTAGACTTCTGGGGGCCCTACGCAGAACGGGGGGTGGCGGCGTGTGTGGTAGAGATGCAGAACGGGGGGGGGGGGGGGGGGGGGCCGGGGTTGTGTGGTTTAGATGTAGAACGGGGGGGGGGCGGCGGCGAGTTTGCGAACCCAAAATTAAAACATATTTTGATTAAGGGGCCCCCTGGTGTTTCGGGGGCCCTATGCAGCTTGCGTATTCTGCGTATAGGGAGGATCGGCTCTGGACACCCCCTTTTAGAAGAGAAAAAACCAAACTGTAGCAACAAAGATGGAAACATAATTCATGTACTTAAAAATTGTATTTCCCCCTCTGTTGCAACAGTTTTGAAGTGTATGAAAGGACTGTACCCATATGTACAAGTCACTGGTGTTTGGTGATGAGTTGTGAGACTTGTCACAGCACTTACATATTATTGCTCTTTTGTAGATATCGATTGCTTCTATTGTCTTATTTTGTAAGTCACATTGGATAAAAGCATCTGCTAAATTAATGACTAATTGTTAATGTAAATGTTAAAAACAAGTGAAGGTGCAAAACATTTTCAGGTTTCCCCTTCAAGTCTATGAACTGAGTGTATGTATATAATCAGGACATGTTTGATCCTCATGTTTTCTGCAGTGCTGGACTCACTTGTTGAGCGTGCTCTGGTTGAGGGTCTGGTAGCTGAAGCTCTGCTGCTGATGCTGATGTGGATGTGAGTTCTGCTGGCTCAGGATCTGCTGCTGATGTGGATGTGGATGTGAATGTGAGTTCTGCTGGTGTTTCTGCTGGCTGAGGATCTGCAGCTGCAGGAAGAGCTGCTGCTGCTGCAGGAGACGCGCATACGCCGAGTCCATCTGCGGCGGAGGAGACTTCTCTGCCTTCTGGTCCGGCGGGATGTACTGGTGGTACTTCAGCTTCTTTACTTTAGGCTTGATGTCTTTGGGCTTCTTGTGGCGGTTCTTCTCAGACATTTTGGACTGCAGAGGAATTGAAAAACTTCAAGCTGATATTAGATTTATGTGAGTGCTTTAGAGGTTTCCATTACAATAAGTTCTTATCATCCGTTCTGTGTTTAGTGATTTGAAATGGACGAGATGTTTAGTCATACCTTGACTATTGCAGGAACGGGAATGGGGGGAGTTTCCTGGCTGTTTGTCATGTTCTCCCCCTGGTTTGGAGGGCTGCCGTCTTTTCTCTGAGACCCCTGCATAACAATCAAATTAAAATACTGTCATTAAACCATTAATAATAACTGATTGTCATGGCCTGTAAAGACTGACGTATGAAATAATAATAAAAAATGTGCAGTTTATTGAACCCTTGGACAATTTGAGTTTGATTATGTTTTATGTTTTGCATAAAATTTGATCCATCAGGCTTTTATGGCTCATATAGTCTGATATAGTAAGAATAAAAACAGCTCAGTTTTATTCAGAGATTCAAACTGAGCAAAAAATATGCAATTGGTACAGATGCTGATATTGATATGATGAAATTATGATGCTTGTGATGTCATCTTTATGACAGTATAGCAGGTAGTTACATAAAATAATATATATATCAGTCGTCACTCAGTCTCTCCAATAATTTGTTTTAGTAAGATGAGATTTAAATGATTAAAACATATAATGCAATGCAATCCTATGATGACTGAGATGAACACATAATCAAACTATCGATCAGACGACAGAAGGATGTAGTAGATCGTGTGAATCATGTTTAACAGCAAAGTTTGATTAGTTATATCAAATATGATACAGTAAACTGAGGGTTAAATAAATGGAATTACATAGAAATGATTTCTTCTGTTAAACATTTCTGCAAACTCCAAACTTTGAATTTCCATAAGTTGATATCCAGGTGACACTGTTTATAAGACATTGTTTATATTTCCCAAGTACTTTACATTAAAAAGGTGATTATTATTAAACATGTACATAATTTACACCTTTCGTAAGCCACAAAGCTTAAATAAAAATGCATAAATTGCACACGCTTCTGAGCGATAGATCATGAGGATTTGATGCCAGGTCTCCTGACAGCTTCAGCCGATGGTTTATTACTCCTGCTGGGCAATCATTGTGAAGCCTGGAGCAACGCTGGAACAGCAGAGAGTACGATACACTCCGTATTGAGTGTGTAAGAAACACGCTGGCATGCTGATCTGGGCTCAGAGTCAAAGAGCTGTCAGAAAACAACGGCTCCTCCAGAGCCAGAGCAGAACCCTGCAGTTCAGCGGATCACCAAAACACACGACTAGCATCACATATATCAGTCACGAGTGCATTCAGTCTCCAGCTCATTTATTTACATTTCATTGATTAGACTTACAATATATACTAGCATTTCAAAGTTTGGAATAATTCATTTGTTCAAAAAGTCTCTTCTGCTCACCAAGGATGCATTTATTTGATTAGAAATACAGTAAAAA
This sequence comes from Ptychobarbus kaznakovi, assembly GCA_027422405.1. Taxonomy (NCBI): domain Eukaryota; kingdom Metazoa; phylum Chordata; class Actinopteri; order Cypriniformes; family Cyprinidae; genus Ptychobarbus; species Ptychobarbus kaznakovi. Next base: position 1,987,525 of record CM049808.1, read on the forward strand.
CAGTGAGATATTATTACTATTTCAAATAAATGTTTTCTATGTGAATATATATTTATCATTTATTAAAATACTATTTCTTTAAAAAATATTATTATTATTAATTTTATTGTATTTATTTATTTTGCAAAGGTGATACTACCATTCAAAAGTTTGGGGTTAGGCTAACATAAATGCATACTCAAAAATGATGCGTTAAATTGACCAAAGATGACAGCGAAGACATTTATAATGTTCCAACAGATTTATATTTCAAATAAATGCTGTTCTTTTAAACGTTCTATTTATTTTAAAAAATCCTGAAAAATAAAATGTACCACAGTTTCCACAAAAATATGAAGCAGCACAACTGTTTTCAACATTGATAATAATCAGAAATGTTTCTTGAGCAGCAAATCAGCATATTAAAATGATTTCTGAAGATCATGTGACACTGAAAGACTGGAGTAATGATGCTGAAAATTCAGCTTTGATCACAGAAATAAATTACATTTTGACTACATATTCACATAGAAAACACAAATGTTAAATTTTAAATTGTACTAATGTTTTATTTTTTAACTGTATTTTTGATCAAATAAATGCATCTTTGGTTAGCAGAAGAGACTTATTTCAAAAACAATAGTAGTGTATTTATATTTATTTTAGTTTATTATTATTTTATTTATGGGCAAAGGGTTAAGGTTCTATTATTTGTCACATACTGTTTACAGGATAAATCAGTAGTGAAAATTTTTTTGTGTTTATAAATATAGTAAAAATAAAATAAAAATATGAAAAAATAAGGAGTGAAATGTGCAAAGACTTAAAAATAGTAATATAAACAGGGATTGCAAAAGAATGTGCAAACGGGTACCGGGTATGTAACATAGCAGTAATACGGATGATGAGAATAATGAATGTTTTACAGTTTATTAAATTGAGTCTGTAAATGTTATTTGACATTTGTGTTAAGGAGCTGTCCAGAAGAAGCTCCTCCTCAGTCTCTCAGTTTTTGCTCATGCTCCTGAAGCGCTGCCAGATGGCAGTAAACAGAAAAGATGGTTACGGTGATTTGAGTCTTTGATGATTTTAGCACTCTGTTTTGCAGCGTTTGAGGTAGATGTCGGAGAGGGAGAGCAGACCCTGAGATGCGCTGCTAAGCGCAGACTCTCTGTAGAGCTTTGGCAGTCCTGGTTTGTGGCGTTACTATACCACACTGAGATGCACTGAGTCAGTACGCTTTCTATGGCCCCTGAATAGAAAGTTTTCTATTTTCTCAAAGAAAAGCAATAATAATAAATAAACGTATGTGTTTCTATATATTCCCTCATCTGTAAGTGTCGCTTGTGTACGGCAGTTCTCGGTGTTGGGCAGTGACGGTGACTCACGTGCTCGGTGTTGGGCAGTGACGGTGAGCTCGAGCCGCTGCTCTTCTCTGTAAGCGCTTCGGCAGAACACTGCGACTCTTCACTGTGCGGCTGATCTGGAGACAGACTCTCACCGCTGCTGTCCTCCTCAAACGCGTACGAGTCCTCCTGCTGCGGGAACTTCCCATGGTTCACTGCAGAGATACGAGAGGCGAGATACAGACTCAAACACAGTCAGATAAACTCAGCGAGAAGATCAGTCCAACAGCGAAACAAAGAAAATATAAGACAAGCAAAAGAACAGAGAGCAGCGAACATGAACGAGACTGATTAACATCTCAACACCAGCAGTGTCTGACAGAATTACAGCCTCTGAACTCTGTGTCTGTGTAAATATTTGACCGAAAGTCTGTTTGTGTCTGATGAGAGTGTGTGTGTTAAACGCGTGCCAGAACATCGATGCGTGTGCCAGTGCAGTGCATGACCGTTTGTCATGTGCAGGGGGTCGAACACTTGTGACGCAGTGACAGGAGCCTAATAGAGCACGGGTCACATAAGGGGTATCGAGATGTCCCTCTCTCTGTGTGTGTGTGTGTGCGTGTGCGTGTGAGTGAGAGATATCTGACCATGTGAGCTGGCAGCAGCAGTGCAGGGACTGGTTTAAATCTGCACAAGCACTCTCTCAGTTAGACACACGCACGCACGCACGCACACACACAGGTTTAATGGGTTCATTCCATAGGTGTAATGGTTTTTATACTGTACAATCTGTATTTTCTATAACCTTACCCTAACCTTATAAACTGCTTTCCTCATGGGGACCCAAAACAACGTCCCGAAAAGTTCAAATCAAAATGCACTGGTATTTTGGTTTTTATTATCTCTCCTACTCCCCTTCTGTCTCTCTCTCTGGTCCTTCTCTTCTCTTCTTCACTCTTCCTTTATCTCCCTTCCCCTTCTTTTTTTCCTTCCTTCTTTTCTTTTCTCTTCTTCTATAGCCTCTTCTTCTTGCTCTCTCTCGATTCTTTCTTCATAGTCGATAATCTACCAGTCATTCACCCCTTCCCTCGTATTCTCTCTCGACACTCTCTCTTTATTTGATCCTCTCTCTCTCTGAAGCCTCTCTCATCGAACTCTCTTCTCTCTCTCTCATCTAGTGTCTCCCTCTCTCCGGCTAGTGTGGCTCTCTCTGTTTAGTTCTCTTTGTCTGGTTGGTGACTCTCTTCTCTCTCTCGTAACGTACTCTGTGTATTTCTCTCTCAATCACTCTCTCTCTCCCTCTCCCATCTAAATTTTTCATCCTCTTTCTCTCTCTCCTATTTTCTCCCCTGATTCTCTTTCTCTCGAAAACGTGCGTCTCCCCCCTCGGGCTGGGGACTCTTTCTCTCCGACTCTAAGTTCTCTCTTCTATTCTCATCTCTTCTTCGGTCTTCTCTTTCCCTTCTTAGTGAGTTTTTTCTCCATTTCCTTCTCATGTTGATTAATAACTGTTGAATCCTCTTCGATGCTTGTGACTCTTATTCAGCTTTCCATCATGTGGTGTATTCTTCTCTCCCTCTCTCATGTTGCTCTCTTTTTCTGCAAACTCGGTCCTTCGGCCTCTCAGTGTCTCTCTCCAGCTCCTCACTTCATCTTTCTAACTCCTCGTCCTCCTGTCGTCTCTCGCTGTGTGTCCGTCACTTCTCCGCTTCTCCCTCGTTCCTCTCTCCGTCACTCTCGGTCCCTCTCTCTTCATTGCTTAGCCCTCCCTCTCTCTTCTTCTCTCTCTTCTTCTTCTCTCTCTCTCCTCCGTCTTTCGATCTCTCTCGCTCTCTCTCTTCTCCCTATCTCTCTTTCTTCTCCTCCTGTTCTCTCTCTTCCTCTAATCTCTCCATTTCCTCTTCCGCCCCTCTCTTTCTTTCTCTCTCTCTCTCCCCTCCCTCCCCCCTCTCTCTTTCTCTCTCTCTCTCTCTCTGGTGTGACAGTGTTTGTTTGTGGCTTGTGGTGCTAAAGAAAATGTCTGTGGTAAAGAAAATGTCTGTGGCTGTCTGTGCAATGCCATTCTGCCATTTCTTTATTTTCTTTCTTTCTTTCTTTCTTTCTTTCTTTTTTGTTCCTTACAATTTCTGAAGCTGTACCTTCTTCTCTCTAAACTCTATAAAACATGCACACAAGATGCAAAACATTACACTTCTCTTGCAAGCAAAACGACTTAAACACTAGTTTAATTCTTACCGTGGTAGACAGTAAGTATTTTTACTAAGTTACTGTACTTAAGTACAGTTCTCAAGTATCTGTACTTTACTGGACTATTTTTATTATGGGAAACTTTTACTTTATTACATTCCAAATCATAATCTTGTACTTTTAGTACCTTTTACTCCAAAACATGTCGTTTCTTGTGATTTTTGAACTGGAGAAATCATCACTCACTACGAGAAGCGAAAGCGATGTACAATTTGTGAAGGATCTGATTCTTTTCAAAGAGCCTGTTAAATTGGTTTGCACATCGCACTGAATGATTCATTCGTGAATTGGATTGAGGGAATTGCAGCTGTTTTCGAGTCAACAAATCACTGATTCATATGATCCGATCAGCGCGAGTCTCCAGTTAACATATCACTGAATTCACAGGTCTGACTCAAAATGAGCTTGAGTACATGCGCAACTGATGGTGTGAAAAGTAAGTTACGAATGTCGAATTTTAGCATTTATTACTTTATATTAATATAATATTTAGTCCATTTAGTCCATTCAGTTATTAGTCCAACTGAATCTGCTGTAAAAGCATTTCACTGTATGAAATGCTTAAACATAGACATGTCCATATCAGAATCAGAATCAGAATCAGAATGAGCTTTATTGGCCAGGTATGTTTACACATACGAGGAATTTGTTATAGTGACAAAGCTCCACAGTGCAACAGAATGACAGCAACGGGACAGGACACAGACAACAAAATAACAATATACAAATAGGCAATGTACAAAATTGCAAAAACACTATGCAATACAGACATTCATGTGTGTACAGGTCTGACGTGCAAATTTGAAATGGAAAAAAAATTAAATAACAAATATTATATATGTATGTGGGTGAATAAATAGTGTTGTGTGTTCCACGTTAATGTCAGGTGTTCATGAGATGGATTGCTTGGGGGAAGAAACTGTTCCTGTGTCTGGTCGTTCTGGTGCTCAGAGCTCTGTAGCGTCGACCAGACGGCAGCAGTTCAAAGAGGGAGTGAGCTGGATGTGCGGGGTCCAGAGTGATTTTGCCAGCCCTTTTGCTCACTCTGGATAAGTACAGTTCTTGGAGAGTAGGGAGGGTTGTACCAACGATTCGCTCAGCAGTCCGGACTACCCTCCGTAGTCTTCTGAGGTCAGATTTGGTAGCTGAGCTGAACCAGACAGTTAATGATGTGCAGAGGACGGATTCAATGATGGCAGAGTAGAACTGTTTCAGCAGTTCCTGTGGTAGGTTGAACTTCCTCAGCTGGCGAAGGAAGTACAACCTCTGCTGGGCCTTTCTCACAATGGAGTCTATGTGAATGTCCACTTCAGGTCTGGGAGATGGTGGTGCCCAGGAACCTGAATGACTCCACTGCAGTCACCGTGCTGTTCATGATGGTGAGTGGGGGGAGAGCAGGGGGGTTTCTCCTGAAGTCCACGATCATCTCCACTGTTTTGAGCGTGTTAAGCTCCAGGTTGTTAAGACTGCACCAGACAGCCAGCTCCTTAACCTCCTGTCTGTAGGCAGACTCGTCACCGTCCTGAATGAGGCCGATCAGTGTGGTGTCGTCTGCAAACTTCAGGAGCTTGACAGAGGGGTCTTTAGATGTGCAGTCATTCGTGTAGAGGGAGAAGAGCAGTGGGGAGAGAACGCAGCCCTGAGGGGCTCCAGTGCTGGTGGTGCGGGTGCTGGATGAGAATTTCCCCAGCCTCACAAGCTGCTGCCTGTCTGTCAGGAAGCTGTTGATCCACTGACAGACGGAGGTAGGGACGGAGAGCTGTGTCAGTTTATTCTGAAGGGTGTCCGGGATGATGGTGTTAAAAGCAGAGCTGAAGTCTACAAATAGGATCCTCACATAAGTCCCTGGTCTGTCCAGATGCTGCAGGGTGAAGTGCAGTCCCATGTTAACTGCATCATCCACAGACCTGTTTGCTCTGTAGGCAAACTGCAGGGGGTCCAGTGGAGGCCTTCAGATAAGCCAAAACCAGTCTTTCAAATGATTTCATGACCACAGACGTTAGAGCCACAGGTCTGTAGTCATTAAGTCCAGTAATTTTGGGTTTCTTTGGGACAGGGATGATGATGGAGCATTTGAAGCATGAGGGGACTTCGCACAGCTCCAGTGATCTGTTGAAGATCAGTGTGAAAATGGGGGCTAACTGGTCAGCACAGGATTTAAGGCAGGCTGGTGACACACCGTCTGGGCCTGGTGCTTTCCTTCTTTTGTTCTTTATGAAGACCTGCCGCACTTCATCTTCACTTATTATCAGTGCAGGTGTGGGGGAGAGGGGGGTTGCTGGAGGTGTTAATGGTTGTGTGGAGAGGTGTTCAGGGCGGGTGTGGGGTTTTTTTCAAACCTGCAGCAAAAGACATTCAAATCATCTGCTAGTTGTTGATTCTCCACAGTGCTGGGGGATGGTGTCTTGTAATTTGTAAAGTCTTTCATACCTTTCCACACTGAAGCAGAATCACTGGAAGAGAACTGAATCCTTAGCTTGTCAGAATAATTCCTCTTAGCCACCCTGATCTCCTTTTCCAGTGTGTATTTGGCCTGTTTATACAAGACTTTATCCCCATCCTGTAAGCATCTTCTTTGGCCTGACGGAGCTGTCTGAGTTTTGCTGTGAACCATGGTTTGGCGTTGTTGTAGGTTAAACGAGTCCTGGTAGGAATACACATATCTTCACAGAAACTGATATATGATGTTACAGTCTCTGTGAGTTCGTCCAGATCGTTTGCAGCAGCTTCAAAAACACTCCAATCAGTGAGGTCAAAACAAGCTTTTAAATCTTGCTCTGCTTCAGCAGTCCATCTTTTAACAGTTTTTAATACAGGTTTTTCAGATTTGAGTTTCTGCCTGTAGGTTGGTATAAGATGAACTAAACAGTGATCAGATAGTCCCAAAGCTGCTCGAGGGACAGAGTGATATGCATATGTGTGTAATCACCTGAACAGGGTTGATGTTCAATGGGTTAATGTCAAAATAATGCAAATTAATGCCCATGCTACCCTGCTGCCAAATCACTTTCAAATGATGTAAAAGTGTTTTCCCAAAATGTAAAAATTTTTGCCAAATGTTTTTATTTTGTATCTATATTTATATTTGCAAACACACTTTCCCCTCATTTCTACATATACTATATGCTATATTTTGTTATTTTCACTTGTTTGCACACTTGAATTATCAGTATAGTGATCAGTGTATGAAGGATAAAATTGCAAAATAAATATTCATGAATCTGTACTTTTGACTTTTAATACTTAAGTACAAGAGCTACACAAGAGCTGTTTGTTTTGATTTGAGCCTCAACTACAAGTTCAAGTGGGTGAGCTAAGAAATGTTAAAAAACTCTAATGGACAGAGCCAGAAGACATGCATCTCATGCACTTCATGCACATTTAAGAAGAGACTGTGACAACACAGCACACTGCAGAGAAGGGTTTGTTCAACATATATCATATAATTGAATTTGACACGACAGAAGTCTAGCAGGCCTAATGGTGAGCTGAGCATTCTGGGAAGGGCGTCTCAGACGGTCACGTCTGCTCAAACACCTTTGTAGGTGGTTCGACGGAGCCGCATAAATCACGTCGAGTCAAAACAGAGAATGAGAGGGACATTCATTTGATCTCCAGCGAACAGGGTGGATCTAAATACAGCTGCTGTTTGTCTCAATAAAACACGCTGCTCCTCCAGCAGAGGTAATATAAACCACCGTCCCCAGCCTCACACGGCTTACACAACACATTCAGCCGCAGCCTCAGGGGAAACATGGACATGTTTACTTTCAGCATGTCCGAAAACACTGGATCTGAGCGCACAATATACTGCGGTCGGACGACATAGTAAACACAGCGCGAGTTAATGCCTGTGAGCGAGAGCCCACGGCCTCCTAAATCAAGCTGTGTTTGTTGAGCCAAAGTTTGGGAGGATTGTGAGGAATCTCGCTCAACATCACTAGTGAGGGATTTACTCATGCAAAGAAGATGCAAAAAAGATGCAACATAAAGTCATGATATGAATTCAGGAGTTAGTGATGCAACTACACACACAAAATAGTTTTTGCATTCAAATATCTAAAATAATTAAGTTTATAGATATTAAGTTTCTTTTAGATATTAACTTCATTATTTAAGAATGACGTTTATTTTGCCAACCCCACTGACAGATTTTTTAAGAAAACCCCACTTAATTCGGACTTAATTAAGACTTCATATCTTACTCTGCTTTACAAGTACTGTATATGTAACTTGATTTAAAGGCATATTTCACCCAAAAATGGTGAAATGATTTTGTCATTATTTACTCTCCCTCATGTTGTTCCAAACATGTATGAGTTTCTTTCTTCTGCTGAACACAAAAGAAGATATTTTGAAGAATATAGGTATAACCAAACAGTTGACGGTAGCCATTGACTGTCATACATTTTTTTACCCATTCAATGGAAGTCAATAGCTACCGTTAACGGTTTGGTTCCATATTTTTTCTTCCATACTATGGAAGTCAATGGCTACCGTCGACTGTTTGGTTCCATATAATTTCTTTTTTTCTTCCATACTATGGAAGTCAATAGCTACTGTCAACTGTTTGATTCCATATTTTTTCCATGCTATGGAAGTGAATGGCTACCATCGACTGTTTGGTTCCATATTTTTTCCATACTATGGAAGTGAATGGCTACCATCGACTACTTGGTTCCACATAATTTCTTTCTTTTTTTTTCTCCATACTATGGAAGTCATTGGCAACGGTCAACCAACTGCTTGGTTCCAAATGTTTTTTTTCCCCAAACTAAAGAGGTCAATGGCGAACATCAACAGTTTTATTACCCACATTTTTCAAAATATCATCTTTTGTGTTCAACAGAAAAAAAAAAATTCATACAGGAACATACACACAGAATTCTATCGAGTAAATAATGAGATCATTTTCATTTTTGTGTGAACTCTCCCTTTAAGAATGGTTAGATGTTTGTACTTGAAAACAAGACACACATATTGGAGGAAGAACTTTGATTTTTTGCAGTGGTTAGTGATGAGCTGTGCTTTGCTCCGATACCTTTCATAGCTGCTTCTTTAACAGTGGAATCGACAGGAATGATGTTCTTCTCCACCAGCTCCAGCGGGCCAGGTCTGAGAGCGATTCTCTCATTCAGGTTGTCAGACAGTCTGGCTCGCTTTAGTTTGGTCTGTGAGTCGTGTGCGGGACCTTCGGCAGTGGGTTCTGCAGTAAACACACTATTAATCCAGCACAGCAGCTCTTCAGTCAAACACACACATGATGCAGCGCGGGGAATAAGCAGTTATCATGTCACAAGCCGCTCAGACCGAAGCGTTGAAGCGTTGTTATCTCAACCATTCACTGTAAAAACGATTTGTCAAAGTTGCAAATAAAACAAAGTTTATTGGAGCATGTTTTACAGTGTGTTACTTGCTATTTCTCTGTAATTATTTGTGAAATTGTCAAGCAATTTCTGAGTGAAAACTGGTTCAACATCTTTTTTTTTCAGTGCACTGATTTTTTATATATTTTATAAAGCTCTTACCTTGTAGAATACGCATGTTGACAAGCTCTGATTTCTCTGGTCGACTTCTGATTTTGTGTTTTAAATAATCTCCAGTCTGCAATGTCAAATATAAAAAAAACATTAAATATAATGAGTTGGGTTTTTACACAGTTTCACTATAATTCTGTAGATTTGACCTGAATCAAATTAGTTTAATAGCTGATGAACATCATTTACACAAACCCTCTCTGTGTGTGTGTGTGTGTGTGTGTGTGTGTGTGTGTGTGTGTGTGTGTGTGTGTGTGTGTGTGTGTGTGTGTGTGTGTGTGTGTGTGTGTGTGTGTGTGTGTGTGTGTGTGTGTGTGTGTGTGTGTGTGGTTTATGAGGACACAAATTTGTATAATGACATGTGGTGTGACATAGTATTACAAGGAGAAGGTGTGTTATGAGGACATTTTCAGTGTCCCCATATTCAAATGTTATAAATCATACAGAGTAAGTTTTTTGGGGGAAAGTAGAAATGCACCGTCTCCTGTGTGTGTGTGTAGTGTGTGTACAGTGTGTTTGTGTGTGTGTGTGTGTGTGTGTGTGTGTGTGTGTGTGTGTGTGTGTTTGTTTTGTGTGTGTGTGTGTGTGTGTGTGTGCCAAAACCTTTACCAAGTTTCATATATTCATTCAGATGAACTGAACTGAATTCATCTGAATAAAAACTCCCCTGTCTTCTGTAGAACTGCTTTACAGCTGAAATTAAATTAGTTTGATGACGTTTCATCATGGTTTCTGTTATATTCTGTTTATCAGCTGCATGCTTTGACACATCTGTATTGACTTGATTTGAGCAAGACATGTAATTATGAGACACTTAACTAGTATTGATGTCATAAAATTATTTCTGTTGTGGCAGAATGATTTGGTGTTGATGGTGTGACTTTGGTTGTGAAGGATTCTTTGCTATGTCGTTGTTTGGTTCTTCTAACCTTGGATCGCTCAAGACTTTTCCTCTGTTCGTGGAATGCAGCCGGACTCTTCAAGGCTGGAAAAACAAATGAGAAACTGAGTAAATGTGATCGTTTATCTGTGAACACACTGTCAATGAATCTTACATAAATCATCTCTGCCAGCGTCTGATCTGGCCCGTGTTTCTCTGCTACAGCTGAATTATAGTCCTGAATCAAATGTCTGACTGATACAGACGCACTCGTTTCTGCTTGTTTTAGAGCTGCTTGCTAAACATCTGGCAGAGATGATATTGTCACCAATAGGCAACTACTCACAACACAATAGCATTATATGTTTTAGCACAGATGAGCATCACTTAAGTTTTCTTCAAAAATGTATGATTATTTAGTTGTTGATCAGCACAGCTGTTGGGTAATCTGAGGTCTGTCATTGATATTCAACACACGGCTGACTTATTGTTATGTTACTGGACACAAGTTCTGCTCAGGTGTGTCTGACTGCAGCCGTTCATTGCATACTAGAATCTAGATCACATGGAACAGAAAAAAACACAGAGAAACTAAGACAAACTAAACATTACAACATTAACCGATTACGAATGATTCAGACAACACAAGAACATCGCAAACATTTCAAAATAAAAGCACACAAAAAGGTATACAGGACATATTTCTCACAAAATATTATTTTTTACAAAACATTTTGCAATCCATCACACTTTCTGCAAGCTATTCATCACATCAAGTGTTATATTTTAATTCAATATAATTAAATTAATTAAAGCTGCAGTCCATAAGTTTTGCCTCTTTGTCGCCATCTCTGTTTGAAAACCTGCAATTGCCGTTACTTGCAGAATCATTTTCATTATGTGGGTTGTGCTCCGGCACGGCTCCAGCTCGGATGAATCTAATGAGTATGTGTGACTGTCAGTCACCGGTCACCGGTGTGGATACTGTACTTAGGATCGCAGATTCTCGCCTATGTCTTGGAATATATGACCCAAATAATAATTTCACCAGATATTGTCATCTGAACAAGTAAGTAACACGTCTGCCACATTTGTTCTGACCAATTGAGGGGGAAAAAAACATTAAAATAAATCGAGCAACAAACGACCGATTAGCTCATATCACATCAAACCGTGCAAATTATTATTATTGTTATACTTTGTTCTCAAATTGTTAATGTTAACAACATCAGCATTGTCTACATGCATGTAGTGTGTATTAGCGTGTAGATTTCCATTTCTGTGTAGATGTTCAATTTAACGTGTAGATTTCAATTTCTTTTTCAATGTTTAATTGTCATACAATTCTGATTTCATATTAAGCAATTATTTTAACCCAAAAAGCTAAATATTCTTCCTACAAACTGGTTCTCTTAAAAAAAAAATCCTGTGTAATTCCAGGCTATCTGTAATCAGACGCAGATTTAAGACTGGTATAATTTAATTTCATTCACATGTGTTTCATAAACACAATCCTTTCTGGATTATAATCCGGCATCAAAATGATAAATTTAATTATTCTCGCTGCTGTGAGAAAAGACTATAAACGAGCCGTCACCTGCAGGATCCTCACATGAGATAGTCTACTAGCCGGGACTCAATCTTTATGTTTACAGACGTGACGTAATGACGCAGTGCCATGATCGAATTTCCCCCGAAAACCTACCCGTACCACTCAAATTAGAAAACAGTATTATAAGCTAACCAGTGTGAATCGGGCTAAATAAAGCGATAGTTTTGAACACTAGCTGGTTATGTACTCATTTTATTCAGTTTAAAGGCAATCAGAAATGAAAAATAAGTAAATGTAACCTAAAGGGATAGTTCACCCAAAAAAGTCAATTCTGTCATCATGTACTAAAAAATAAATAAACAGTTGTTCTAAAAAATAAATAAATAGTAATAATAATAATTCCATGATTTATTTGTTGAATGCTAACCAAAGCATGTATGTATTGAATAATATTGTATCTACATGCATTACAATATATATTATTTAATGCTAATTTAATTTAAAATTATGTTTTTGTCTTTACAATGATCCTGGTGGACTTGTCACGTTTTGCTCTAATAGCTCATTTGCTTTACTTTCTGTCTCTGTCAGTCTGAAATCTATTACTTTTTGTTTCAATGGTTCTTCAAAAGGTTGCACACACATACAGTCTCAATACATTGCTACAGAAGTCAAAGAAGAAAATGTGAATGTCAGAGGAGAGAGGCTGTGAAGAGCGGCGGCTCCTCAGGCACACGCCTGACCGTCTAATGAAGAACAGATGTGCTCAGAGAAATGTACACACACCGCATATGTGCAAAATCACAGCGAATATTGAAATATCAGCTCCTCTGAAGAATGCAACCAATTGCATAATTCCAGCCTTTGAAATGTAAGGTGCATTCTGATTTATGAGAGAGCTCTAGCTCTTAACATTAGATCTTCTGCTTTCTACTGGACGTACTCTTCATGAGATACTGCCATGTGTTAATAAAACAAACACTAGAACAATTGTCATAAATCACACTGAATAAAACATGACACATGCAGGCAGTATGCCCGTGGTGTCAAACCTCACTCCCCTGCAAAGAGGCGCTCTAAACACGCTGAGGCTGTATTTTCTAAGCGCCTGCCTCCTGCGTGGGACCCCTTTTCTATACCCGGGAGGGGTGTTACAAAGGCAGTATGCATTTTCTAAACCCCTTTTCTATAACTATGCATGCTTTCCCACATGTATTTAGATCAGCACCTATTTAAATGCTTAAAAAAAACAGTTTATCTGTTATTGCCGACCTGTTGTCTGCTGTAAAGAGATAAACAGCCATTGAAAGTTTTTTTAGGAGCTCAGACTCGGTCAGTCACAGATCTGTGTGGTTTATCTCCAGCGGCTGAATCTCCTATTACATCAACAGTTCAATTAAAACACCTAAATGCAAATAAAATATACAGTTATGACTGTATTTGAATAGAGATACTGGTATATTTATGAAACCTAAATCTAAAATCTCTGGTACACCGGTAAGGCTGCAGTATATTTTAGAAGCTGTTTTCTTTAATATCTTTGTATGTTTAGCTATGAATCATCTTACAAAGCCTTAAATATACAGTATCTCACAGAAGTGAGTACACCTCTCACATTTTTGTAAATATTTTATTATATCTTTTCATGTGACAACAGCTGAAGAAATTACACTTTGCTACAATGTAAAGTAGTGAGTGTACAGCTTGTATAACAGAGTAAATTTGCTGTCCCCTCAAAATAACTCAACACACAGCCATTAATGTCTAAACCGCTGGCCACAAAAGTGGAGTACACCCCTAAGTGAAAATGTAAAAATTTTGCCCAATTAGTTAGTGTTACAAGGTCTCAGGTGTGAATGGGGAGCAGGTGTGTTAAATTTGGTATTTTCGCTCTCCCTCTATACTGGTCACTGGAAGTTCAACATGGCACCTCATGGCAAAGAACTCTCTGAGGATCTGAACAAAAAATAATTGTTGCTCTACATAAAGATGGCGTAGGCTATAAGAAGATTGCCAAGACCCTGAAACTGAGCTGCAGCACGGTGGCCAAGACCATACAGCGGTTTAACAGGACAGGTTCCACTCAGAACAGGCCTCGCCATGATCGACCAAAGAAGTTGAGTGCACGTGCTCAGCGTCATATCCAGAGGTTGTGTTTGGGAAATAGATGTATGAGTGCTGCCAGCATTGCTGCAGAGGTTGAAGGTGGTGGGGGGGGTGTCAGCCTGTCAGTGCTCAGACCATACGCCGCACAGAAGGAAGCCTTTTCTAAAGATGATGCACAAGAAAGCCCGCAAACAGTTTGCTGAAGACAAGCAGACTAAGGACATGGATTATTGGAACCATGTCCTATGGTCTGATGAGACCAAGATAAACGTATTTGGTTCAGATGGTGTCAAGCATGTGTGGTGGCAACCAGGTGAGGAGTACAAAGACAAGTGTGTCTTGCCTACAGTCAAGCATGGTGGTGGGAGTGTCATGGTCTGGGGCTGCATGAGTGCTGCCGGTACTGGGGAGCTACAGTTCATTGAGGGAACTATAAATGCCAACATGAATGAATGAATGATGCATTTATATAGTGCTTTGTGTATTGTTGTACACCCAAAGTGCTTTACAATCATGTGTGGGGGGTCTCTCCTCAACCACCACCAGTTTGCAGCATCCACTTGGATGATGCGACGGCTGCCACAGGACAACGGCGCCAGTGAACTCACCACACACCAGCTACAGGTGGAGAGGTGCCTATCAAGTGGATGTACTGTGACATACTGAAGCAGAGCATGATCCCCTCCCTTCGGAGACTGGGCCGCAGGGCAGTATTCCAACATGATAACGACCCCAAACACACCTCCAAGACGACCACTGCCTTGCTAAAGAAGCTGAGGGTAAAGGTAATCTGTGGGGGATCTCAAACAGAAGGTGGAGGAGGGCAAGGTCTCTAATATCCACCAGCTCCGTGATGTCGTCATGGAGGAGTGGAGGAGTGGAAGAGGACTCCAGTGGCAACCTGTGAAGCTCAGGTGAACTCCATGTCCAAGAGGGTTAAGGCAGTGCTGGAAAATAACGGTGGCCACACAAAATATTGACACTTTGGGGGTGTACTCACTTTTTTGGCCAGCGGTTTAGACATTAAGGGCTGTGTGTTAAGTTATTTTGAGGGGACAGCAAATTTATGAAGGAATTATGCATTTATATAGTGCTTTATAAATATTATAAATAATTCAAAATAATTCAGAAATGCTCTTCATTCATAAATTGACTTGAAAGCCGCTCTTCTGTGATGTCTGAATTAAAATAATTGTTATATTTATATATTTAACATTTATATTATACATCATGATGATGAAATAGGACGATTAAATAATTAAATACCTAAAAAGTAAGTTTTCCATAAAAAATTATAATAACTAAAAAAAACACAGAAAATGATATAATAATTGAGTCTTTTAATGTAAAACAAATGTTGTTCAGGCTGTAAAATGCATAAATGCATGCATGCATATATAAATAAATAAAACCCAAACAAAAAATTAAGTTATTAATTAAAAAATTATGATACTTACAATTCAATAGTTTTGTGTTCACAAAAAAACGTTCTACTTTGAAAAAATATTTTGAAAATAATGTTTAAGACGTCTACATTTAAGGTATAAGGACAATATGAGATTTACTTGATTTCCATTTTAAATAGTCATTAAATAAAAGCTTTTCTTTAAAAAAATGGTATAGAAGTTGCTGAAAACCATATGAACTGAACATCAATACAAAAATAAATGTTTTATTGATTTATTTATTTGTATTGTGGGCACACTTATATGTTAGCGATGATGGCTTAAAAATGACTAAAAACCCTTGAAACCGAAGCATGCAGAATGTCCTTGATCTCATTTTCAGGTTATAAAGCGAAGTTGCTTTGCCTGATCATCTGTTTATTATTGTTCCTCTCAGCCGTTTGAATGGGCTGATAAACTCTAAGAGCGTTCTGTGCCGGTGTGTGTGTGTGTGTGCGCCAGATCCAGCTGTGTGAACAGGCCTTTTCTATGTGAATGTTAACAGGTGTGGAGTGTGTGACTGTAGAGCAGATCTTCAGCTCACATGACGCTCGCTGGCTGATGCTGCCATGAAAGCGGTTCGGTCGTTTATCAGGTACCCATAATGCAGTGTGATATAGTCAGAGGAGTGCTGGTGTTACTCACGAGGCATGATGCCCTGCTCAGCGAGCTGCTCTCGCGTCCTCCTCTGCTGGAGTCTCAGCTGCAGGACTGTGGGTGGAGGAGGAAACAGATAATGACTCATCATGAGTGAAGCTGGACAAATCAGACAGAAATCTGTGTCCGGAGAAGGAACACATCATCCCGTACGGACGGGCAGATGCTGCACACACACATTAACGGGCCACCTCTTACGTTTATGAGCGCCTCCCTCCTCTCAGACTTCAGGAGGACCACACACTGAAGGAAGATTTGTTTAAAGCCAGGAGCTGTGTTTATCATAGACCTACATCCTGTTTTAAGAAATATTTGTGGGTCTGTTGCTTCATTTTTGTCTTTGTTTTGGGTGGTGTGTCTCCCATCACGGCAATCTACCCTGTCACTGCACGAGTGCTCATGTATTACGTCTGTGTACAATCTACTGTATGTAAGACTAAGAAGAATGAGTGAAAAAAATGGCTTTGCTTCTTTATAAATTACGTTTTACCAGACATTTAGTTCAACAGCAATAGGACATTTGGTTGTTTGTATCACTCTGAATGTGTTTGCATGTTCCAGACAGATGTTAGTAGAAGCATTAATGTTGAGAATGTTTCAGTCCAAACTGATTTGTTCAAGACATTGATTATTTCAGGAACAAAACAAATAATTGTATTTAAGAAAAAGTTGTTGAATTACTCACTCAAGCGATTTATTCAAAACACTGATTCGTTGCCAGGAACAAAACGATTAACTGTCTTTATGAGTGAGTCATTGAATCATTCAATTAAACAATTCTTCTAAAGCACTGATTAATTCAGAAACAAGTAATCGTTTTTATGAGAGAGTTAATGAGTCATTCACTAAAGTGATTTGTTCAAAACATTGATTAATTGAGGAACAAAACAAATAACTGTCTTTCTGAAAGAATCGTTGAATCACTCACTCAAGCGATTTGTTCAAAACACTGATTCATTCAGAAGCAAAACAAGTAATGCCTTGTCCAAATACCCACACTCGCGGCCTTGGCCACTTGAGAGCGTGTGCGCGTGACAGGAAGTAAGTGTGCAAGACTGTCCCAGGTCAAAGCGCAGTGCCCTTAAGGCACACTAAATTCACACTCTGGAGCGCTATTCGAGGAAAAACTAAGTTTTGCATGTTTTATTGGTGCAAAGATGAGTAGTGGTGATATTTATTTTGTACAACATTTGCATCTGCTTTTTATCACTTAAGCACCACAAATTAAATTGTGTAGTGATATAGGGACTACTGAGCAGACAGTTGATTTTAAAATGCAAAGTATTTAAAATAAGAATACATCTCTGTAAACACTTGCAACACTATTAGGCTGCGTTTACACTGCGAAGTCTTAATGCACAGATCCGATCTTTTGACCATATCCGATTTTTTGTCCCGTCTGTTTACATTCACTTTATACACGACTGGTATCCGATATCTGCGTTTACATTAACTCTCGCCCAAAAGGATTGTCTGCAGTGATCGCTTTACTATGCACATGGTAGACCCTTGGGTTTTAAATGGCCGTGCTATTAAAATGATTTAATTCACGTCGAATGGCTATTATTATTTGCCAGCATTGACAACGGCTGTCATGGATGTTTTGCAGCACAACATCTTACTGAACAGATAAAGACTGGAAAATAACGTTAATTTAAATTTGTTAGACTATTTTATCTACAGCTGAGGTAGAATTCTTTAGTGAAATAAAGATGATATTTATCGAAATTAATTAGAATGAATTAACGAGAGAAAGAGAGAGAGAGAGAGAGAGAGAGAGAGGATTGTGAAGTTTTGCAAACAAGCTTGTTGGTTTAATTACAAAAATCAAAAATAATTACAAAAACTGAAAGTGATCACCTCATTGCTGAGTAATATAATGTAGCTTTTAGCTGTTGTATGTTCAAAATTCACGGGGCAGGGGTTGAAAACCAGCTCCTGTTTGTGCAATTTCTTATCTAGGCTATATAAAGTTTCCATTTCAATAAAATGCAACTGTATACAGCACGCCGTCAGTAAAACAGCATTAAAAATCTTTATAAGCAAACACGTCGCCCTAGCATTAGGAGTTCTGTGGGGAATCGGATATGTGTGTTATTAGATGTAGGTCGGATGTCCAGATATCGGATATGCATCTGATTTAAAACCACATTTGGAAGTGGCTCAGATCGGATACGAAAAAATCGGATCTTGTGCGGATTTTTGTGTTTACACGCGTGCATTAAATTCCGATCTGTGTCAGATGTGGGCAAAAGATCAGATTTTTTCTGCCAGTGTAAACGCAGCCTCAGTGTATCCCATGAGGAAATTAAGAGATTGACACACACTTGTGGTCCTTAACCTCACTTTAACACTTGGGCCAAATACAGGAAATATGTCATGTAAGTAGTCAAGTGCAAAGAGAATTGGTACAATTGGTACCTTTTGGTATTTGGACAAGTCATAACTGTCTTTATAAGCGCGTTCATTGAATCATTCACTCAAGTGATTTGCTCTAAACACTGATTCATTCAGAAACAAAACATTTAAAGTCCCCTTCATACCAAAAACGATAACTATATATTAGCATCCGCAACAGCGGACGATATCGTCTGTTTATTCTAAGCACATGCACGTCTGCTATTTTAAATTCTCAAGCTCATTATATTACAGCAATAAGCCCCAAGAAGCCGTGGTTTACAGTGAATTTATAACAGCTAAGGCGCGAATCGGAGACCATGGCTTCTTGGGGCTTATTGCTTTTATAAAATGGTTATTCCATATACGTAGTAAGGTTTCACAAAATAAAACTGAGCAAATAAAGTGTAATGATATTAATAAAAACAGTATTCTTCCACCAAACAATGTAGTTCCTCAGAAACTGTTGTGGTTCCAACAAAGTGGTTGCTGAGCAACACACAAATGTAAATAAAGGTGTATGTTTGTAGTGTAATTTACAACAGCTTCGAACTTGGCTCAACCAATCAGAATCAAGGACCGGAACTATCCGTTTTATAACAATGTTTTTATAATTTATCAGCTAGAAAAAAAATTCTGAAATCGATTCCAACGATGTTGTTACTTTGTGTCTTTATCATTACAGCTGTAGTGTGGACTCTGCTATTCTTTAATATTGAGAAAAATGTTTTAGAGCTATATCGTTATCTTTATAGTTATCGTCCTTGGTGTGAATTCTAAAGCACTGATTAATTAAGAAACAAGTAATCGTCTGTAGAAGTGAATTCATGAGTCATTCACTAAAGTGATTTGTTCAAAACACTGAATTATTCAGGAACAAATCAAGTAACTGTCTTTATGAGAGAGTCATTGAATCACTCACTCAAGCGATTCATTCAATGACTGTGTGTTGATTGTATCTTCACCTCATCTGGAAATGTTTCCATTGGTGAAGGAAAAATAAACAAAGTAAAAGACAATATCGTGTCTAAAAATGTAAGTTACTCAGTGATGTTTACTGAACTGTATAACAGCAATATCACACAATTACAGAAAAATCGCATTCTTGCTCGCAAGATATTGTTGAAATACACTTCCCGCAACACGGACGCTGGTTAACATGTGGACATGCAACAGCTCTTGTACTTGTCAATGTACATTTGATCGCCCATTCGTTCTTCCATTTATCATCGCAATCAATCAACCAGCTGCATAATTGTGTTGTCGACACAAAAGCAGGCAGACTGACTGATGGCTCCGTGTTCATAGCGCTGAGATCATGCATCAGCTATCTGCATACATCTGCTTTGTTTAGGTCACCTGCGCTTCTGTGTCCAGCGCCAGCATCTGTCATGCACTGCAAGTATGTGGACAAACAAGAGAAATCTAATGATGTCGAGCTCTGGCACACCGACACAACCTCTCACGCACAAATAATGCTGCCAGCTCTCACATGATCGCTGATATGAACTGAGACAAGCAGTGCCAGTCTGCTTTTGGCGGATGGAACGAAACTCAATCTGGACCAATCTAGATCAAAATTGTAGTGCTGTTTGTTCGCTATAAGAACAGTCACTGGACCTCACGTTTGCTCTCCAGAAACAGGTGAGTTCATAAAAGCCCAAAGTGGAAAAATGCCTTCTGGCAACGTGACACATTTTAGCAGGGCAAACGAAAGTGCCAGACCCATGATTGCCCTCAGTGATTGCCCTCAATAAGAATTATCACAGCTTTGCAGACAAACTGGATCACATGACCCTCCACAATCAAAACCAGATGATCCGACTCAATAGCACAAAAATAGCTGCAGCCGTTGTCTTCAAGGCACATACCTGCAAAAACAACTTGTACCCTGTATAATTTGCCCTAATGAGAACAATTACGTATTAATTATGCAATTGCACAATACTCATGCTATGTTAGAATATCCCCATTTAAACTGCAGCACCACTTAGCGTACACACTTTGTCTTGTTTGGCTTGTGTAAGTCTATGAAACTCAAATGTCATGAGCTGCATGACAAATGCCCTGAACTTTGACGTTAACTGCATTGCCTGTAAATAGCAAGGCTGTAATCTTGACATGACACAGGCAGCCGTGACACATGCACATTCAGACAGACTCTGAGGCACATGGTGACGCGTCTCAAGCAGAACGTGGAGTTCAGACATGAAGCACTAAAACGTTTAGTGTATTTTTAGTGTACTTCATGTCTGATAAAGGTTCTTCATTGGCATCTGCGGTTCCTTGAACATCCATGGAGCCATTAAAGGTTCTTTAGATTATTAACATATTTTCACACTAGGACAAAAATGGTTCTTTTAAGAACTGACCTCTTTTGGAACCTTGATTTTTAAGAGTGTGGAACCTTTCCATTCTACAAAACCTTCGCTTTAGTGGAAATTGTTCTTTAGAAGGAAAAATGGCTCTTCCTTAAGAACAGTTCACTGAAAGGTTCTTTTCGGGACACAAAATAGCTCTTCTATGGCAACCCCCCGTTTTTAAGAGTGTAAACACTAAATAGATGTGTGTTCATCAGGGAAACCTGAAGCTCTGAAGGCCAAGATGTTCATTTTCTGGGAGTGAGGAATGATTTTAAGGTATTTTTTGGGAGATTTGAGGCCAAACACTTTGGTGTTTTCATGCATGTGCAAACACAGAGCAAACAGGAACCAGCGATGTCTCTTTAACTTCTGCCTGGCATGTTCTGTTTTCATGCCAACGGCACGTCAAACCATTTATCAAAGTCTTTGTTCAGACTTTTTAATTTGAGGCAGTTTACCCATTAATGCAGGTTTATTTGCAGGTTATCAAAAGCTCTTACTACGTGTATGTTAATAAAAACATCTATTGTCACCCAACAACATAAACTGCCTTTAGTTGCCTGTGAGCTTTAACAAGTTAAACGTGTCTGTAATCCTCTTTAAAAGCCCAGTGACAACATTTCAGACCTTGATCTCAGATGCACGAGTATATAAAACATTTAAACGGGTTATGTAATCTCATGTCCTGTTGAAGAACTCCAATGAGCCAAACACGTCAACAGGGAACATACTGTATGATTCCTATCAGAACAGCTCAGTCACACACACACACACACACACACACACACACACACACACACACACACACACACACACACACACACACACACACACACACACACACACACACACACACACACACACACACACACACACACACACACACACACACACACACACACACACACACACACACACACAGCCAACACACACAGCTACAAACCTCACATCTGTGCTGCATCAGAGCGCTAATGTGTGCTGTTCACAACATGCTAATGTTTACATTTTCCCATCATGCCACTGTATGGAACAGCCTTACATCTCCACTTCCCTTGAGCATAAAGCTCATTTCCCTTCGCTGAAGGAAGAGCTCAATTTTGTCTGGAATTTTGAGCAGTAAGCCATTATTGTGGCAAACCGGAGCGCTGCTGTGAAACCAAACACAGCGTTCGAGAGGTAAGCTAAGCTAGAGTTTGTCTGCTGGGCCATAAATCTTGATGGTTGGCCGACAGAAGCAAAGAAGATCTTCAGAGACTCTGACTTGTGGTTATTCAGTAACACGTTCATCAGAAAGGTGGCAGCATTGTTCACAGTACATGTCCATGTTACACAGAACGGCTTCAGTAGATGAACAGAGACAGAGACAGAAAGCGCTCGAAAGAAACTCAAAGAGTGGATATTAGTAAACAATACAAGTGGGAAGTAATTAAAAAGCCAGATGGAAGAGTTTATGTTTACACTGAATGATTTTCTTCCTCAGTATTTCTGTATTGTTTTCCAATACAAATATATAAACATTGTTAAAATGAAGATATATTTACTTGAAAATAAAAAAATTACTGACAAATGTCAAACTAAAGTGAATTTATGCTTAAAACAAGAAAAAACAAAAACAATTCTGATCCCACTGACATTTTTCCCCTTATTTTAGGCATGAACTAATTTAATTTGGATGAATTTGTTAATTCATGTTAATTAACATCGTCAAATACATGTATCTAAGAATGTATAGATAACTGAACTGGACAACAAGACAAAAATACTAATAAAATGATGTTTTTGTACAGGTTAAGTGGTACCTGATGACCTTTGACCCCTGTATCAAAGCACTTGAAGCTTTTAGAAGCAGTGAGGCTAAAAGTGTATGCAACAAACCAAAATAGCTTCATATTCCAGAATAAAGTGTATGTAACATACTTACAAACATTTAGTGAATTGTAAGAACTCATTATGCATTGGTAAATAATCAACGCTTCCTAATAAGTGTCCTAAAAGCATTTCTTTTGGAGGTGAAATAAAGATCTCACCTGATTTAAACTTGCTGCGAATCAGAATGGAATGTTCAGATCCCAGTAGAGTCATTGTGTTCCAGTGTCAAAGCATCAAGTGCGTCGCTTCAGCCTCTCATAGCACACACTATCCGCATGCATTCACGCGCTCAAGCGCTTTGGTCCCATGCAGAACTGATTCTCTGCTCCATGAGAGAGAAACTGATATGCAGCGCTGCTGGGAGGGTCTTAAAGCTGAGGAGGCTCGACTGAGTCCCACCTCCTTCAGCTCTCTTACACACACACACACACACACACACACACACACACACACACACACACACACACACACACACACACACACACACACACACACACACACACACACACACACACACACACACACACACACACACACACACACACACACACACACACACACACACACACACACACACACACACACACACAAACCCTGAGCAATCTCAAATTAACATGTGGTCGTAATTAGTAGTAGAATGATCTTCATTTGAAGTGTGGGAGACTTTAATACTTAGATTCCCATATGAGCTGTTAAGTGTGGTAACGTGTTGCCAATCGCTCAGTCGATACATGTTATCTTATCTGTAGTGTTGGATTCTCCACTCAGAAAACAAGCAGCCCTTCCTCCGGCTCCTACAGGCTGTCAAAACATTGGTCAGGGCTTCGCTGTGTCTCCGGCCCGCATTAAACAAGTGCTGGCACTGAAGCGCTGCTCTTGGACGGGCTTTTGTGCAATTAGCTGTAAGAACATCTAGGATCGTGTGATGTGCCGTTGTGTGGGTTGAGCAGGCCTTTCAAATCAATTTAATCAAAAGTGTACAAATATGGAATTAAAAATGGATGTTGAGCCGCAGGGCTTTCATGGCAGTGCCCATTCGTTCCCCTTATTTACTGTGTAATGCATTCATCTGCTGCTAATCTGACTGATGACCGTGTGTCGCTACAACATCACAAACTCAATAAGATTCTCGCAAGATTGAGATTTAAAGACCTTAAACAACAGCACAAATGTATTCTAGAAAAACCATTTGAGATGAAACTGTGATGAAACTCCTCCTGTCCAGAGACCCACGGCCCCATGTCTTCAAGCACTTCAGCTGGAGTTTAAGCAAAGCAAATGGCTTAAACTCGCTAATGGCACCAGAATCGGTCCGGTCCCTCTGCCACGCGTAGTCGAGCGCGCTCCAGTATACAAGCCAGCTCAAATATTTACATTAGGACATCTTGAGTTGTGAACCGACTATTTTTCTCTGGAAGAGCGTCTGGCCGCACACGTTTCCCCATGACTGGAGTTTGGACGGCTTAATTAGCAGGTGAAAGTACTTAAAGGCAGGGTGCGACCCAGAGTTTGACAGTGAACACAGAGCATCCCTGTGAATTCCTGCGAGGGTCACTGAGTCCCGTCCTAATCCTCCCTGTAATTGGGCTCCGAGTCTGCGGCGTGACATCTTACATCTGACACCTCCGGCTCATGATATGTGGCTGTATACAGTAACACACACACACACACATGTTCTTTAACGGGGCATCCGTCTTAACATGAGCTCAGGAACGTGAAGTTTTCTTCACTGGATCCAGCGTTTCAAACCATATTGGATTCATCAGAATCATTATCTCTCAGCATGTGTTTATTGGCGTCCTGAACAGAGTTTTTTTTTTTTTGTAAAAAGAAAATCACAAAACATTCTACACAAGATCTAATATAAATGATGTCTGAGTCTTTGTATAATTTAACATGTTTAAAAGTTAAAAACATCATTCATCAGTTTCCAGTGAAAACATTTCTACACTTTGAATGAATGCATAACTCTTCTGGTTCTTTTGGGGGAACATTTAAAGTGCAATGTAAAAAACAATCTGAACTGAAATCAAATTCAAATTACAGTGAAGGTTTTTGTCAGCAGATAGTCTGTGCTTTGAGTAATACACCTGTCTAGGGACCTATTTGTGTCATTTGTTATTCATGTCTTTTAACTGCTGCTGCATTTCCAAACGCCAGGAATTGTCCGATTTGAGACGTTATGAAATACTTTTTAAAACAATACTTTACAATAATTATATAATATGCTCTGTCTGAATTGTTCTGAGCAGGAGTTCTGTGAGGGATCGGCCAGCTCTTGGCTGCGTCCCAGACAAGGGTCCCGCACGCAGACAGACGGGGTCCCGACTGGAGCCAGTGAGGCCAGAGCAGGAGGAGGACTAGCAGAGGACGGGACACACAGAGAGACACATGGGCTCAGAAAAACATGACTGGGACTGATAGAAAACGGACATACAGCGGGGTTTAAAAGTCTGGGATCACTTAAAAAAAAATCATTTTAAATAATGTAAAATATATAAAAATAATTGAAATATTATATGAAAATATATAATTTTATAATAAAATAAGATTAATTAATAAAATTAATATAAATAGTCAATAATAAATAGTAATATTCATCAAATTAATATTAAAATATTACAGTTGAATAACTGACTTTCAATGATGACTTTTGGACACCACTGAATGTACATATTATATACTGTGTGTGTGTGTGTGTGTGTGTGTGTGTGTGTGTGTGTGTGTGTGTGTGTGGTATTATCATTAACAAACTGCATATTTAAATATACACTGACCAAAATTATAAACGCAACACTTTGTTTTTGCCCCCATTTTTCATGAGCTGAACTCAAAGATCTAAGACTTTTTCTATGTACACAAAAGGCCTATTTCTCTCAAATATTGTTCACAAATCTGTCTAAATCTGTGTTAGTGAGCACTTCTCCTTTGCCGAGATAATCCATCCACCTCACAGGTGTGGCATATCAAGATGCTGATTAGACAGCATGATTATTGCACAGGTGTGCCTTAGGCTGGCCACAATAAAAGGACACTATAAAATGAGCAGTTTTACTGTATTGGGGGGGGGGGGTCCGAAAACCAGTCGGTATATGGTGTGACCACCATTTGCCTCACGCAGTGCATCACATCTCCTTCACATAGGGTTGATCAGGTTGTTGATTGTGGCCTGTGGGATGTTGGTCCACTCCTCTTCAATGGCTGTGTGAAGTTGCTGGATATTGGCAGGAACTGGAACACGCTGTCGTATACGCCGATCCAGAGCATCCCAAACATGCTCAATGGGTGACATGTCCGGTGAGTATGCTGGCCATGCAAGAACTGGGATGTTTTCAGCTTCCAGGAATTATGTACAGATCCTTGCAACATGGGGCTGTGCATTATCATGCTGCAGCATGAGGTGATATCACGATTCACGATTATTCATGATTTTATGATTTTATGATTTTATTCCATGATTTTATTCACGATTCACGATTCTTTGTCATGTTGGTTTTACTATTTTGCAAGTTGTCTGAGCAGTACAGCCAAACTAATTTCCCTATTATAAAGCCTTTCAAGGTAACAAAAAAAGGGGGAAAAAATAACGGCAGACATTTATAATAAATTGTTACATTTATATAGCGCTTTTCTGGGTACTCAAATCGCTTTACATAGAATTAGGGGAATCTCCTCAACCACCACCAATGTGCAGCATCCACCTGGATGATGCGACGGCAGCCATATTGGGCCAGAACGCCCACCACACACCAGCTTACTGGTGGAGAGGAGAGAGTGATGAAGCCAATCAGTGTATGGGGATGATTAGGAGGCCATGATGGTCAGAGGCCAGTTTAGGCCAAAGTGGGCAAAGATAAAAACATTTTTTTTATCTTTCTCATTAAAAAATAAGAACAAAGATACAGATTACAAATACACATAATATACAAGTAAAACAAACAGTGCTTTTTTTCCAGGTACAATAGATGTATTTAGCAGGAGCATTCAAGAAACTGAATGAACAAATGTAAAAATAAAAAATTGTATATAGACTGATTCCTATAGTGAGTGGTTTTTCTCTGTGTTGTGTTGTTTTATTTGTGTTCCTGTGGCTCAGTGGTAGAGCATTGCATTAGCAGCGCAAAAGGTTTGGGTTTAATTCCCAGGGAATACACATCCTGACAAAAATTGTATAACCTGAATGCTCTGTAAGTTGCTTGGGATAAAAGTGTCTGCTAAATGCATAAATATACTTGTAAAATTATAGTGGATCTGGATGTCCACCATGACACTCGCTGTGAGAGATGCTGTAAGCAGAGTGATACAAACGGAGAAACGGTTCCCGTGTCAATATTAGGAACCATCTCATGGTTGGAAAGACCTCTCAGCCTACACGTAAACTATATGTAAATGTAGACACACACACACACAGAGGGGCAAATAAGTATTTGATACACTGCCGATTTTTCAAGGTTTCCCACTTACAAAGAATGGAGAGAGAGCTGTAATTTTCATCATAGGTACACCTCAACTGTGAGAGAAAAAATAAATGTATGTAAAAAATAAATATTGCATGAAATAAGTATTTGATACAATAGAAAAATAGAACTTAATATTTGGTAGATAAAACTTTGTTTACAATTACAGAGGTCAGACGTTTCCTGTAGTTCTTGACCAGGTTTGCACACACTGCAGCAGGAATTTTGGCCCACTCCTCCATACAGGTCTTCTCCAGATCTTTCAGGTTTTGGGGCTGTCGCTGGACTGGAGTTTCAGCTCCCACCATAGATTTTCTATTGGGTTCAGGTCTGGAGACTGGCTAGGCTAGTCCAGGACCTTGAAATGCTTCTTACGGAGCCACTCCTGAGTTGCCCTTGCTGTGTGTTTGGGGTCATTGTCATGCTGGAAGACCCAGCCACGACCCATCTTCAATGCTCTACTGAGGGAAGGAGGTTGTTGGCCAAAATCTCACGATACATGGCCCCATCCATCCTCCCCTCAATACGGTGCAGTCGTCCTGTCGCCTTTGCAGAAAAGCACCCCCAAAGCATGATGTTTCCACCCCCATGCTTCACGGTTGGGATGGTGTTCTTGGGATTGTACTCATCCTTCTTCTTCCTCCAAACACGGCGAGTGGAGTTTATACCAAAAAGTTATATTTTGGTCTCAATCTGACCACATGACCTTCTCCCATGCCTGCTCTGGATCATCCAGATGGTCTTTGGCAAACTTCAGACGGGCCTGGACATGTGCTGGCTTGAGCAGGGGGACCTTGCGTGCACTGCAGGATTTTAATCCATGACGGTGTAGTGTGTTACTAATGGTAACCGTTGAGACTGTGGTCCCAGCTCTCTTCAGGTCATTGACCAGGTCCTCCCGTGTAGTTCTAGGCTGATCCCTCACCTTTCTCAGGATCATTGATACTCCACGAGGCGAGATCTTGCATGGAGCCCCAGTCCGAGGGAGATTGACAGTCATCTTGAATTTCTTCCATTTTCTAATAATTGCGCCAACAGTTGTTGCCTTCTCACCAAGCTGTTTGCCTATTTGTCCTGTAGCCCATCCCAGCCTTGTGCAGGTCTACAATTTTGTCCCTAGTGTCCTTATACAGCTCTTTGGTCTTGCCCATAGTGGAGAGGTTGGAGTCTGATTGGATGAGTGTGTGAACAGTTGTCTTTTATACAGGTAACAAGTTCAAACAGGTGCAATTAATACAGGTAATGAGTGGAGGATAGGAGGGCGTCTTAAAGACAAACTAACAGGTCTGTGAGAGACAGAATTCTTGCTGGTTGGTAGGTGATCAAATACTTATTCCATGCAATAAAATGGAAGTTAATTATTTAAAAATCATACAATGTGATTTTCTGGATTTTTTTTCTCTCACAGTTGAGGTGTACCTACGATGAAAATTACAGATCTCTCCATTCTTTGTAAGTGGGAAAACTTGAAAAATCGGCAGTGTATCAAATACTTATTTTCCCCACTGTACATATATATATATATATATATATTACTACATGTATATGTATACATATTTAATCTCAAAACACACTACTCAGCGGCAGAGGCAGAAAAGCAGCTGGATGGTCTCGGTCTCAGTTAGCGCTGTAGTCATTAATGACCCGTCTCTGCTCACTGTCATGCTGCCGCTGTCTCACAGATGCACACATCCACAGGTAAACACTCATAAGGTCTGCAACTGCCGTCTGTGTGCTACGCTCAGGAAATATGTTTCTCTTTCTTGGTATGTGAAGAAAAGCTTGTCTGGGTCTTTCAACATTCTTAGAGGTTATGACTCCTTTAACAAAGAGCTTTGTTGAGAACCTCATCAGGAATTCACATATTAATATAATCAAATTCTGCTCTACATGATTCATTGGTTTTATCAGCTCCAATCAAACGTTATCAGAGTTGCCGAAGCTTTCACACACATTGCTTTTTCTTGAATATAGTAGGCGTTATTAAAGGCCACACATGAGCGTCAGCTTAAACACATCTTAGACTGAACTGATATTTCTTCAAACGCTAGTCAGAAGAAGAAAAACCTAAAATCAGAATTGACAAGAGAAGACCTCAGGCCAAACCTCACAAGAAACTAATGATGTGATTGATAGTGTTGTGAGGGTTGAGATCTGTTCTGAGCTGCAGAAGATCCACCTGGAATACAAAACACAACAAGAAAAACTTTTCTTTTGGATTATTGTTATTATCTTGTGTCTTTGAGGCTGTTAAGGTTTTGAGACTTAACCTTTTTCTGCAAGACTGGATGCATGATGTTGGAGGAGAAAGAAATGTGCATGAATGACTACAGTATAAACGAACTGAATAGAACATTTTTTTTCCCCATATTTTATTTGAATTATATATATATATATATATATATATATACATACACTCGCCGGCCACTTTATTAGGTACACCTGTTCAATTGCTTGGTAACACAAATTGCTAATCAGCCAATCACATGGCAGCAACTCAATGCATTTAGGCATCTAGATGTGGTGAAGACGACTTGCTGAAGTTCAAACCGAGCATCAGAACGGGGAAGAAAGGGGATTTAAGTGACTTTGAACGTGGAATGGTTGTTGGTGCCAGACGGGCTGGTCTGAGTATTTCAGAAACTGCTGATCTACTGGGATTTTCACACACAACCATCTCTAGGGTTTACAGAGAATGGTCCGAAAAAGAGAAAATATCCAGTGAGCGGCAGTTGTGTGGATGAAAATGCCTTGTTGATGTCAGAGGTCAGAGGAGAATGGGCAGACTGGTTAGAGATGATAGAAAGGCAACAGTAACTCAAATAACCACTCGTTACAACCAAGGTCTGCAGAATACCATCTCTGAACACACAACACGTCGAACCCTGAAGCAGATGGGCTACAGCAGCAGAAGACCACACCGGGTGCTGCTCCTGTCAGATAAGAACAGGACACGGAGGATACAATTCACACAGACTCACCAAAATTGGACAATAGAAGATTGTAAAAACATTGCCTGGTCTGATGAGTCTCGATTTCTGCTGCGACATTCAGATGGTAGGGTCAGAATTTGGTGTAAAGAACATGAACGCATGGATCATCCTGCCTTGTCTCAATGGTTCGGGCTGGTGGTGTGGGTGGATATTTTCTTGGCACATTTTGGGCCCGTTAGTACCAATTGAGCATCGTTTAAACGCCACAGCTACCTGAGTATTATTGCTGACCATGTCCATCACTTTATGACTACAGTGTACCCATCTTCTGATGCTACTTCCAGCAGGATAATGCACCATGTCACAAAGATCAAATCATCTCAGACTGGTTTCTTGAACATGACAATGAGTTCACTTTACTCAAATGGCCTCCACAGTCACCAGATCTCAATCCAATAGAGCACCTTTGGGATGTGGTGGAACGGGAGATTCACATCATGGATGTGCAGCCGGCAAATCTGCAGCAACTGCGTGATGCTATCATGTCAATATGGACCAAAATTGTTTCCAAAACCTTGTTGAATCTATGCTACGAAGAATTAAGGCAGTTCTGAAGGCAAAAAGGGGGTCCAACCCGGTACTAGCAAGGTGTACCTAATAAAGTGGTCGGTGAGTGTATATTATAATATTATATTCTATTTGAATTATACTTACTTTATTTGAATTACACACACATATACTATGGATTCGAGTCTTTGATCCGAGACATTGAATATTGAGTTTCTGCCGATACTGATTATCCAATACTATGAGATATTCTGAGATCCAATACTTGTATATTCCTAGTGTTTGATGCACAATTCAAGTACATTCAAGTTATTCAAATCAATCCAATATGTGTGTAAGATACACTGTCTCTATGTATATATTTGCATAAACTGTATAAAGACATTCAATATGGGACTACTGATGTAAACTAAATAAGCAGAAATAATTGCAACGAAAAAGTTACAGTCATGGCTAAAAATATCGGCACCCTTGGTAAATATGATCAAAGAAGGCTGTGAAAATTAATCTGCATTGTAAATCCTTTTGATCTTTTATAAAAAAAAATCTAACCTTTGATTGGATAATAATTTACAATGGGGGAAATATCATTATGAAATAAAAAAAATGTTTTTCTCAAATACACATTGGCCACAATTAACGCCACCCTTTTATTCCATTACTTTAGAAACCTCCATTTGCCAGTTTAATAGCTCAAAAGGTTCTCCTATATTTAGAAAACACCCGACAAGAGACCAGAGACCATTCCTTCATCCAGAATCACTCCAGACCCTTTAGATTCACAGCTCTATGTTGGTTCTTCTTCTCTTCAGTTCACCTCACTCATTTTCTACAGGGTTCAGGTCAGAGGACTGGAATGGCCATAGCAGAAGCTTGGTTTTGTGCTGAGTGACCCATTTTTGTGTTGTTTTTGAGGTTTGTGTTTTGATTATTGCATGATTGGAAGATCCAAACATGGCCCATTATAAGATTTCTAACAGAGTCAGTCACATATTGATTTTGTATCTGTTGTTATTTGATAGAATCCATGATGCCATGTGTCTAAACAAGATGTCCAGGACCTCCAGCAGAAATATAGGCCCACAACATCAAAAATACAGCAGTATATTTCATTGTACACATGGGGTACTTTTTATACCTGTGTTCACCAAACACATCTTGAGTGTTTGCTCAATTTTTAGTTTCATCTGACCATAGAAGCCAGTCCCATTTGAAGTTCCAGTCGTGTCTGACAACTGAATATGCTGGAGGTTTTCTGACCCCGAGACTCAAGTATTTTCTGCAGTTCTCCAGCTGTGGTCCTTGGAGAGTCTTTAGCCACTCAAACTCTCCTCTTCACCGTGCATTAGGACGATATAGACACACGTCCTCTTCCAGGCAGTTTCGTAACATTTTATATTTTAAGGGGTTTTGGGCTTTGTTTTCCCTCCTATTTATATTTCTGTGAAACAGGAAACAATGGCTGAATAAATTAATGGTCATAATCATCCTGGAGTGCTCAAAATTGTGAATATGATTGGGAATATACTTCAGAGATATTTTGCTCATAAGAATTTCTAGGGGTGGCAATATTTGTGTCCAACATGTATTTGAGGAAAAACATTTATTTAATTGTGCTATTTCCCCCCCAATTTTAAATTATTATTATCCAATGAAAGGAAAGATTTTTTGTCAATTTTTTTTAATAAAACATCAAAAGGATTAACAATGCAGATTCATTTTCAAAGCCTTCTTTGATCATATTTACCAAGGGTGCCGATATTTTTGGCCATGACTGTAAGGTTAGAAAGCATGAAGCTGGCAATGTCAGAACACCAGTCTGTCAGTCAAATTAGAAGCAAGACGCAAACCATAGCAACGCGTTATGACAAGGACATCTAATAAAAGTAAATGATAATAAGAATGTTCTTTGTTTTCTTCTTTGCATGCAAAATCAGCACAACACATGTAGCCTGATTCACAAACAAATGACTCTTATGACCTGGTTCTTTCTAGTTAATCAAAATTATGAAGTGAGACTAGTGAAGAATGATTGCCTAAACGAATAAAATGATTATTTTAATGAATAGTTTAAAAGATGAGTTAGCAATCTGGATCAGTTTAAACTACTGTTTTTTACTGTTTATTGTAAAGCATCAGCACAACAAGAATTGTTTTATTTGTAAGCTAAATAGACATTTTAACTGAAATATACCCAAGTATCGATGTCAAATTTGAAATCA
This sequence comes from Ptychobarbus kaznakovi, assembly GCA_027422405.1. Classification (NCBI taxonomy): domain Eukaryota; kingdom Metazoa; phylum Chordata; class Actinopteri; order Cypriniformes; family Cyprinidae; genus Ptychobarbus; species Ptychobarbus kaznakovi. Next base: position 2,020,082 of record CM049808.1, read on the forward strand.
AACACGGCTGAATGATACAAAAGCTGTAATGGCACACATGAACATGCAAGAAAGCCTTGTACTTGCTACTATCCTGAGCACAGATGTGGAAAACAGCAGGCAGGGAAAACACAAGCACATTCTACACTTTTAAGAGCCATCAAAAATATGTATAATTGATTAAAATAAATGTTATACATTTCGATTTATATATTGTCTGCAAACCTCAGCCACACATTAAATTTTGATCACAAGTAGATATATTTGTCCTACAATAATCCATTGCTACTGCTTTCAATGTAATCAAAAACATATATGAATAATAACAGATTCATGCCGTGTATCTCCTCTCGGTCTGGAAGAACAAATCTACTTGGTTTCTGTCAGCTAAACGGAGATCTGCTTTCATAGTTTGATTTATGATTGGAAAGATAGAGTTGCACATGTTTGGATCAGATGAACTCCATGTAACATGCGTGTTTAGTCTGAAGACTACTGTATATGTTGAGGAATGTGTTTGGCGTGTGTCTCGTGAACGTGGAGTTATGCTTCCCCCATAGATTATATATAAAACCTCTTGAAGGACGTCATGCTACATGTGTGAGATGTGAATGTCCGTGTTTTGTGTGAATGTTCTGGAGATGTTAGACAGTGTCAGACGTTCCCTCTGTTTATGGCGGCCATTAAACTCGCGCTTCACATTTGTCTGTGTAACCCATGTTTAATCTTTCTCTTTTTTCGTCTTTAGGGACTCATCCATTGTATTATGCAGTAGCATCTTGCCAAGGTATTCAATTGTTAGCAACTGAATTGCGTTTGAGTTCTTTTTATATCTTCGGTTGCTGGAGTTTGATCTTCTCAGCCTGTTCTGCTGTTCGTCAGGAACGTAATTTGTGCAGCGCTTTGTCACTTTGGTAAGAAAGTATTTGCTAAGGGTACGCATGCACTTCTCTTCTGTGAATTAGTTCACCAAAATAACAATTCCTTTGATTTGAAATAGAAAACAACAGATTTCTATTTCAAATAAATGCTTTTTATTCAGCAAAGAATCTAAAATAAAATGTATCACAGTTTCTACAAACATATTCAGCAGCACAACTGTTTTCAACATTGATAATAATCTGAAATGTTTCTTGAGCAGCAAATCAGCATATTATAATGATTTATGAAGATCATGTGACACTGAAGACTGGAGTAATGATGCTGAAAATTCAGCTGCGCATCACAGCAATAAATTACATTTTAACATGTATATTCCAATAGAAAACGGCTATTTGAAATTGTAATAATATTTCACAATATTTTAGTTTTTTTAATCAAATGCCGCCATGATGAGCAGAAGAGAGATGTACGTGTGTGTATGTATGTATGTGTGTTTATGTGTATATATATATATATATATATATATATATATACACGTGTACACACACACACACACACACACACACACACACACACACACACACACACACACACACACACACACACACACACACACACACACACACACACACACACACACACACACACACACACACACACACACACACACACACACACACTAACTTAAACACACACACACACACACACACAACACACAACACGATGTAGGGTATTTTAATAAACAACAGCATTTTATGTGCAGAATACCCACATTTATAAATGTTGGTCCTTTACTTCGGATCGGAGGACCCCACAACATAGATATGCAACCAAAACGTAAACCTCAGCACAATTTCCAGCAATAACAACCTCCACGCATTCCTGGAGCTGGCCACAGTCAGCCTCAAGCGGAAAATGCCTCAGGACTGTCACCCTGCAGGCACACAGCTTTGTCATCGTTGCTTGCTGTATGGACAGACACCTTTCTAGGAAATATCACAGTTTACAGTCAAGCTTTCTATGTTTCCTGCAGCTGAAATACGGACAGCTTTGTTAACTCACTGTATCTCTGTGACCTCTGACCTTTATTCTGACAGGAAGTGTCAGTCTCCCGTCACACCGCAGCAGCACTGCATCAAAAGGGATCGAGTTTTGAATAGTGCAAATATTTGGTTTTTCGTGTCGTGGATTGATCTAAACACCTCCAAACGGCCCAGACTGAAACATGCTGTCAAGCGCTCCATTTTTCAGAGGAAAGACCGAGGCTGTATTTGTGTTGGTCCAGGCAGGTTCCCACAGCGTCACATGCCATAGAGCGGCCCGGCGTTTGTCTGACGGAGATGAAGGAGCCGTACGTTGACCCTGTGAGAAGAACTAGGACCTAAAACTCTGGTCCAACTTTACCTCCATGACTTAAAGCACAACGGCCGCTTCTGCCATTCTGTGTTCACTGCAAACATACATGGCAGAGACGCTGATGTTACATGAGCTGTCAGTAGGAAATGACATGGCTTATCATCGCTCTGATTCACTACATTACGTCTTCAGCATTTCTGCTTTCTTTTCAGATTGAAAACCTGAGTAAACATGCAAAGGCATATGTTTGCTCTTAACACCCATGAGAAAATGGCCTCTGATAATACTTTAGAACAAGCAAACGATCCCATTATGCCAGCTCGACACATGCTCGACAGAATAGCTATCGGCTGTATTTACTGCTCGTGTTCTTGTGTTGATGCTTATGTCGGCTTGATAAAACCACATGCTGTTATTCTACAAACATGCATTTAGTTGTTGTTTTTTTTTATCCCAAAGGAGACTAAAATGACTTAGTACTGTTAGATCATTACTGTAGCTCAAATAGTAGAGCATGGTGCTTGCAACAACAAGGTCATGGGTTTGATTCCCAGACAATGCATGAACTGATCAGATCTACACCTTGGAAGCAATGCATGCCTCATAAGAGAAAAGCATCTGCCAAATGCATGAATGTCTAAATGCTATTCCTCCTAGAATATTTAAGCATCATCCACTCACCACATGTCCTTTAGTGTCTTTTGACTGTTTCAAAACTAATTAAACTAACGGACAGACAGATCTGAATGTATGAATTCACCCGTAATGGCTTTATTTTAAGCATGGTTTGGGGGTTAAACGGCTGTGCTCTTAAAGTCCCACTTAACTCCGTTCTTAGAGTTTACAGTTCAGGTGATCTCACTTTCTCTCAAAGCTCTTCCACTGAAAACACTGAGGAAAGCAGAGCTGGAGATAAACATTATTGTTGTGGTCAGACTGACTCTTAATCTCACAGTCACTGAGATCAGCACCATCAGATGATTATTATCCGCTGCACAGTCAACAAATTTAAATTCATCCAATTCTCGCTATTAACAAGCCATTAACTATGACTTTTGCCACTACAAATTTTGTGCTTATTAATAGTAAGGACATAGTTAAGTTTAGATATTGTGATTAGGGATGTAGAATATGGTTGTACAGAATATGTGCTTTATAAGCACTAATAAACAGCCAATATGTTAATAATCGGCATGCTAATACACAACTAGTTAATAGTGAGAACTGGTCCGTAAACTAAAGTGTTACCACTTAAATTCATTTTAAGGCAAGACACTACAGGTGAATAGAGTAAACAAGTAACTGATAGATATCACCATGATTCCACAGTTGTTTTATTACATGAAGAAATATGAAAATAAGTAATTATTTAATTAAATATTCACAAAAGGCCAGGTTCACAATTCTTGTGATTGCTTTTTTGTTGACATATTAAAGGTTTTGGATTTCTCTTTTTATCACTCCATACATTAGAAAACACTGTTAACACAGAAAACAAATACATTTTTACCATGTGTTCAGGAATACACTTTTATAATTAAAACAAAATCAGTGTGAATGATACATGAACAAACCCCTCAGTAAAAGCCTTCAGATTATAGATAGGAATAAAACTGTCAAATTCTCAAAAAAAGAGAAAAACATATTGAAAGATACGAATTGGAATTGAAATCCACATAAATAGATAAAGTGTCATAAAATAAATGCGTATTTTGGGCCTTTTCCTTTCACTAGTCTGCAACAACATGCTATGAAAAGTCAAATATCACAAAATCTCTAGATTTACCAGCATAAAAAAACATTACGCATATGGAATGAACCCATAAACCACATACTGTATAGCCTATAAGCTTGAGTGTATGCGTGTGCGTGTGTCTGTGTGCGCGTGCGTGCGTGTGCATGTGCGTGCATGTTCGTGCGTGCTTGTGTGTGTGTGCGTGGTGGGATAGTCTGAGGTGTGAGGTGCTGTTCAGATGAATGTATGATATGTTCAGTGTTTTCACCTCTAGTATGATGACAGGAGGAGTTTCACTGGCCAAATACTTTACAGAACCAATCTCATGCTTATCTTTCTGAACACTCCATTTCTGTGAGACAACAGACAGTCATTACACTGAACAAACACTAGAGTGCACTTCGAAATATATTCCATTACTACGCGTCAACTGAAAGTTTAAATAGTTGTATAGAATTAGAGATTATATGAAACAAAAAGTGTCTTTATAGCAGACTGGTACATTTAAATGCTTTTTTAACAATAGTTTTGTTCACATTTTTCATTTTAAGATGATGTTTGGCTCAGATCACAGTAACTCACTGTTTAACATGTATTTGGAAACGCACCGTGTGTGAGGTTTAATTTATTTACACATTCACATAATTTCCTACATTTTTGAGGACAGAGGTTTACAGCGTTTCACATTTGAAATGGTAAAAGCTTAAGGGCTTGAACATTTGAAGGTGAAGAATTTAAACGAAACATTAGTATTGTAGTAAGGGCCATCCTTAGCTGACGTGGGGCCCGGTGCGAGGTAGGGAGTGGGGCCTCCCTCGGTCCATTTGCGATCGCGTTCCTCAAAGCACGGGGCCCGGTGCGACCGCACCAGTTGCCCCGCCAAAGGGCGGCCCTGATTGTCTCTTGTACTTTAAATAAAATTATAATTATCAAAAATCTTAGAGTCAAGATGGCGCCGAGTATGGCAGCCGTGTTGCGAGCTCCGGGAAAACTTTGCAGTTTTTCGTATGTTTTATTAGTTTTTTTGTTGTTTTATGTGTTAGATGTTGTTAGTATAACTGTCTACGATAGAGACATGCTTTTAAACATTGGTTCCTCCGTCGCGCAACGCAAACCGGAATTTGAGTTCTTGAATGCTGGTGGATTGTTCACAGACACGGCATCAGAGCCCTTTGTCTGGGCCGCGCGACCGAGGAAACGCCGCCGAAAAAGAGGAAAGAGAGCTGGCGTCCTCATCAGACTGAGACGCCATGCTTTCCGATCTCCTCTCCCAACCATTTTCCTGGCTAACGTTCAGTCACTGGATAACAAATTCTGTGAACTGTGGGCGCGCATCTCATACCAACGAGAAACAAGGGATTGCTGTGTTATTTGCCTCACAGAAACCTGGATGTCTGCTATGGTTCCAGACTCAGCCATCGAGCTAACGGGGTTCTCCGTGCATCGCTCGGACAGAACGAAAGAGCTCACAGGGAAAAGCAGAGGCGGGGGTGTTTGTTTCTATATCAACAACTCGTGGTGTGATGAAAGGAACATACACTCTATTAAATCCTTCTGCTCCCCTGATCTGGAATTTCATATGCTTCTGTGTCGACCATTCTGGCTACCGGGGGAATTTACAGCGATCATAATCACAGCTGTCTACATTCCCCCTCAAGCCAACACAGACCAGGCACTCAAGGAACTGTATGGGAATATAAGTGAGCAGGAAACCGCGAACCCAGATGCAGTGTTTATTATTACGGGGGACTTTAATAAAGCCAACTTCAGAACAATAGCTCCAAAATACTTTCAACACATCAACACGCGTGGAGATCGTATACTGGACCACTGCTACTCCCCCTTCCAGGACGCATACGATTCCCTCCCCCGGCCACCTTTCGGCAAATCGGATCACTCTTCCGTTCTGCTTCTGCCTGCTTATAGGCAGAAACTGAAACGTGAAGCACCCGCCCTCAGGACAATCCAATGCTGGTCGGACCAATCGGACGCTATACTACAGGACTGTTTTGATCACGTGGACTGGGACATGTTCCGGGCAGCGTCTGATGACGACATAGAGGCGTACTCAGAAACGGTTAAGTGTATAGAGGATGTAGTTCCGACCAAAACTATCCGTATCTACCCCAACCAAAAACCGTGGATTAACAGCGATGTTCGATCAGCCTTGTCAGCGCGGACATCTGCCTTTAAATCCGGAAACACTGACGATTGGAAACAAGCCAGTTACGATCTCAGGAGATCCATCAAAGCAGCCAAACGACAATACAAAAACAAAGTTGAAGAACATTTCAACAACAACAACTCAAGAAGCATGTGGCAGGGTATCAACAACATCACAAGCTTTAAAGGGAATAAACCAGCTACTGTGAACATTGCCGCCTCACTATCGGACGAGCTCAACACTTTTTATGCTCGTTTCGAGGCTGATAACACCGCCCACACAGAGAGCGCTGCCGCGGCTGCTGCAGAAGAGGTGAGTCCACTCTCGCTTTCTGTCGCGGATGTAACCTGATCCTTCAAACGGGTGAACATCCGTAAAGCCGTGGGCCCGGATGGCATACCAGGCCGTGTGCTCAAAGCATGCGCTTTCCAACTAGCCAGGGTTTTTACAGACATTTTCAATCTGTCCCTCTCTCTGTCTGTGGTTCCCTCATGCTTCAAAAAATCAACCATTGTGCCCATACCGAGGAAAAATAAAATCACATGCTTGAATGACTGGAGGCCCGTTGCTCTGACCCCCATCTTCAGCAAGTGTTTTGAGAAGCTCGTCAGAGAACACATCTGCTCTGTGCTTCCTGCTTCACTGGACCCACTACAATTTGCATACCGCAGTAACCGTTCCACAGACGATGCTATTGCCTTCACCCTGCACACTGCTCTCTCCCACCTGGAAAATAAGAACACCTATGTGAGGATGCTGTTCGTGGATTATAGCTCGGCATTTAACACCATAGTGCCTGCCACACTGGTTGCGAAGCTCCAGACTCTGGGACTGAACAGATCTCTGTGCAGCTGGATCCTGGACTTCCTGACAGGCAGAAGTCAGGTGGTCAGAATGGGCAACAACACCTCATCTTCTCTGGTCCTCAACACTGGTGCTCCGCAGGGCTGCGTCCTCAGCCCACTCCTGTACACACACGACCTTTACAGCAACACACAGCTCCAACGTCATCGTCAAATTTGCCGATGACACAACGGTGATAGGCCTGATCACCGAAAACGATGAGACGGCCTACAGAGAGGAGGTGAGTACCCTGACTAAATGGTGTCAGGAGAACCACCTCTCACTCAACATCGACAAGACCAAGGAGCTGGTGGTGGATTTCAGGAGACAGAGCAGAGAACACACACCCATCACCATCGACAAGACACCTGTGGAGCGGGTAAACAGCTTTAAGTTCCTCGGCGTTCACATCACAGAGGATCTCACATGGTCTGTTCACACAGATGCAGTGCTGAAGAAGGCACATCAGCGCCTCTTCTTCCTGAGAAGGCTGAGGAAGTTTGGAACGAGCCCCAGAATCCTCAGATCCTTCTACACCTGCACTGTGGAGAGCATCCTGACTGGTTGCATCACCTCCTGGTTTGGAAACAGCACCGCTGGCAACCGCAAAGCTCTGCAAAGGGTCGTGCGAACTGCCCGCCACATTGTTGGAGGTGAGCTTCCCTCCCTCCAGGACATCTACACCAGGCGGTATACAAGGAAAGCCCGGAGGATTATCAAAGACTCCAGCCACCCGTCCCACAGACTGCTCTCTCTGCTGCCCTCAGGGAGACGTCTCCGCAGCATCCGATCCCGCACTAGCTGACTGAGGGACAGCTTTTTCCCTCAGGCTATCAGGCTAATGAACAGTCAGAAATAACTCACCCTACATCACACTCCCACTCAGACAACATGCCATGCACTGCACTTTAACACAGTTCTACCGGACTACACGCACACACTGCACTAACACATCTGCTATCACTGGACACCATACAAAGCACATCTACGACATTGCATATGCATAATCTGTTGCACCTTTGCACAACTATCTGTTGCACAACCAATCTGCTGTAAATTTATAATCTGTTGCACCTTCACATATTATATTACTATGTATAGATGTGTACATAATGCAGACGTGTACATACGGTGTATAATGTGTATTGGTAACTAAGTATGTCTTTATAGTATACTGTGTGTACTGAGTATATGTATGTGTATTTTGCACATTGTCTTCTGTACAGTCTGTAAATATGTACTGTCCATATGTAAATTGTTTTGTTTTTTTGCACTGTATTGTAAATTGTTCTGGAGCACGCTCGTAAGAATTTCACTCACCAAGGCACTTGTGCTGTGGTGATGTGACAATAAAAAAGTAAAGTGAAGTGAAATAATTTATTTTACAGTATAACTGTAATTTACAAAAGCAATATATTTATTTTTGTATAATATATGTATTTATTCTTATAATTACAGTTAAAACAATAACAACAACAACAGCAACAACAATAATAATATCATTATAACACATTTTGACTGATCTAATTTCTACAATTTTCTATAAAAATTTTAGTCATGGAATTCTGCAAAATATAGTTTATGGTTATGAAAAGTTAGTTAGCATAGTTATAAAAACTATAGTTGTACTGTAAATAAAATGATCAAAAATGTATTTATTTTACATTACTACTGTACTACTGTACTATGCAAAAGCAATATATTTCTTTAAAATGTTTTGTCTGTATCCTTATAATTAGAGTTAACAATAATATAACATAATAACTAGAGATTATATTAGATGTTAAGATATGAAAAGTTAGTTGACATGGTTATAAAAATAAACTTAAAAAGTAACCGATGGAACATTTCGTAAAGGTCATAAAAAAGCTACAAATATCCATTGGATAATGTTCTAATGTTCTAATACTCTTTAGGATATTGAAAAAAACAAAACAAAAAAACAAACAAAACATTCCTGCAAAGTTCTGGGAAGGTTTGTTTTGGGTTGCAAATAAAGAACAGACAGAGAACATTCCCAGAACGTTATTATTTTATTCTCCAAAAGAAAAGAAAATGCGAACCATATGGCAACGTTTTGTGTTTGCTTGGCCCCGCCCACAAACACACACCATTGGATGACCCAGTGCTGTCACTCAAACACATAGACAGAAGCTCCATTCCATCATCTTCAGAAATGCGAGTGCATTATTCTCAGACTAAGATGTTTTGTTCGTCAGTGTAATTAGTCAAACACGTCTGTTGGTTGTTACGAGACAGACGTATGGAGCTGATGCCGTCTGATAGATGTTGGCTCCTGCAGAAATTTCAATATGAAAGCGGTATTTTGTTGTTTGTGTTCTAGCTGATTCCCAGAGCTGCTGGTATGTCAGTGGAAACCTTTAAAAATATGACCCCATCTGCCGTGTTTGCTTTGGCTTTTGGGATAGGCAGCTTTCAAAAGAAATGTAAGGCAGTGTTTGATTGATTCACCGCATTACTCTTTAATGAATACCACATCCAGCTCAGCGCTCACAGACCAGCACATCTGATGAGAGACATTCATATATGACAATCTGATCCGCCGTTACTCACATCATAACCTATATCTGAAGAGATATTCACTTAGCTAATAATACATGAAAAAAGTATTAAAATAAAATAAAAAGAAAGCCAACACAAATAATCAGATACATTATTCATCTAATTACGGCTGCAGAAAACTAGACAGACAAACATATAGAAATGTACAATAAATATTAAGAAAACATAAAGCACTATAATTTTAGTCTCATTGAGATAATATTATAGTTTTTATTAATATTGTTATATTTTCTGTTTTCATTTTTATTTTAGTTACAGTTTTACAGTAGTTTACAGTAATTTTATTGTGTGTTTTTGTTATTTTTAATATTTGTTTAAAACAATTATATTTTAGTTTTAGTTATTTTAGTACATAAAGCAAAACATAAAAAATATTTTGTGTTGGCAAGTAGCTGATTATATATATATATATATATATATATACATATATATACTGAACAAAATGATAAACGCAACACTTTTGTTTTTGCCCCCATTTTTCATGAGCTGAACTCAAAGATCTAAGACTTTTTCTATGCACACAAAAGGCCTATTTCTCTCAAATATTGTTCACAAATCTGTCTAAATCTGTGTTAGTGAGCACTCCTCCTTTGCCGAGATAATCCATCCACCTCACAGGTGTGGCATATCAAGATGCTGATTAGACAGCATGATTATTGCACAGGTGTGCCTTAGGCTGGCCACAATAAAAGGCCATATACATATATATATATATATATATATATATATATATATATATATATATATATATATATATATATATATATATATATATATATATATATATATATATATATATACAGCACTGTATATCAGTCGGGAAAGACTGGCGGATGGCGGGAAAGATCGCACCAGGTGTGGGCGGTTAGTCACCTTACCCACAAGCTTGCCACAAGGGAGCACCCCAACTGACTACAAAACGAAATAAGAAAAGACAACCCGAAGGCCCTCCAAGAGGCGGGGTGGAAGATGGGCCTACTTTGACGGATCACACGGTAACGAACGGAACTGATAATAGCAATGAGATGTTCCTCTGCAAGTGCTACATGCGTGTGGCAAATGTGACATCGCTCAGAGGCTTGCGGATACATCAAGGGAGGATGAAGTGTGGGATGACGCCCAACCAGCACAATCGCACTGCTTCGGCAGGTCAGACAAACGGGACCCAAAGCCTGGTAGCAAACCATAACGCAGCAGGACAGGACAGTGCTGAGAGGGCAACCTCAGCAGATGAAGGAGAAGGAGGCAAGCAGTGAGAGCGAGATGCGCACTGTCCCCTCACAAGTCACACAACCAGGAAGTCAACGCAAACATCCAGAAAGGCGCATCAAGATCAAGTGGCCAAAGGCGAATGTGCAAGAGGTTTGGTGCAGGCTCGATGAACACCTCAGTGGAGTGCTGCAGCATTCTTTGCGAGGAACGGTTGAGTTCAAGCTAACCTTGATGGGAAACATCATATACGAGGAGTGCAGAGAGAGGTTTGGAGAGTGTACGTCCAAACAAACCATAGCCCCAAGACAGAAAGGACGGAAGGAAAGACATATTGAGTTGCTCATATCAGACAGGCGTCACCTGAAGAAGAGGAGGAGGAAAGCAGCCCCAGAGGAAAAAGAAGGCCTTAAGCTGTTATGGGATGACCTTAAGCAGAGGCTGGCCAAGCTATGCCGGGCAGAACGGATCAGGAGGCGGAGGAAACGGAAGGAGATGGAAAGGAACAATTTCTTCAAAGACCCTTTCAAGCATGCCCGCCAGCTGCTGGACGAGAAGCGGAGTGGTAATCTGGCCATCACTAAAGAGGATCTGGAACATTATATCAAGGGCCAGTATACGGATGCAGCCAAAGATACACCACTCGGCTTACCAGGTTATGTGCCACGCCCAGTTCCCCCAAGGTCCCCATTCGATACCTCCCAACCCAGGCTGTGTGAGATTAGAGAGGTCCTAAAAAAGGCCAGATTAGCCTCAGCACCAGGTCCAAATGCGCTTCCATACGAGGTGTACAAGAATTGCCCACAAGTGGCAAAGATCTTGTGGAAGCTCATGCGGGTTGTGTGGAAGAACCAATCCATTCCAGTTGAGTGGCAAGAGGCAGTTGGAATCTTCATTCCTAAGGAGCGGAATTCCACGACCATAAATCAGTTCAGGAGCATTGCCTTGCTGAATGTGGAAGGGAAACTGTTTTTCTCAATTTTGGCAAGAAGGATGACCAGCTTCCTCAGCAGCAACCACTACATCGACACAAGTTGTCAAAAGGCTGGGCTCTCAGGTTTTCCAGGATGTATTGAACACACATCCGTGATCTGGGAGCAGATACAACGTGCCAAAAGAGAGAAGAGTGAACTTCACGTGGTGTGGCTTGACTTGGCGAACGCTTATGGCTCAGTACCACATAAGCTGGTTGAGTTTGCTTTGGAATTCTTCCACGTTCCAGCATGTGTAATTATCATCATAGCCAAGTATTTTAACAACCTGTGAATGTGTTTCTCTCTCGATGGCCGTATGACTGGATGGCAGCAGTTGGAGGTCGGTATTGCCATGGGCTGCTCAATATCCCCTATCCTGTTTATGGCAGCTTTTGAAATCATCCTCATCAGAGCAAGACAGATGGCCAGAGGGCTGAGATCTCCATCAGGAGGAAGACTCCCGGCACTGAGAGGGTACATGGATGGCACTGAGAGGGTACATGGATGATGTGACAACCATCTTACAGACAGCTCCATGCACAGCCCGGCTCCTCAAACGTCTTGACGAGCTGATACAGTGGGCTAGGATGAAGCTTAAGTCCTCGAAGTCTGGGAGCCTTTCAATCAGGAAAGTGGTGAGGGACGACAGGATGGTGTTCAGAGCAGGAGGGGAGAAGATACCATTGCTGAAAGAGCAATCAGTCCGAAGTCTTGGAAGGGAGTATACTCCAGAGCTCTCCGACAGACAGATGGGGTAGTTGGTGCAGAAGCAGCTAAGAGAGGGGCTCGAAAAAATCGACAGCAGCCAGCTTCCTGGGAAACTGAAGGTATGGTGCTACCAGTTCACACTTTTCCAGCGGGTGATGTGGCCCCTGAAGGTGTCCGAAATACCATCATCCCTGGCTAGCAGGATGGACACCATCTCCAACACCTACATTAGGTTGGGCCTCCCGCGCTGCTTCTCTGACACAGGCCTCTTCGGCAAGAATGCTCTTCAGCTTCCTTTGAAGTCCATCAACCTCGGATACAAGCAGGAGAAGACCCGTCTTGTATTCGAGCTAAAGGAATCCAGGGACGAAGCAGTGACGAGAGCAGGGGTGACCATCTGCACTGGGCATAGATGGAGGGCCCAGCAGTGCAAACAAGGAGCAAGGACCTGCTGGGAGGACATCATTAACAGGGTCATAAGCTGCGCAGATATCTGGCGAACTCCGCAGTCGCGGCTCAGCTTCCTCGTGAGGGTAGCGTATGACACCCTCCCTTGTCCCCGAAATCTCTCCCAGTGGTTCGGAAGTGAGGACAAGTGCCCCCTGTGCAATAAAGCCAACGCAGGCCTTCAACATATCCTGTCGGGGTGTAACGTTGCATTGACGCAGGGCCGCTTTAGGTGGCGGCATAATCAGGTGCTGAGGAAGTTGGCGGAGCAGTTGGAAAGATGTTGGCAAGTAGCTCTTCAGTTCCCCTTCACCTAAACGTTCCGTTCCTCAGACCAGGAGAAGGAGGAGAGAAGACAGTGGCGGGGAGGAGAACATGTCTGCTCACTCCTGGGAAGGGATGGGAGATGCGTGTTGATATGGGCACCCAGCTTATCTTTCCAACAGAGATCACCCAGACAACATTAAGGCCAGACGCTGTGGTGTGGGCCACAGCGGCCAAGAAGGCCCTCATTATTGAGCTGACTGTGCCATGGGAAGAGGGAATACATGCGGCGCATGAGTTCAAGTGGCTCAAGTACTCTGATCTGGCAGCAGAGTGCAGAGACGGGGGATGGACCGCGACCATTCATCCCGTAGAATTAGGATGCAGGGGCTTTGTGGGAAAGTCCGCAATCCAGCTTCTCCGAGCTGCTGGGACAACTGGGATAAGCCTGAGGAGAGCCATCAAGGAGCTGGCGGAGGAGGCAGAGAAGGTAAGCTACTGGTTGTGGCTATGGAGGAGGGACAGGAATTGGGGCTCGGTACCCCAGTAAGGGTAGCTGCAGGGGTGGCGGGGAGATTTCCCCACAAGCCACTGCCCCCCACCGGGAGATGTACTGGATAGGGGGCGAAACGTCAGTGAACGGTGGCACCAGCTGATGACCCTGCAGCTGACCGAAAGGTGCACTGGAGGAGGTGCGGCAGGCAGAAATGTCAAGCAGGAAACACCACCTGTATATTGAAACATATATATATATATATATATATATATATAAATATCATTTTTATTTATTTCATATATTTTAATTTATTTCAGTTAACATTTATTTTATTTTAAGTAATGTTTTTATGGTTTTATCCATGGTAATTTCAGTTTAAGTTAACTATAATAGCCCTCATATGAATGTTTAGTATGTTTGAACTCCATTCATAAATATATGAAATGTTAGTGATTTTCAATGTGAGTGAAAGGGTAAAATGTAAGCCAAGGTTAAAAGACGAACAGTGCTTTCTTATGTCAAAAGGGTTAATACATATTTATAATAAACAAATCCTCAAACAATACTTAACAAAATTCTGCATATCAGGGTTATTATAGTTAACTAAAATAACACCTAAATGAATGAATGAATAAATAGTTAATACAATAAAATAGCTAGTTTTTATTTTAATCTAGTTTACTGGATGTACTAAAACAACTAAAACTGAATTAACAAAGTAACAAAAACTTTATAGATTTAAAAAAAAAAATAACAACAACATGTTAAAAAACATAACATGACTACAAGTTGAACTAAAATGAAAACAGAAAATATAAAAATAAAAATGATTCAAATATATAGTAGTATCTTGACATCAAAATAAATAACACTGCGATATATTAAGCATATTATTTAAGTCTTTATGCTATAATTTACAATGTTTTTTTTTCTCAATCTGCTGTATTTCAAAAATACGTCCTTTTATTAATAAACGGGTCAAATCAATGTGATCTCACACCAGTTGTTTTGATCTGCTGACATCAGCAGGTACCAGGCTTCATCAGGATGTTGTGATGAGCTTTGTGAGAGAGGGCTTCAAATGAAGCATTACCAATTATTCCTCTATTGATGCAGCCTTTGGCTCCTATTGAAACGCTGGCTTTATTAAAGCAGGACCACCACCGACACAATGATTCCTGCAGAACAACAAATCATAGCAATACCGCATGTTCTCGTGTTGGGAAGGAAATAGTAAAGTGGGTTATATTGCTGCTTTATTGAATAATAAAGTCCCGTATTGTGTTGAGAGGCTCTGAGCTGGCAGCGAGATGAATTAAAACGCTGGCTAATAAAGTCGTAAAGCGTTGCGCTGTTTTTCTGTTGATGCAAAGCTGCAACACATTAGTGGGCTTTTGTTTGTTGTAAACGAGTGTGTTTGCCATCCTCGCTCACACCGCTGTGTTCCTCCTCATCATCATCTCCAGATGCTTCACTTCATATTAACATGTGCTTCTAACTCACCTTCTCTATCACCCCCAAACATACCTGGGTCGCATTGCTCGCGAATTCATTCTTGCTTTTCACTCTCAGATGTTTGGAAACTGCGGCCTGCGAGGAAATGTCTGTTCTCAGTCACAGACCCGTGCCCATGTTTACACAGTCTTATGAAAGTACTGAACACTTTCTGATAACCTCCAAACTAGATTTCGCTGGATTTCACCTAAAAAGGCTGAAGGATGTGTCTCAGAGAACATGATGTAGGCCTACAACCTGAGCTGTACAAAAGAGAATGAATCTCAATCTCAAATAAAGAGCATAAAGAAATGACCAAGAATGTCTCTGTCTCGGCTTCGGTGAGCGTTTACGCTTTTGGCCGCGTCTCAATCTCGCAGCGCTGGTCACAGTACACTGATTTTGTACACTGAGAAAACACACACGAAAACAGCAGATGAAGTCACTCCCTGGGCTCTACACGACACACACTCTGGGTCTGAACTAATGCAACAACTTATCCATCAAATACATTATGATCTATAATGAAAATCAACCATTTGATTATCAATTAATCCCATCTGCATGCTGCCCATATGACATCAATTTTTCTGGTCAAAAGATATGTTAAATATATGTTGTAAACAATTAGGGATGGCCCGATACCACTTTTTCAGAACCGATACTGATCCGATACCAAAAATTCTGAGTATCTGCTGATATCGATCCGATACCAGCACAGTTTTTTTTCATCAGTGTATAATTTCTATATCTCAGTGTGTGTTGACCCGCTCATCACTCTTTTGTGTTTTACACACAATCTATATAGACAACTTTACTGTAAAGAAAAACAACAAATGAATGGATATGTAATTATAATCTATGACAAAAATACTTTTATAAACTAGGTTAGTGGATAATTCAGTAGCAAACGTTACTCTAGAAAAATCATAAGTGCACAATAATTTTATAATATCTAAAATTAGTGAAACAAAATTATTGGGGAACAAAGACAAGTGAATAAGTGTAGGACTTAATCTGGTAAAAAAATAATATATTGCTCTTTGTATTGTTGTAAAATACATTTATGGAAAACAAGTAATATATTTATATAGAAATATATATATGCTGTAAAATTTCAATTCATTTCTTTTAAACATACTGCACATTAATGAAACAGCACCATATACGGATGAGACGAACAAGAAAGGCTATTAATAATCTTTCATTGCGCAAAAATATAATACCAAAGGCTCCAATACAAAGCGGCATTAAGCACATATGCACATCCTGTGCGCAGAATGATGCACTTGAAGCAACACTGGGTCACAGCGTGTAGGCCCACAGTGCTTATGCGCATCCTGTGCGCAGAATGATGTGCTTGAAGCAACACTGAGTCACAGCACGCAGGTGCAGCGCTCCAGAGTCCGCATAGAGAAGTTCAAAGCACAAAGGAAAGAGATATTAATACGTAGTGTATTAAATCTGTGTGACAGTTTACTGAGCCTTTTCTTTTAACCGTTTTAAATGTCAGTTACTGTGCTTGTGAAGAACCCTTCATAGTGCTCTCTACAACAGTATTGTGATCTTACAGACACCGGTAGAAAGTAACACGATTTAGAAACAGCACGAGACTCTAGCTTGATAAAATCCTTTTATGCAAAACCATTGGACTTTATTTACAGATCAAGTATAATAGGAATATTATACCCACGACTGCACTGCCAAGTTCAGCTCCAACCACATCATCAAGTTTGCCGATGACACATCAGTGGTAGGTCTCATCAGCAACAACGATGAAATGCACTACAGAGAGGAAGTGGCACAGCTGGCTGAATGGTGTGGTGCTAACAACCTGTCCCTCAATGTGGGGAAGAAAAAGGAGGTTGTGATGGACTTCAGGAGAAACTCTATTGACCACCCCCCACTGACCATCGACAGCTCGACTGTGGAGAGAGTCAGCAGCACTAAATTCTTGGGGGTGCACATCACAGAGGACCTCACCTGGACCAACAACACCATGTCACTCTCCAAGAAAGCACAACAGCACCTACACTTTCTCCGCCGGCTGAAAAGAGCAAGTCTCCCTCCACCCATCCTCACCACTTTCTACAGGGGAACCATTGAGAGCGTGCTGACCAGCTGCATCACTGTCTGGTACGGGAACTGTAGTGCAGCAGACCGCAAGACCCTCCAGCGGACAGTGAACACAGCAACAAAAACCATCGGTGCCCCTCTCCACTCCATCCTGGATATGTTCCTTACACGATGCTCCAGCAAAGCAAATAGTATCGTGAAGGACCCCACCCATCCCTCCCACAGCCTCAGCTTCGAGCTCCTACCCTCAGGAAGACGGTACCGGAGTTTCAGAGCCCGCTCCGCCAGACTGCTCAACAGCTTTTTCCCCCAGGCTGTGAGAGCCCTGAACTCAACTCACCCCTCCCCTCTCTGAAACCCCAAACAAACCCCTATCTCCTGAAACATGGACCATCACCCCCAACCTTACCACATCACAGGAAAAAACTGTCAAACCTTTATTTTTGTGCAATTCAGGTGTGCTACACACAGGTGAGCAGGCCTGCACAAGCCACATGTAGTAACAAACTCTCCTCTACTCGCACTAGACACTTTCACACACTACTGTGTGCACATAATCCCACAAAAGACTGATTGTAATATATGACTGTAATATATGTATGTTTACAGGCTCATGCACCACAAATCACCTTACACTGTTTCCCAGCCAGTAATCTGTATTCATGTAGCACCGTGGTCCTGTGAGGCACGACATCTCGTCCCACTGTATGTCCACACATGTAGCGGAATAACAATAAAGCTCAACTTGACTTGACTTGAATAGTGGAAATAGTTTATCGTTTTGACTCTAGTAACCGAACGCAGCACGCAGTTTGAAAGCTGAATGGAGGATGAAAGACAGCTGCAGCGGAGAGAAGTGTTTACGTTAACTTGACTTAAATATTCATCTGTACCTCACATTAATTATGTTACAGCTTCAGAACCCTTGAAATATAGTGCACAAAAACTTTATGCTGTTTTATGTGTTTGTGGCTTTTGTGGGGCTTAACAATAACACAATATTAGCTATGCAGAATATAGAATTTGGATCGGTCTCGTCAGACCGATACCCCGAATCCAGCAGAAAAGGCCAATATCGAAGCGATACCGATCCTGAATATCGGATCGGCGCACCCCTATAAACAATAAAGTTAAATGAAATATATTTTTGAAATAGAGAACATACTTGGTTTCAACCTTTACATACCAAACTGTATTTTATAATGTATTTCAGGCGCAAGAAAATACATTTCCAATTTTAAGATCAAAACTAAATTTAGAATGATTTAACAAATTTAAGATTTACAACTAAATAAACTTTTTCTCTGACTGTGAAATGGGAATGTAATTTCTTAGTTTGAAAATATATGGAGGGCAAACTATTTTTTGCTTCTATATATATATATATATGTTATCAAAATTATACAAAAAATGTCCATATGCTTTAAAATAAATATACAAATATGGATAATCAATTCGATTATCTAAATAATCAGCAATAGCAGCCCTAAAAACATCCAGTTCCCTTTCAAGGGAACTCCGTTGCGTCAGAAACGCTATGGGGAAACGCTTTGCGTGATAAGTCTTGAAGTACATGTGAAATCAATCCAAGGTGTAATTGGGACGTCAGAGCGGGTGACGTCACGAACCAGGAGGCTAAAAAAACCTGCTCAAATGAAGCTGTCACTAGCTTTTTGTGTCTTCACAAGCGCTCTGTATGAAATTGTCTTTCCTATTTGGTGTTGTCTATCATTACTTTACAAAGAGAACAGATATGGCTGAGGAATTAGATGATATAAGTGCCAATGCAAAGGATACTGAGGACTCGCCACCTCAGTCTCGTGCTTATGAGGAGTTGCGGTTGTAATAAGAGCGGTTGAGAGATTGAGTATTGATTGGCCAGCAGAGAGGGAGGATGTTCGTTCAGAAAGCAGACTTGATGAATGCTTCTCGTCTTCTTGCGCACAACCTCAACGCCGGGGATTGACGTTTTTTTTTCTTATAAACGAAAACGGTTTCTTATTGAGTCTATAGTACACAAACATAACACGATATTCCTCTATATTAAATAAAGAAGTACAAAAAAAAGAACGGTTATGGAGAGATGCCGAAGGTGGAAGAGACGCTTGCGAGCTATCTCTCCCCTTAATCATCTTCATCCGCTAGATCCCCGGTATTACCCACTAAGCCAGTGAGAACTACCAGGCTGAATTATTAGCAGATCACGATGAGGGCGAGGGTATTGGTCCGAACGCAGTTTGCAAACTGCGTCGGGCCACAGATTTGTCTCTCAGGGCTATGGCAGCACCTGGTGGCCACTGAGAGACATTTATGCTTAATCTGAGTAACATCAAGAGAAAAATAAAATCTTTCTTATGGATGCTCCCATTTTCCCTCTGACTTCTTCGGCGATGCAGTTAAATCGGTTGTTGAGAGATTTCAGGAATCAGCTTAACAAGAAGAAGCTGCATTCCATAAACTCCTCCCCCGCCGTACTCATATCTCCGGGGCTGCTGAGTGGGAGCAGCCCCAAACATCTAAGCAGAGCGTGGCTTTTCGTGCTCCCCCACCTAAATAATGGGGACACGGGAAGCGCACTCAACCGCAGCCTTTGAAGTGTAAAATGGGTCTGAGGACCGTTATTATTACTTTTATGAAAGCTGCGGGGAAGAAGTCCTGACGCCCGAGGGCTCAGGCCAATGAGGACCCCCCCGAAGTGGAGCGGTCAACACCTCATTTTACGGTGTCCATCTCCCTTCGGTGTCCTCAGGAGACCGTTCTGCCAACCCTGCCACCTCGTGTGCTTCAGGGCGCAGCGGGCTCCGGTGAGCGCATATCTCAAGGTCCACCCGGAAACGTAGTGGCCTTGGGATGCCCGCCCCATCTGAGGAGGGTTTCAGAAAGATGCCCACATGAAAGAGTTGGGGTTATGGCTAAACGGCAAAAAGAGTGTGCTTTCTCCACTATAGAGGACCACCTTCCTTGGCGTGGAATGGGACTCAACGTCGATCCAGGCACGCCTGTCACCGGCACGTATAGAGTCCATCCTGTCAGCTGTGAAAAGAATAAGGCTAGGCCAGTCACTCACTGTCAAACAGTTTCAGAGACTGTTATGGCCTATGGCAGCAGCATCCAACGTGATACCTTTTGGACTGCTGTACATGAGACCTCTACAGTGGTGGCTCAGGACCAAAGGGTTTTCCCTGAGGGGCAACCCCTTTTGCATGATCAAGGTCACATGGCAATGCTTTCGTGCCTTGGTAATGTGGAAGAAACCTTGGTTCCTGCCCCAGGGTCCCGTGCTGGGAGCTTCATGTCGTCGCAGGATGCTAACGACAGGATGCCTCTCACGCGGGCTGGAGAGCGATCTTAGAGAGACGCTCGTGTCAAGGTCTATGGAAGGACCAGCATCTATCATGGCACTTCAACCGTCTGGAGATGTTGGCTGTATTTCTTGCTCTCAAGAATTACCTAGCAGATCTCGGGGTCCCCCACATGCTTGTCCACTCAGACAACACATCGGTGGTCTCCTACATAAATCACCAGGGGGGGTTGCGGTCACGTCCACTTTGCAAACTGGCATGTCAAATCCTTCTGTGGTCCCAAGGGAAGTCGTTGTCTCTTTGAGCAGCTTACATCCCGGGGGCCCACAATATAGGAGCAGACATCCTGTCGAGACAGGGGCTGAGGCCCGGGGAATGAAAGCTCCACCCCGAGGTGGTGGAGCTGATATAGAGGCACGAGTGGATCTTTTTGCCTCTCAAGAGACGTCTCACTGTCCACTCTGGTTCTCGCTCACGCATCCAGCTCCTTTCGGACTGGACGCGATGGTGCAGACATGGCCGAGGTATTGTCTGTTTACATTTCCCCCGATCGCTCTGCTCCCGGGACTTTTGGAGAGAGTTCGCCGGGACCGGGTTCTACTACTTCTCATTGCCCCATGGTGGCCGGGTAGAGTATGGTTCCCAGATTTAATATCCCTTCTCGACGGGCCTCCTCTGGAGCTCCCCGTCAGGAGGGACCTTCTGTCCCAAGCAGAGGGCTCGATATTTCACCCCCAACCAGAACTGTGGAAACTGTGGGCTTGGCCTCTGAGGGGCCCCAGCTCATAGACTCAGGTCTCTCAACCAAGGTTGTTGAGACCATTTTCCACTCCAGAGCTCCTCCACGAGTAAACTTTATGCCTTGAAGTGGAAAGTTTTCACTTCATGGTGTAGTGACCATCAGCTGGACCCAGTTAACTGCCCAGTCGGTACAGTGCTGGAGTTCCTGCAAGATCGGTTCACTGCAGGGCTAGCCCCGTCCACTTTAAAGGTTTATGTGGCGGCAATAAGTGCTTACCACATTTCTTTTGGTGGAATGTCATTGGGGAAGACCCCCTGGTATTTTGTTTTCCTCCGTGGTACTTTAAGTCTGAGGTGCTGCAAGCCTTCTGTCCTCCTCCTTTCAGAATGCGGACCAGGAAAGGCACAATTTGCTTTGCCCAGTGCGGGCATTAGATGCTTACGTCCACAGAGCTGCCCTGTGGTGTAACAGTTTTTTCGGATGTTTTGGACTTCCTAACAAGGGGTTCCCTGCATCTAAGCAAAGGATGAGCAAGTGGGTGGTCGAGGCCATCTCACTTGCTTATGAGTCGGCTGGTCAACCTTCTCCTATGGCTGTCTGGTCCCACTCGACTAGGAGTATAGCGGCCTCCAAGGCCCTGATATCAGGAGTTGCTCTCCAAGAGGTTTGTGATGCGGCAGGCTGGTCCTCACCGCACACATTTGTCAGATTTTATTCTTTGAACCTGGACTCTATCCCAGGTTCCCAAGTGCTCTTGTCCTAGTGCTGCTCGTTTGATTTCACACAGGACAGGCACTCGTCGCTATGGTGGTGTTGTATTAACGTTCCCCATAGCGTTTCTGAAGCAACGGAGTTCCCTTGAAAGGGAACGTTCGGTTACGACTGTAACCTCGGTTCCCTGAAGAGGGAATGAACGTTGCGTCCCCGGCCATATCTCCTTCGTGCCTGTAGGTGACTTGCTCAGACTTTTAAGCTAGTGACAGCTTCGTTTGGGCAGGCTTTATAGCTTCCTGGTTCGTGACGTCACCTGCTCTGACGTCCCAATTACACCTTGGATTGATTTCACATGTGCTTCGTCAATTGCAGTTCTAATTTGATCTGATTGTAATCTTGTAAAACAATCAGTTGTGCTCTGTTTTTAAATAAATGTATTACATTTTAATAATGAATTATATTTGGATTTTCCACTGATTAATTGATTAAATAGTTGACAGATTAATCGGTTATCAAAATAATCATTAGTTGCCCTTATTTTAACTGATTTCAGTTTTTTTCCATATTATTTTTCCTTAAAATTATTATATTTGAATAATTAATAACATTTGAATTAGCTTCTGATTAATCAAATAAATATTCAAAAAAGTAATTGATTATCAAAATAAAATTATTGATATTTTAATTAAGCAATATTTAATTAGCATATGATATCGATATCAAATATATTCTATTATTATCTAAGTGTTAGTTGAAGCCCTAATCCTTGATTTACTTTCATCTATAGAATACCTAGAGAGAAAAATTAGTTTTACATATCTCTCTTTTTTCTCAAATGCATCTTTCTCTATCTATCTATCTATCTATCTATCTATCTATCTATCTATCTTTGATCTATCTATCTATCTTATCTATCCAGAATATCTATCTATCTGATCTATCTATCTATCTATCTATCTATCTATCTATCTATCTATCTATCTATCTATTATTCTATCTATCTATCTATCATCTATCTATCTCTAAACAATCCGTTTTGCTCATTTTTTTAACAAAGTTATTTTAATAATTAATCGCAAAAAATCAACCAAATGATCGGTTATCAAAATAATAATTAGTTGCTGCCTTTATTTTCACTGACTCTTGAATTTATTCTAATCAAACAATGAGTTTTGCACCACATTCCTTTTTATATTATTTGAATAATGAATAATATCTGTATTTGTAACTGATTAACTGTAACTGATTGACTATTAAAATAATGGTTAATTGCGTCTCTAATCTGAGATGCTCGGTGATTTTGACGGTCAGCGCATGCTGTAGAACCGCTGTGAGGAATGAAGGTTCATCTCTCAGCTGAGCTGGATCAAGCCTGTATATTGTGTTACTGTTTTCATTTCCAAGGAAGGGATTTCTCCCTTGGTAAAATTCACAACCCAAATCTCTTGTATCCACAATACTACACCTGGAAAAAGAAAGCGGCCATTAATCTTTGCCGCCTCAAAATCCACGCTTTAAGCTGCACTCGCATGCTAGCCACCGCGCAGCGTTTCTGAAGCAGCTCGCGGGTTGTTTTCAGGTCAGCGCGGCCCAGCGCTTTCTTAATTGAATTTCTTGAGTGCTTTGTTTAATATGCAGCCGTTAAACGGCTATAAATAGAGCCGTGGATGCGATGACCTCATGTTTTCCGGTTTGACTGCGCAGGACGGAGAATATTATATAGCTGAAAGCTCTTATCAGCTGCTGTAAACACTGAAAGAATTAGGCTATTTGATAGTGTTGTGGATTTGCCTGGATCTGCTCCGTCTAAATGTTAGCTTTAAAACAGTTGCATTAGATCACAGAGTATGTTAAAGTAACTAAACTAACCAGTGGGCCGAAGTCACTACAGTAAACACTGTCCTCTGTCCTTCATTTGAGCACACACTTCTCTAGAAGGGTTTACAGTCATAAACAACCTCCTAAAACATTTTGAGGGAGTATTTATCACATTAATTAGTGTAAAACTGTTAATGCTGGTCCTGTTAAAGTGGCTGAGCTGTATAGGGCTGTTTCCCAAAAGCATTGTTAGCCTAAAAACACCGTAGATCCATGGAACCAACTTCTTTAGTATAAATAACTCCACTAAACATAAATAACTTCTTATTTCAACTAGCTGCAGTTGTCAACATTTCTCATTTTCATTTAGTTCAACTTGATGTACTAAAATAACTAAAAAAAACTGAAATAAAAATGAATAAAAACGATATAAACACAGATAAAAATAAAACTACTAAAAATGATAAAAAACAACAAAATTGCTAAAATATTAAGTACATTTAAAATAAAAAACAGGTTTAAAATATTATCAAAAATATAAAAGCATCTCAATGATATAATAACTCTCTCTCTCTATTAAATATCCCAAAATATTGTTTTGTTTTCATAGATTGTATCTTGAACATAAGTGTATTTTGTCATATTGCACTAAAGTTGAAAAAGACTAAATAAAAATAAATAGTAATAATACCTAGCCCTGATAATATCTAACCCTATCTTATGCAGTATCACTTTTGAAACATTAGTTACTCAACAGTAACTATTTGTTTGTAGAATATATGCCGAAACAATGACAAAAATCCCCAAGTATTCAGATATTAATTTGAGTAATATGCACACACAGTACATACAGGGATCTCTGGAATGAGCTGATATATTTGACTAATATTTGATTCTAAGAGCAGCAGATAAGTCCAGGATCACACACTGGTCATGATTCATTCTGCAGTGAATCAAAGAGTCAGTCAGGCCTTCTGTCACTACAAGCTCATGCTCTCATGTATCCTCTCATTTGGCACGCGTGTGAATGCGTTCATGAGACAGGTCTGCGACAGGCTTTTTTTCTAGCAGCAGCGCCTGTATTTATATTAGCTGCAAACCAGTTTCAACTGTACATTCCTAATAGGTGAACAACTCTTGGCTGTGGCCATGAATATTTCAAAGCTTACAACAAAATCAACTACCAACGTCCAGTCCAGTGAACACTGCCATATGTGCAAAACATTTGAGTAATGATGCCCGAGTTATGTTTTCAACCCCAGAACATATAGTTATCAAAATGTTTTACTCTAATATAACTCCATGTGATATCAATTACTCCCGGGAAAAAGCAGAAACACAGCTGCCGAGATTCTTCATTTGCCATTAAAAACGATGGTTTTTCTAAATTCATTCTTCAGTTCTATTTATGTCTATGAGCATGAGGGTTTGATAATATTTGGTGAAATGCATAATCCATCAACTACTCCTCATTAGCAGGTTGAATGAAACAATGCATACGAGCAATTTCATGCATAAATTGGGAAGCAGAAGAATAAGGCATTACGACACATTCCACCTGTTGCCTAATGAGAAAACGCTGGAGATCTTTGTTTTTATTTTATGCTGATGGTATCAGAGCTCTGCCTTGGCAGTTCCTTCTGATACATTTTTCCCTTTTCATGTTTTCTTAGTTGATAAATGATGCGAGACTGTTCGAAGTAAACAAACCCATTGTTTGAGGACATTGCGATACGAACAGTTCGTGTCGATCTCGGCCTCTCGAAATTCTCGAAACTCTCGACGTCTCGAAATCATCTCTGATAGGAAAACAGCACACGGACACAACAGGATGTTTGGGATCAATGGGGACGCTCCAGAAAAACATGCATTCAGAAGAGCCTTCCTCACGGCAATTCCAAACAGATGAGCATAATAACCTCTCAGCCATCGCTGCTACAAAATCAGCATGGAATTCAGATGAAAGATCATGTGCAGCTTTCCACCCATTCCAGATTGTAAAAGTAAGTACTTTATAGCAGGTGTTGGTTTGAACACAAGGGCCAAAAAGCCTTTTGTCAGAGGCTCTACCTCCAGCCGTCCACCGCTTTGTTTCTCGTCCCTGATAGCATCAAGACAAATTTGGGTTCGCATGAAATAGCTATAAAACAAAGAGTGAAAGTCGATCCATTCCTGGTGCGAGGAGCGTCCGCGCTATTATCTGGGTCAATGAAAGCGAGAGAAAGCTTTGAAGTTCAGCCGCAAACATTGGTTTTACCTTCTTGCTATTTCTATTCTAAGATGCTGGTGGCTTTATGTATATGTACAATACAAGACAAAAGTATGGAAGCCAATTCAACAATGAAATAAAAAATAAATGAAAAAAGGTAATTACGACTTTTCAGCTTACAATTCTGGCTTCTTCTTTTCTTGCAATCCTGAGAAAAAAGTCAGCATTGTAACATATATATATTCAGAATCATGAGATATAAACTCATAATTATGAGATATCATTGCACAATTTTGAGGTATTGGCAGATTTGTGAGATATAAATGCAGAATTATTAGATATTAACACAAAATTGCAAGATATAAACTTCGAATTACGAGATATAAACTTCGGATTGTGAGATATAAGAATAATTGTGAGAGGTAAACAAGGAATTATGAGAAAATCTAAGATTTGTGTTATAAACTTAGAATTATGAGATAATAACACAGAATTATGACAGAAGCTTGGAATTATGAGATATGAACAAAGAATTACAAGATATAAACTCAGAATTACGAGATATAAATGAAGAATTATGAGACATTAAAGCAGAATTGTGAGATATAAATGCCAAATTGCAAGATATAAACAAAGGAGAAATTTTTCCATGGCAGGAAAAAAATACATAAATAAATAAATTGTGGAGTATAAACACAATACTCCAAGAAATAACAGTCGAAATTCTGAGATAAATAGTTACTTTTTTATTTTATAATTTTATTCCAGGCATCCATACAAAAATCTGAACACAACTACTTCATTCTTTATTTCTTTTACAATTTTCATCTTTTAATAACTTATAATTCTTATTTAATAATTCACAATAAAATATAATAATCTGATCACTGTCTAAAAATGCTAAATGATAAGAAAGCTAAACAAATCAAAGCAATCTGCTCCAGCTCATTCATTAAAGAAAGCCAAATCAGTGGTGTGTAGAGTAATGTTTTTTTCTCTCCTTTTCAGAAACAAATGCAGTCATGTGTGTCCAGACGTTGCGGTGTGATTGGCTGTGTGTTTGATAGGAACTGACCTAAGTTCCTCATTCACTTCCTCTCTCCTAACTGTTTGCATGAAGCACAAATGTTCCTCAGCAGAGCGAAGAGTTTTGCCGCCGCAGGTTATGAAATATGAATGTGACGTGAGAGTGTTTGGAATCTGGTGCTGATGTCACTTTGATCATGACGTCAGTCAGCCTGTTCCTCAAATCAATGACAAATGAGCCTGACGACAACACAGAAAATACTCTCAGCGTCAGAGCACTCGCTGACAAATGAACTAACAAACGATGGTTTAATGGGAAGAAAAAATGTAAACAGTAGCACTTCAGCGGACAGACACACTTTGAGATGATCTGAAGCATATGTAGTTTGTTGATAAAAAGTCTTTCTTCGGCTCCAGAAGAATAGTGCAAAAGAAACCAGAAACTGATCGTGAGATAAAATACATACCAATTCTTAGAGGGGACAATTAACAGAAAAGTTCACGGCAAAATTAAAAAAATTCATCTTTTACTCATCCTCATGTCGTTCAAAACCTGTTCTTTCTTCCATGGAAGAAACTGCAAAGATTTCATCCTTTTTGTCATCCATTTTTTTGTCTTGTTTTCAAATATCTAAACTTTCTTAAATCAAGATACATTTTACATGAGAAGTAAAATGGCTTAAAATATAAAAATATTGTTTCCTGAAAAATTCATTAAAAATAAAAAAATGAATAGTTTATTTTTCTAAACCGCATTGGCAGATATTTGTTCTTGTTTTGAGCATTTACTTCGCCTTACTTTAGCCCGATTCACACTGGTTAGTTTATAATACTGTTTTCTAATTTGAGTGGTACGGTAGGTTTTCGGGGGAAATTCGATCATGGCACTGCGTCATTACGTCACGTCTGTAAACATAAAGATTGAGACCCGGCTAGTAGACTGTCTCATGTGAGGATCCTGCAGGTGACGGCTCGTTTATAGTCTTTTCTCACAGCAGTGAGAATAATTAAATGTATCATTTGATGCCGGATTATAATCCAGAAAGTATTATGTGTTTAAATTATATTACAGTTTTAAATGTGCTTCTGATTACAGATATTCAAAGATTATACAGGATTTGTATTTTAAAGAAAACCAGTTCCTAGGAGCATAATTTGCTTTTTGGGTTAAAATTATTTCTAAATATGACATTAAAATGGCATGACAATTAGATTAGACTGTACAGAAATTGAAATCTACACATTAATACACACTATACTCATAATCACGCAATGCTGATATTGTTAACATTAATAATTTGAGAATAAGGTATAACAATAATAATAATTTGCATGGTTAGATGTGATATGAGCTAACTGATCTTTAGATTTAATCACCATTGGTAGTGCAATTTACTGTAATGCTTTTTTACTCAGTTGGTCAGAACAAACGTGGCAGACGTGTTACTTGTTCAGATGACAATATACAGTGAAAATCCTTATTTGGGTCATATATTCCCAGACGTAGGCTAGAATCTGTGATCGCGAAGTACAGTAAACATCCACACCGTATATGACTGGTTACTGCGGTGACGGACTGCTACACATTCACCTCAAAACATTAGATTCATCCACGCTGGAGCCGTGCCGGAGCACAACCCACGCAAGGAAGATGATTCCTCAAGCTGCTGCAATTCCAGGTGACAGAGATGGCGACAAAGAAGCAAATCTTACGGACTGCAGCTTTAAGATTGTTATTTGTAAGAATGATATTTGAACGGGAAAGTAACAAAAATGAATAAAATATTTTATTTATTATATTTAAGTTTTCAAATGCCTTCAGAAGATTTGAAACATCCTGCACACGCCATATGGACGACTATTATGACTTTTAAGGTGCATTTTTGGAGCTTGACATCATTCATTCATATACTTTGCATGGAAAAGCAGCTTGAACATCTTGCTAAACATCTTTTTTGTATTCCACGGAAAAAAGATGCAGAACTGCCATGCAGTTTCATAATGACATAATATTTTATAAGAGAAGTGTCATCTCTGTAACAAAGCTAGCATGTGCGGCCTAGCATGCTGTGTGAAGGATGCTCTCCTGTGGTTTGGTACGAGTATTTATGAATGAAACACATTTGTCCGTGTTTCACTCCGTCTTGAATCGCGCTCGCGGAAAGCGCTGGAGAAACAGTGTCTCTTCCGGGGCTCGCTATGCTTTCAACTCGTTGTTTTAGTCTCGAGCAAGAGACTTTACCACATTCACGTTACATGATTTGACAGATTTTTATATAAAAAGGGCGACGACAGCACCGCATTACAATAAATTATCATTCATGTTTTCATAGCAGTAGGCCAAATTCAAAACAAAACTAAAATGAAATCATCTTTGAGAGCTTGCGCAGCTTGCGCATTCTGTGTATAGGGAGGATCGGCTCTGGATGCGGTGCTGCACATTCAAAATATTGCGTAAAAAGAGAACATCAATGATGAAGATGTTGTTTACCTCAAAACTGGAACCAAGCCGTTCACACAGAATGCATATTTATTGCATTTTCTCGAGGGACATCTATCATCGTTGCACTCGCTTCTCACACAAGAGAGCCCAAAGCCATGTCAAATTCATGTAAGTTCAACTTTTAAAAAAACATGTAATTACTAGATTAAGAAATTAGCTTGCTAGCGAACATGCATATTAACAGCGTAACATGAACCTTGCGATCATATGATTAAATGTTAATAAATTACGTGTATCAGCAATGATGAATCTTTGAGTTTAAAGCGGCTCTGACAGAAAGACTGCATGTGCTCTTTTCCTAAATGCATAACTTACATTTCACAGGTATATTCTCCATCTGTAAATGTTAGAAAGCCATGGAAATATTTCCATTTTGCGATTCTCCGCTAAACTTCACAGACTTGGTTCTGATGCATGCCACCGTGCGCATGCGCGTCAAACAGACAGAGCTCAATGAAATAGGAGCGCAATAATAACTCTGACTAAAATATACATTTTGCTGAAATGTTTGTAGTTGTACATTTTAAACCTACAAGTAAGTGTATTTGTATGATAGCACTAACTGTAAAGTGACTGTAATGGGGTAATCAAAATAGCCTTTTTACTCAATTAGCCTAGTCTGAGCTTTTTTTTTTTCTTTTTTTTTAGTTTAGTAAATTTAACTTTGCTTTAAAAGCATTATTTTTGTTTTTAGATCGCAATGTTACAATGTTAGAATGTAATGTGATTTTAAACCCTTTTGCACATTATATATGCCCACATGGTTACATTCACTTCATTTATTTGTTTAATCAAAATACAAAATACTGAGATATGTACCGTATACCGCAAATCAGCCAAAAATACAGAGATATGAATTTTTGCTCATATTGCCCAGCCCTACTTTGAAGAAATGTGCATTTGGTAATATTTTGCTTGATTCGCCCTCTTGTGGGCTCAGGAGTGAAGCCAAAAGCTTTTTTTTTTTTTACTGAATTTATGCCTTTTAAATTCTAATATAATTCGAATTTTGATAATATTTTAGTAAAAAAACTCAAATTTAGTTTTTCAGCCAATTTGACAGCCCTAACACACACTGACATGCTGCACACATAGATTCACATTGATTATTATTTCAGGCACGGATGTGTTGTGTATTTAGTTTACTGATGAAACTCTGATGTGTGTTAATCCTAAACAAAACCACAGAGCATCTGTGTGACAGTTTAAAGAGATCCGCTCACGTCACAGGATGGTTCGGCCTTTTGAGGCTTGAGGTCAGTGATCAGAACAGCTCAAGTTAAAGAGATAGTTCACATAAAGATGAACAGTCTTCGTTCACTCACCCTTATATCATTCCGAACTTGTGAGTCTCTTTCTTCTGTTTCTGTGTCGCCATTTTTATTTAACATTTTTAGAGTTTTTATATTTATGCACGTATGGTTTTGATGAATGCACACGTGTTTATTTTCATTTGAGCTAAAGAGTGTGTCTTTAGGCCGGTTATATTCCGCTCGGTCAGGTTATTTGACCCAAACAAATGCACAAAATGTGCTTGTTTCATACTTTAAAAGTCTTACTTTTGTTTAACAAGACGTAGCTGCAGTATTTGACAAACTGGGATGTAATGCCTGTTTCCACTCCATGTCTGCATGTGAGCTTCAGGATTAAAAGCGCTGTCCTGTTAACAGCATTAAAGTGTGTTGCTACAATTCCCAAACAATGTAAGCAAATACACAACAAATCTTCACGGTCAGAGCTCGAATGGCTCAAACCTTCTCTTGCCCCTCGATCGCTTTCACCCAAACGCCACACATGACATCATGGAAAACTGGGAAGCCGAGTCTCTCTCTCAGAATGAGCCGGGGTCCAGGGATCCATCATTCTAAAAATACAGTTTGTATCGCGGCATTCCGCAAATACTTTCATCTCTAAACCCTGTGATTCGAGTGGCATTTAAGCTGGTTTGATTAGACTATGAAGTGGAAAAGCGGAGCGCGCTGATATTTCAGCATGGATTAGTCATCAGCTGCTTCTAATAAAATGTTCAAACAATCTTGTTTTATCTGGCCAGGGGAGTTTCTTGGCAGAGCCGTGCTTTGCATACTTACCTATTTACCTGGTATGTATATTGGCAAAAATAAACGCTTTTCTTAAAGAGGAATATTCGCATTTCGAGATAATGAAGGAAAATGATTCAATCGTTTGTCATAAAGTTTCATAAACTGGTATGAGGTTATCAATGACCCCATGTACTTTTGTACTCTGGACTAAAATATTGAGTTGTTAGAGAACAAACAGTTACTCTGTGTGTCTGTTTGCAGGTATGTTGCTGCATTTTGTAGACAGATTTGTGATGTGCAGAGAGAACTGGAGATATAAGGCTGCTATTAACCTCCATCTCAGGTCACCCCATCTCAAGAGTTCAGCCGAAATGTTGCATGCATGCATCTCAAATGCGTCTCTGATTTCATGACCATAAACGTCACCTCAGTACGTCAGTGCATGTTGATAAAGCAAAAAATACGGCACTCAAAATAAGCATAAGTTAAATTTCACTTTAGGTTCAAATTAGACTGTCACACACACGCACACACACACACACACACACACACACACACACACACACACACACACACACACACACACACACACACACACACACACACACACACACACACACACACACACACACACACACACACACACACACACACACACACACACACACACACACACACACACACACACAAACCAACCATGCAATATTCTGAAAATGTTAGTTAATTGCTATTAAAAATTAAAGCGCATGGCAAGAATGTTTGGAATTATTTCCTAAAAAGTCATCAAATATGGAACCTGACACTAACTATTTAGGAGAATGTCAAGTGCTGGAGAAATGCATTTGACATGATTCACTTTGACTAACTTCATTGCATATGTTGCATGAATTTTAATGTCACACTAAAGTGAAAGTATATAGACACTTAATCAATGTTACTTTTGGGCAATTACTCGAGACTCGAGAATTGTGACTGTACGTCATCCTTGCAGTGTTTGACATTGCAACTTACAAAGCACTTGCAAGTGTTCTCAGCTTTTTGATGCTGAATTAAATTTGACATTCTGTTCGGGTATAATGATGCACTCACCATTCTTGTGCTCTGTGTTTGAGGAGGGATGAAGGTCGGGCTTCCTCATGCTGGACTCATGATCTGGAGTCTGTTCACTGCTCTTCACTGCATTCATTGCCCTGTTCACGCTCCACCTGTGTCCCAATCAGCTGCCGTCTATCCAGGCCAAAACACACACATCAAAACACGGTCATATACAACATGTGAGGGATGCCTCAGATCATTTCACATTCACGCCACGGACCCATAAACCGACTTTAATGTTACAAGATCAGATGACAAACATGTTCATGGGATCGTTCACCAAAAATGTTTAAATTCGGTCATTGTTTATTCACCCCCATGTCTTGTATGGAACAAAAAGGAGAAACTTAGCAGAAAGTTCAAGCTGTTCTTCATACAATGAACGTAAATGGTGATAACAGCTGTCAAACAAGACTTTCAATAAATAGTGATTTAGAATGTCAGCCTGGCTCTCACACACAGCTGTCATAAAGGAAGAGTTCACCCAAGAATGAACATTTTCTGAAACTGTCCTCACCCTCAGATCATCCAAGATTGGAGATGAGTTTGTTTCTAATCCACACCACTCCAGTCCATCAGTTAACATCTCGTGAAGCCAAAATAAACTAATTGTTTTGGAAGCATTATTATGGATTATGGACTTAAACGTCTTAATGTTGGATTTGTTTCTTACAAACACACACACAGCTTGTGGCTTCTCAAGATGTTAACCGATGGACTGGAGTGGTGTGGATTACTTGTGGGTTATTGTGATGTTTTTATCAGCTGTTTGGACTCTCATTCTGACGGCACCCATTCACTGCAGACTATCTATTGATGAGCAAGTGATGTAATGCTACATTTCTCAAAATCTGATGAAGAAACAAACTCATCTACATCTTGGATGGCCTGAACGCGAGTAAACGTTCAGCAAATTTAAATCTTTGGTTGAAATATTCTTTTAAGATTTGAAATGTAGTGCACATGATTTTTATATGTTTTTGTCCATTTATCACCATTTAATCTCATTGTAAGTTTGAACAATTCTGCTAAACATCTCCTTTTTGTGTTCCACAGAAAAAAGAGTATGCAGGTTTGGAAAGATATGAGGATGAGTAAATGAAGATAAAAATCTTTGGTTTATACCTTTTAACATGGTCATTTACTAAACTATCTTTGATCGTCTACACTCTTAAATATAAAGGTTATTGTTTTACATTAATGGTTCCAAGAGGAACCTTTAACATCCATGAAACCACCAAAGGTTCTTTATAGTGCAAAAAGGCTCTTTAGATCATTAAAATGCTCCTCACATGAAGAAATATTGTTCATCTACGGCACCGCTCTGCAAACCTTTATTTTTAAGAGCGTAAGAAGCAGCAAAAGCCTTGAACTGAAGCCACAGAATGTGTTTCTGAAACAAACAGGACCTTTTGCTGTTGATTTTCCTTCAAATCTGTTTTAGCAAGCAGATACTGAGCAGCGAGCAGAGCGTTTCTGTTTGTTTATAAAGC
The DNA here is from genome assembly GCA_027422405.1 of Ptychobarbus kaznakovi. Taxonomy (NCBI): domain Eukaryota; kingdom Metazoa; phylum Chordata; class Actinopteri; order Cypriniformes; family Cyprinidae; genus Ptychobarbus; species Ptychobarbus kaznakovi. The sequence continues at coordinate 2,054,236 of CM049808.1, forward strand.
ATAAGCTCTCTTAAAGCTCAACAAATGCGCCATCTTCCACCATGACATTCATTTACAGAGTTCACAATGACGGACCTTAAACACAAACGCTCTCAATCCAGTAGCTTTGAGGGCCTCCACAACGTGTCCTCGTGAAAAACGAGGCCCTCAGCTTCCTTTCCACGAGCCGAGACTTCTTTATACACCATCTACAGAAACAAACCGCATAGGGCACTCCAAACATACAGCTCTGTTTTCTTTAATAAGCTGTGTTTTCAAAAGAACTTAGATGTCTGAAGGACATTAATTCCCTAAAAATGTCACGGCTTGTAAAAATAGTCATGTTATCAAAGCCACACTGCCAATTTATTGCACATTCGACAAGCCAAGAAGCCACGGCACTGATAAAACCTTTGGAATCATGGAGTATTATATGGTGTATTAGGTTTATGTTCTAGAAAATAAAATCTATTAGTCATGATAAATTGCCAATATTGAAATGTTTCAGATGGGATGCATTTTGATCTTGTTTCTCATGTAAGTGTGCACCAACGTGAGGTCAAACCAAACCAAAGCAAGTGAATATTCTGGACACAGACACATCTGATCAAGCGTCTCTCACCACACAGACTGAAGAAAGACTCTTAACTGATGGGCAGCTCTTTAAAGCCTCCGTCACAGATGCAATCCAGCTCATTATGTCACGTGTGAGCGTTTAGGGATGAATGGTGAGGGATACATGTGAGTCAGTGACAGTACCGCAGTAAAACATCACACAAGAGGAGCGCTGATGAACTAAAGGCCATCGTGATGCACGGGAATTCATCATCACCTCTGTGTATGTAGTAAACCAGTGCTGTCGGAGTAAAACACTGTGTAATTATTGTTTTGGTTACTGGGAAGTATTTTATATACGTAGCAACTATCATATCTATACTATACTAGACTTTCTGTCAAATATTTCCACAAAACTATTCAGCAGCACAACTGTTTTCAACATTGATAATAATCAGAAATATTTATGAGCAGCAAATCAGCATATTATTATGATTTCTGAAGGATCATGTGACTCTGAAGACTGGAGTAATGATGCTGAAAATTCAGCTTTGATCACAGGAATAAATTACATTTTAACATATATTCATATAGAAAACAGCTATTTAAAATTGCTAAAAATATTTCACAAAATTACTGATTAAACTGTACTTTTGATCAAATAAGTGCAGCAGAAGAGAGATGTCTTTCAAAAGCATTAAACATATCTTAATTTCTGACATAATTCCTGTGACAAAGGAATGGCAGAAATGAACAGCTTTCATTTAAGAATTCATTTAAAGCCAGTTTTATGTGGCGTGTTTTCTTTTCTGTGTCATTTTTAATCTTTCACTTCTCCCACTTTATTTCAAACTGACCACCAGTTGAGTTGAGCGATTGCCAAACGTATGGGAGGCTTTCATTGCTTGTGGTATTTATGTTGGTGTTTCTCCAGGACTTCCAGGGATGAGTTTGTGAAAGAATTAAGACACTGATGATTTTTCTCTATTCACTGTATAACGACCCTGTGCTGCGTGACAAGAGTCGCTGCTTTCAGATTTCATCTGTCTGCAGGAACAATGAACAACTCCACTAATCTACAATTCATTATTAAAGGGCAAGATTTTCCCCTGGAACATTTTTTACTTTTATGAGGACATACTGTATGATAAGTACATACATCAAATACTTTTCTTGAGTCAGCTAATTAATAACAATAAATTCTTAATCTGGCCAATAAAATCAAAACAACATGAAATACAAAAGCAGCTCTTAATAATGCACAAGGTATCTCAATAAACACTCTTTCAGAAGAAAGAAATTGTGAACAATAGAAAAGAATATCCATCACCTGAGACTTGAGATAACATTTATTATTACTAGGACATATGAGGACATTTTTCCTCCCTTTGGCACAAAACAAGCACATTAACTTTCTCAAGCCTAAATATAAATATAATAACAGCATCAATTATCTGGAAATGGAATATCACATATATCAGCAAAAATTGATGGAGGAATTATTAATTTGACATTACTGCTGAAGCAATTTCCAAACATTTCTTGTTTTAATACAACATATCTTTTCCAAACATTTCCCTAAAGTTATGCACCACTAAATGATTTCAGAAACAGTAACACGTGTCGGCCTGAGTCCAATGAACAGACAACATATAAATAAAAGCTTCTGAGTAAGGACGTGTTTAACAAACAGACTAATCAGAGGCCTGATGAGAAAGCGAGGTGGAATCTGTTGATGTGTTAGTAACATGTCGTATTTACAGACGAGCTTCTCCACAGTAAACAGATGCAAGGAAAGGTGTCGCAGCATGAGCCCAATGACTTTCGAACTGAAGATTTGGCAAGATTTAGAGCTTTTGCCATTCTATAATAAACAACGGCATGGGTATATTGAAAATATTTACTTCATTCTGCTGTGTGACTTATGGCAACACGGCCACTAAACAGAATGTCAGGAGTGTTATGGCGTCAGGTACCACGGCCTGTATAAATACTCTCTGTACACTTGTTTATAGGAAAACCCCATCTGGATTGAGCAGACGCACCGCTGACCTCCCTTCTTCAAACGGAAAATCTAACACAAGTGTTTGCTGAGAGAACTACAGCGGTGGACTGTCACTGACAGACTCCACGTTCATACCTCATAAACACATGCTGAAGAACAATCCACGCAGAAACATAAACATACATGTTCATGATCATCGTGTTCTCCAGCAGGACCTCAGATCCTCTGAAGAGCTTCCCGAAAATGACCGTCAGACGAGCAATGACACAAATAATGCAGGATCTGAAATAATTTGTATTTATTTTTCATCATAACTAAAGCTATTTGCTTATGTCCAGGGTTGAATGGGATTTTAAATAATAATAATAATGCTACTGTCCAATTGGTCTACTGCTCTTTATAAATAAAATGTGAAAACATGTAAAAAATCTGAATACTACTACTAATAAATATGTGTGTGTGTGTGTTGATGAAGACTATGAAGAATCAAGCACTGCCCAGCCCAGCAATTCAATTTAGTTTGAGACGTTCACCATCTGAGTATTGAGGTTATTAATAGCAGAATGTGCTAAACATCAGAGCAAACTTTTTTTGACTTTACCTTTTTATGACCAATGTGGTTTAGTCTAGAAGGCCCTTAAAAGCCGCGGATGACGGGCGATGCATACAGTCGTCTGGAGTGACTTATGAGAGATTAGCTATGTAAACCGCTGAAGTTAACAGGTTAACCATCTCAACAAACACACACAACACACAACTCACATGCCTGCAGCGCTGCCATGCTTTCTGACGAATCTGTGCGCATTTCCAGACTGAACCGTGTCATATTAGACAAACCCTGAACATTTCAAACAGACGGCTCTGTGTTACAAGCCACTCTGGGCAAAAACCAAACACATTTTATAGTTGTAATGACTGAAACAGTTTACATTTCTGAGTTTAAGAATGTAGACTTTTCTTTAACCTGACCTTTTGTGTTATTTTAAATGATCCTTTGCTTAAGTTCAGCACGGAAATACTCTGGTACCCAGGCGAACTCAAACCCAATGCACCCAAACTCCCATCACAGGCTGATTTACTCTCAGGGTCTCCGCTGTGGGACTTGTATGATCGGCTTGGTGCTCTGTAAGCAGAATTACAGCTGAAGCACTTCTGTTCTTCTGGTTTCCATAAAAATTTACATAAAATGTAAAATGCTATAAACAAAATGAGCTCATTTCAAATTTGATGCCCATTACAGGTCTCAAAAAAGTTGGGACGGGGGCATGTTTACCATTGTGTAGCATCTCCTCTTCTTTTGAAAACAGTTTAAAGACATCTGGGCATCGAGGTTATGAGTTTCTGGAGATTTGGTGTTGGAATTTGGTCCCATTCTTTCCCGTTATAGGTTTCACGCTTCTGAAGAGTTTGTGGTCGTCTTTAACATATTTTTTATTTAATGATTCACCAAATGTTCTCTATAGGTGAAAGATCTGGACTGCAGGCAGGCCAATTCAGCACCCGGACTCTTCTACTACGAAGCCATGCTGTTGTAATAGCTGCAGTATGTGGTTTTACATTGTCTTGCTTAAATACACAAGGCCTCCCTGAAATAAACATCGTCTGGAGGGGAGCATATGTTGCTCTAAAACCTTTATATAACTTTCAGCATTCATAGTGCCTTCCAAAACATGCAAGCTGCCCATACCGTATAAACGTATGCACCCCCATACCATCAGAGATGCTGGCTTTTGAACTAAGCACTGATAAAACACTGGAAGGTCTCCCTCCTCTTTTACCCGGAGGATACGGCGTCTCTTATTTCCAACAAGAATGTCAAATTTGGACTCGTCTGACCATAGAACACTTTTTCACTTTGAAACAGTCCATTTTAAATGAGTCTTGGCCCTCAGGACACGACTGCGCTTCTGGACCATGTTCACATATGGCTCCCTTTTTGCATGATAGAGCTTTAGTTGGCATCTGCAGATGGCACGGCGGATTGTGTTTACCGACAGTGTTTTCTGGAAGTATTCCTGGGCCCATTTAGTAATGTCAATGAAAGAATCATGCCGATGAGTGATGTAGTGTCGTCTGAGGGTCCGAAGACCACGGGCATCCAACAAAGGTCTTCGGCCTTGTCCCTTATGCACAGAGATTTCTCCAGTTTCTCTGAATCTTTTGATGATGTTATGCACTGTAGATGATGATATTTCCAAATCCTTTGCAATTTGATGTTGAGGAACATTGTTTTTAAAGTATTTCACAATCTTTTTATGAACTCTTTCACAGATTGGAGAGCCTCTGCCCATCTTTACTTCTGAGAGACTCTGCCTCTCTAAGACATCCCTTTTATAGCTAATCATGTGACAGACCTGATGTCAATTAACTTAATTAGTTGCTAGATGTTCTCCTAGCTGAATCTGTTCAAATTGTCATTTTTTTCAGCCCTTTGTTGCCCAGTGCCTACTTTTTTGAGACCTGTAGCAGTCATCAAATTTGAAATGAGCTCATTTAGTGGATACAAGTGTACAATTTTTCAGTTTAAACATTTGTTATGTTCTTTATGTTCTATTGTGAATAAAATATTGGCTCATGTGATTTGAAAGTCTTTTAATTTTCATTTTATTCAAAAAAAAAAAAAACGTCCCAACATTTCTGGAATTCGGGTTGCATCACAATCTTCTAATCGGCTGCATCATGAATAATAAAGTTTTGAGATTCAGCATTACTCAAATCATATGGAAATCAAGGGTAGCCGAAGCTCTGTTGTGTTTACTCTCAATTAAACGAATTCTGCTCCGAAACTTGTCAGACCTGCTGTGTTTGTCTTTGTGTAAATTTCTCCCATTCCTCCCTGAAACTCTGTGGTACAGATTGTTCTCTTCAGTGTAAAAGAGTGTCTGCTGATGCCGAGGAAGGCTTGTCGACCTTCAGCGGCACACAGTGTATTCAAGAACACAACTGCTGATTTATCAGAGCCGTACGTGCAGATTTTTCACTTTATGAGAACAATAACTCTTACATTTTCTCGTAAAATTGATGACAGACTTCTGCATTTTAACGGCGTGAAACACTCTTGAGTCGTCTGCAAAATGAACATGAAGAAATATCACAAATTGTTAAATATGAAAATATGGCCTTTATGTTCTTAATGACATTCACTCTGGATTTAAAGTAATTTGTTGTGAATTTGATTCATTGACACTTTCCAGAAAAGGGAACAAAACAGGGGTGACAAACTCTATTATTACTAAAAGTTGTGGTATACAGTTTTTTTTCTAGGCTTGATTGTGTTTATGGGGTGCAGTCTAACATGTGTTAATGCTTTGTTTAAAAAAAAAACAACATTATTTTTCACATAATTTACCTTTATTCTACACCGCTCTGTCCCTTCTCTTATGAACGCTCTGATGGTTTTATGAAGCCCCTCCCTCAGAAATACGCAATGGGCTCAGATTGGTCAGCTGGCACAGTTAAGCCGCTAGTGCGCTTCTAAACGACACACCCCTCACTTCAGCATGTGTATGAATACATGAATAAATTTGTATTTTAAACAATGGCGTCACCGCATCATCAGTTTTGCTTATCAATTTGAACCCGATTGAGACCCAGAGAATATTAGTGAAGAGGATCGCTCAGAACCTTACATGACAACCTTACACAGGCTCTTGTTTCAGAATGGTATGTTTTTTTTGGTTGTTGTTGTCTCATACTTTTAGATAAGCAAGTCTCAGCAAGAATTGCTCGCTACCACAGCAACCACATCCGCATCTATGTTTAATGCTTCTTATAACTATGTGAAAAATATCTGTCTGTCTATACCAGGGGTGGTGGACGTCGGTCCTGGAGAGCCGCAGCCCTGCAGAGTTTTGCTTTAACCCTAATCAAACACACCTGAACAAGCTAATCAAGGCCTGAAGGGTTATTAGGAAGCTACAGGCAGGTGAGTTTTTATTAGGGTTGGAGCTGAACTCTGCAGGATTGCGGCTCTCCTGGACCGGAGTTTACCGCCCCTGGTCTATACACATAAAGTGTGCACTTGGAACACAGTTCATTGATGGAGCTGATGATCTGAATGAGAGCGAGCGATGCAGAGCAGAGCGCTTGCAGAGCAGGGGAATGCAAGGAACATGATTAAGAATCGCTGCTTTAGAAAAATAGATTTTGAAACTTGTGCATCCATTAGAATAGTTAGAAGACAGAATCGCGATTCATATGTGAATATATGTTTCCGTGCATCCCTAGTTTTGATGGAATGGCAACAAGTCTTCCTCTTCTCTAAAGCAGCACACCATGGCCCGCCCCTTTGTTGCATGTTTCCGGGGGCGGGGTTTATCAGGGCTTGTGATGTCACAAACCCGGGAAGAAGCTTGTTGTAGTCCCTACCAGCCATAACTGTAGGCATTAAACTGCCATAATTTTAAAAGATGATATCTCCGTTTGCATTGAACTATCAGTGTCGTAACTTTGCAGATATTGTTTATGCTAAAACAGCAACATTACACACGAACCAAAGTAAAATCACAATCAACCACCCCTTTAAAAAAATGTATGTTGACCATCAACATCAAAAAGACAAACTGGATATTATATGAGCTACTATGTTTTCTATTCAATTTGTCAATGCTTTGCTGTTCTTACAGCCTTTTGTTAGCAACAATTGTGAAATATTGTCTAAAACACTGGCAGTATAAAATAAAATAAAATGTAAAAATAATTTAATTTCAACAAACAAACAAACATACATTTCTGTAAATTAAAGAAAAATACTTGTTAGGTCATTGTGTCTTACCATAACTTGGATAATAGAAATGGTTGACCATGATGAATACAGTCAATACCCCCCTCTTTTTTGTTTTTATTGAGAAAATGAAATGAGAATAGATTCCGATAAAAGAAATAAGGGCACACCAGTTTGGTTCACCTTCATGGAAACAATTTCATCCTCACAGTGGAAGAATGAAACATCTGATTCATGTCTCAGTGCATTCATGTGCCCGATCTAAAACAACTCCATGGCCGCTGTCCAGTGCTTACTTTAAGGGACAGACTGTATAATATGAGTAAAGCATAACTGGAGTGGTTTGCTGTAAATAACGCTGTGTTTTGATGTCTAGTGTAAGGATGGCAGTGATAGTGCTTGTCCTGTGTTAACCTGCAGTGGCACAGGCTTCATCATACGAGCCACCAATCATCCCGCTGAAGCACAGGTTTCCCTGCGGCCGCATGAATAATGCTGTGTGTGTTTAACTGGAGAAATAGAAAGCAGCCGTGTAATCTAAATACATAAGGTAATATAAATACTGTGTGTGTGTGTGTGTGACATTGAGCTGGAGCTCTGGCTCTCACGGCTGGCATCGACACTGTTTAAAAAGTTCCCGGAAAGTTTACAGTGGCTGTACTTCTGCCGGGCTTTGTGTGACAAGCTTTAACGCAGCAAACCCATCTGCAGAAAAACACTAGGGACCTCCCTGGAATCCTGCTCTTCAGTTTCCATTCATGCGATTCCATGCTTTTCTGAGCTTTCTATTGGTGTCGAGTGTCTCAACTCACTTCAGTCCAAAATAAAAGAGAGCATCGCTTTCTTACACTTAGGCTTAATGAACTCACACTTCCATTTCATCAGGAAAATAACCAATGGACTTCTTGCACAAAGTCAGTGGGGTCCAATGTAGTTTTGACTGTGGGACTTTAAAAATCTTCATGTCGTTGTGGTTTGAACAACTTGAGGGCAAGCAAACACTGACAGAGTTTATTTCTTAAAATAAAAAAAAACTTGTCTTTATGATGTTTTATCACACCATAATAACATTCTACACATTTAAACAGATTTTTTTCTACAAACTATTCTTATTTTCAACCATCTGACTCCATTCTTCTTGGATAATATATTTATATATTAGACTTCTTAGATAGTAGACTTATTTTGATATGTATAGTATATATATATATATATATATATATTTTTTATTTTTACGCCAAATTATGGAAGGAAAATTCAATTTAAGTTCAATTCAAGATTATTTGTATAGTGCTTTTTTCGATACAATCACTGCAAAGCAGCTTTACAGGAAATTAAGTTTCTACAATATATTTCTATATTGTGGAAAATTAATATATTTAACTTTTGGGTAAAATGGGTTGTGAACAGCATCTCACATTGATTCATCTATGCTACTCAAACTCAAACCCTTAAAGGGGTCATGAACTGCCTTTTTTGTACTGTTCTCTTAGGTCCACTTATAATTTTATCAAGATTTTTACATCAAAAAACATAATTTAGAAGTAATAGGCTATTTTCTGTCCAGTCTTAAACCCCCTCATCAGATTGCCCACTGCTATGATTGGCTAGCAGTTGTGTATGTTTGACAGCCTATCCTTCCTAGACTGAAGCTGTGATTTCGGTTAAAATATGCATAAATACTGACTACATATCAAACATTCTGGAAAAACAGACAAAACAATAGTGATCATGTAATGAGAACAGTTAATCACACTTATATTCAGCGTCTTTCAGTTTAAAAAAAAAATCCTGCATTGAATTGTGCCTTGTTTGTAAATTAATCCACTGTAAAATGAGGTGAACACTGGCACAAGTTTTTACTGACGCGGTCTGGCAATTAATTACAAAATAAAGTTCATCAAATAAAGTTTATCGTTTGGTTTCATGCGTAGACCTGCGTTTGCCGCTCTCGTCATTTCCCACTGTGTGCATGAATCAGTGGGCGGGACTAAACAGGCAGTGATGTGGAAGCAGGCGTCGATCTCCTTCTGCACAGGCGGTGTTTAGCCGCTCTGTTACATCATAAAGTGGCACGTTTAGGCAGTCTGCCTTCAATATAAGCTGTTTTTAGACTCACAACAAAGTTTTGAGTTCTGAAACTTACAGAATGTTTTTATAGCACAGTGACCTCTTACATGTCAAAGCTGAAGGGAATTTTGTTTTCTCAGCTTATGACCCATTTAAAGTGACAGTTCACATAAACTTGATAATTCTGTCATCATTTGATCATTCACCATCACGTCATTCCAAACAAAAGAAGAGCTTTTTGTCCATATAATGAAGGCAATGGAGTCTAATGTTGTTTTGATCTTGTTGGTTTTCTAAAACCTGACAGAATTTAATGTTGAACACCCATTAATTTCTGCATTAATTTTTAATGGACATATGAAAAGTGAAGCTTATGAAATCAGCAACTGAACCCAAAGGAGAGTACACTGTGATATTTTAACAGACAGAGTGCATGTTTTTTATCTTGGAAATCTCACATTCATGTGTTTCTGAGCTTCCTATTGGAGTGTCTCAATGCATTTTGATCAGTCTCAGCTCAGTGATTTCATTCCTTTTGGTACTGGCCAATAAAAGAGTGAATCGCTTTCTTACACTAAAACAAATGTGTGAGTTTAATGAACTCTTGTTTTCATTTCAATAGGAAAGCATCCAGTTATTTATCATGATCAGCATTGGGATGTTCTTAGTTGGCATTTCAGACCAGAATCCGTGAGAATTGTGGAGTGGAAACAGAGTTTTGTGACTTTTCTCTGGAAAAGTAAAACCCATAGTCAGTGCCAAGTGTCACAAGTTTCATTAGTTACTGAACTACAGTGGGCCCACGTCCTCTTGGATATGATTTAATGACTACAGCTGTGTGATTAATAGAATTTTAGTTTCGTTTTTAATTTTGGCTTTCAATGATTATGAAAACACGATGCTGTATTCCGCTCCTTTCCTTTAAAGCAGCTGTTACTGTTCATATATGGCATCCAAATCAGTCAAATAATGTAATGTTACATGCAGTCTCCTGCCTGGCGTGCTCAACACACACACACAGCACGCACGCACACACACACACGCACACATACGCAATGGTTTTTATAAGTACACGCACGCACGCACGCACACACACACACACACACACACACACACTTAAAAGCTGCTCACAGGACGCTGTGCATTTCTACTGTGTTCGCGATCCAAGACGGAAGAAAACTCATGTATGATTTATAAGATACTTTGGGCTCCAAACACTGAAACGTCCATAACATCACCTTCTCCTTACACACACATACACACACACACACACACTCACACACACACACACACACACACACACACACACACACACACACACACACACACACACACACACACACACACACACACACACACACACACACACACACACACACACACACACACACACACACACACACACACACACACACACACACACACACACACACACACACACACACACACACACAAAGAGTTAAAAGCTGCTCAGGAGACGCTGTGTTCTGTGTGTTCTGTGTTCGCGATCCAAGACGGAAGAAAACATGGATGAGTATAAGCTATACGTTGGGCTCCAAACACTTAAACGTCCAAACACACACACACACACACACACACACACACACACACACACACACACACACACACACACACACACACACACACACACACACACACACACACACACACACACACACACACACACACACACACACACACACACACACACACACACACACACACACACACACACACACACACACACACACAAAATACTAAACAAAGGTCAAGATGTCCTCCTTTGTGAGTTTTCACTTAACACAGCGATATGTCAGTTATGTCTAAAGTGAAATTAAACCGTTGGGAAAGTAATCGAATGCTTGTCGGTGTACTGTATTAGATCTGTGCATTCAGTCTTAAAGTGGCAGCAGCCTAATAAACCTGAAGCTGTCTCTGTCATTTAATGTTAATCAAACAATAGAAGAAAACAAGAGAATCATTCACTGCTCTTCACTGAATAACTTTATAAGACCTGATGTATATTGAATTACTATGACCATTCAGTGTTTTACTATTTCACTCTCTGTATAGTAGTCTATTATTTTAGTATGCTAAATTGTTAGTTTCATCTTGTATCCTTTTGTATTTGTCCTATTTTTTGTTGATGTAATTTTCTTCTTTTTTATTGTATTACTGACTGTTTCAGCTCACTGTTGTTTGTTGACAGTGAAACTTCTCTGAAAGAACAGATGAAGGGGCCCAGGGTCATTTCAGGGTTTTTATGAATGCACTGACAGGGGCCCCTGACAAAGTCTTGTTTAGGGCCCCTAGAAGTGCCATAGTGGATATGGAGTAAAATCAGTTGGCTCTCAAGAGTCTCATATTAATCACAGACTAAACACCTGCCTACTGAATCTCAGACAGAATGATTCAAAACGACATAAGATACGCACTGACCACTACTAATGCTATAATTGATAGGACTGTTTGACTTCAGTTATCCTATTAACTGAGAACAAGAAGATGGTGGAAAGTAGGAAAGTGCTTGCTTGAGGCTGTTTAACAGTCATTAAGAAAACATATTTGAGCACGGCTGACCAATCAGGGTCAAGTATCACAATAATCACACTTCACTGGAAATTCACTGCAGCCCACTGCTGCTCAAATTGAGACAAAAAATGACTTAATGCATGAGAAAAAATGGTTGAAATTTCAAAACTGTTGTGTTTGTACTGACTCTGTGTATTTATTTTTTGAGTCATGCACTTAACATAAACCAGCATATACAAATAAAGTCATGTGACATTTATAGAAGTCTTCTTAAGAAAGAGCTAAAGGTCTCTGAAACACTTCCAGACATGCATTCATATTCACACTCAAACCGGCCGGCTCCGGGATCAACTGAGAATTACTGAGAGCTTAAAATGGACAGTTAGGGTTAACACACGAATGCACGTGACTTAGATATGTTTAGTTTTAACACATTTATTTAGTTTGATGTCAAAACTCCTTCATTCTGTTCTGTATGATTTGATGGAAACACACACAGCATCCAAACCTAATAATTACACAAAGGTCACTTTTTCCGATCAAAAATATGATCGGAAAAATATTCCTTGTGATTAAATATTTGAAGTGACTGATAGGCCTTTTTCAAACCCACATCAAATCAAGCAGCAAGGAAATAAACAGCATGTTTTATTTTAAGCGTTCTTGTGCCTCGTGTTGTTTTAGTGGCAGATATTACACTGAATCTCGGTGATATCATTGGATGGTCGAGTCACGGCCGGTGAGTGAGGTAAACACCTCCCGTCATCTGTTTAAAGAGTGAAGTAATGCGCTCTCCATTAGTAAACAGAGAGAGCGGTCAGGAAACAGCGACGGCTCATAGTTATTATGAGTGGCATTGAGCACATTCTCTGCCTGCTGTCTTCTAGAACAAACCCAAAAATCAACTCACATCTGATCAGAAGAGGCGGAGCAAAAACCACCAACATCACGAGTAAAAACATCACTCATGCCATCCTATAGGCAGCTATCAATACTGATAGATTTTAGTCAAGTCACATTTATTCCTATAGCACTTCATGCAATCCAGATTGTTTCAAAGCAGCTTCACAGAAATGATCAGGAAAATAACAGAATTAATGATGGAAACTTCATCAAATATGAGACAAATATTTTTCTCTACAAAGACAGCTGTGTCATTAATAGCGTCATTTCACAAACTCAAAATGTGTTTTGCTAATTCCTGTTCTTATTTTGAACCATTTACCAATTTAAGATAAAATCAGGGGTGGACTTAACCAATAAGAGAGGTAAGCGGCCGCTTAGGGCTCCGGGGACCAGGGAGCCCCATCTGATATTGGCGAACATGTTTGGCAAATGCTCCACTGTGTATTTGTGTTATGGAGAGCATCACTTGCTGAGTTCTGCAAGCTCACGAATCCTCTCATTATAACAACATGTAGATACGATGTAAATAAGAGATTCATTGTGCAGAGAGCTTATTAACGGAACGTCATGAGATCTCAATGAATCGAAGTGAGTGACAGCTTTTAGTATTAGACGGAAGGGTATTTGCTCGCATTCTAAGCTGTATAATACTGTCTGACTGTCTCAGAACGGATTTATTAACCTCAGAGAAGAAAGCATCATGTTTTGTTTCTTGATTTTATTTGTCTTGGGTCCGGTTTCACAGACGAGGCTTAGCTTAAACCAGGACAAGGCCTTAGTTAAATTAAGGTATTTAAGCAGCTTTTATAAAAATGCCTTAGAAGAAAACGTTACAGGTGTGCATATTGAGTCAGAACAATGGCACGGACATATTTTAAGATATGTCAGAGCAAGATATTTTCAGTTGAGACCGCTCAAACATGCATTTTAGTCTGGGACTAGCCTTAAGCCTTGTCTGTGAAACCGGAGGTTGATGTTTCAGACTCGCTTGTGTGCTTTTCCTATGCGCGCCGGTGCGAACTGCCGCACACTCGTATAAATGCATGAATGCAATGACTAGAGATCTTTACTTAATAATGCAGGTAGATTACATTTTCGATTTGTTTCTCCGCAAACCCAGTATGCCTTCAGAGAACTTGAAATACAGAACGCATTAATTGCATGAGATAATTATGACATTTGAATCATTAAAAAAAAAAAAGATTTAAGAAGTTTACAATTCATTAAATGGACAAGTGCAAGCATTTGTTTTATAATGTCCTCTTTTGTGATCCGAAGAAAAAAAGGTAGTAATATGGCTTTAGTACAGCATCAGGTTGACTAATTGTTGACTTAGGTTTGAAAGGGGTAAATAAACTAGTTATAGCTAGGCGTAAAAGAGCACTGTTATAATGTTGGGGCCCCATACCCGAAAAGTTTCCGCTCCTGGCTAAAATAGTTTGTCTTTGTGATGATTCATAAAGTTTCTCCAAGGGGTCTAGTCATGTCAAGTCAAGTCACTGTTATTTATCTAATGCTTTTTACAATGCAGATTGTGTCAAAGCAGCTTTACAGTATTAAACAGGGAAATAGTGTGTAGAAATAGTGTTCAAACTATGTATTAAAAACAAGAAACTCCAAGAATAAAAATATTAAAAATACTCTGCCACTGATGGATAAAATCCTGTTTCACTTGTAAATACATCAGATTACAAAAGCAAAATGGGTTGCAAATGGCATTTGATGTTAAAATGCATCTATCTGCAAACTCAAACCTTTAAAGGGGCAGTTCATTCAAAAACGATCATTCTGTCATCATTTACTAACCATCATATCATCCCAAACATGCATGACTTTCTTCCGTGGAACATAAAATAAGTGTTTTTGTCCATATAATGAAATTCAATGGGGCCCTTTTTTCTGTCATTGTAGTTTGAACAACACTAGAGTGAGTAAATAATGACAGAATTTCAGTTTTTGGTGAACTAGCCCTTTAACTTAGAAGATGTCTAAATTAGTTTTAATTAACGGACAACTAATGTCTTCTAATGAATCCTTCTAAGGACAGGGGACGTGTTTCCTTTCAACATGCCTGCATTCCTTTGTAATGGAAATACGAAACGTGAAGCTTTCGAAATCAGTAATTGAACCCAAATGAGAGAACACTGTGATATTTAAACAGATAAAGTGCATGTTTTAGTCTTGGAAATCTCACACTGATTTATTTCACGGCCAGAGTGATTACCTGATGAAACGAAAGCCGAAGAATGAGCGACTGCCTGCGAGGAGTACAAATGGAAAGTGAGCGGCGACACTCTGATGCACACCAGTGGAATCCGACAAACAAACAGTGAAGTGACACATTACAGGAGAGCCACGCTCTGACGAGGACCATAAGTGGAAAGACCTGCTGAAATTCATTTATGAATATCGCTGGAGTCAGTGCAAAGAAAAGAACAAAAGCCCTCTGCACCTTTGAAGAGTTGCCATTTTTTCCACCCTGGTGTTTGGAGAACGTTTGTTTGAACGTTCATTTCAAACAGGCTTTCCTTCACGTGTAAGATGCAGACTTGAGCTGCCGACTCGGCCTTCGTCACCTCCACCTCCCACGACATCCATAGATCACTCCATATCTACAGAACAATCCACATCCTCCAGCATGAGCACATGCAGTAAATCAATCACAGGAACAACGGCTGTATGTGTGTGAGCTGTAAATCAGGGTTCAGTTCTGGTGAATTGAGTACATTTGCACTAAAATATGTGTAGTCTCTAACTGTTCATTCATTTTGATGGCTTAAAGGGATGGCTCACTCAAAAATGATCATTTTGTCATCTTGTACTCATCATCATCATCTCTGTACTCATCATTGTTCAAACTTATTTTCCTCTGGAAGACGTTTATCAGAGTGTCTGAGCTGCTCGTTTCCATATCATGGAAGTGAATGGGGACCAGAGGCTGTCAAACTCCAAAAAGGGTCATGTGATTTCTTCATATTCACATAGAAATCACTCTTGCCAGAAACTTATTTTGGTTTCTTAGATGTCTAACTTCCGATCAATGATTCCCTGCTGACAATCTGAAAAAAAGCTTGTTTCTGTTTGACTGAAAAATAGTAAAAGATAGAATATTATTCTAACATTGCAATTTAGCAATGTTTGAATGCATTACAGTGACACTTCACTCTGTCATCATTTCTTCTCATCATGTTCTTCCAAACCTGTATGACTTTCTTGTTTTCTGTGGAACATAATAGATGCTTATCAGAATGTCTGAGCTGCTCTTTTTTATATAATGAAAGTGAATGGGAACCAGGTGCTGTCAAAAAAACTTTTTCAGACATGACTTCTTGACAAAATATGAAATATATATATATAAAATATAAAAGTATTGAATACAAGGGTGCCGTTAATTGTGGCCAATGTGTCTTTGAGATAAAAAATATATTTCATAATGATACCCCCCTCCCAAATTTTTAAATTCTTATTACCCAATGAAAGGTTAGAGATTTTTGTGCATTCCAATTAATCTCAATAATCAAACTGCAGTTGGGTTATTTTGACTAGGTAAAAGAAACAAACAGCTAACTAACAATAAAAACATGATAACATAATAAAAACATGATTTTTTTAACATTTAAAAAATTGAGTTTTTGCAAATAAAGTCTAAATAAATAAATAAATTATCATATAAATACATAAATTATAATATGTATTATAATGTGATTTGGTCACATTGTTTATGAGAGTTGGGGTTACAGTATTGTTCTAAGAGTACAATTTTAACTTGTAATGCATTAAAGGCATAATTACCTCAAATATGATCCTTCAGTCATTTACTCATTTACTTCCGTCATGTCGTTCCAAACACACAAAAGAAGATATTTTGAAGAATGTTTGGATTGTTTTTGTCCATACGATGAAAGTCAGTCGGGTTCAGAACAACATCAGATCCCAATGAGTTTCATGGTATTGACAAATATAATTTTTTTTCAAAATATGTCCCACAGAAAAAGAAAGTTACACAGGTTTTTAACAACATGAAGGCTGTTCACATTTAGACCATTTTAATTTTTTTTATGCTGAACTGTTTTTTAATGCAAATTTTTTAAATGTTCTGGCCATTTACTCACATTTGGTGTTAATTTTGGCCTGTTCTTCAAAGTGTTGTTTCATCATTGGTCTGATTGCAGAAGAGTAAATGATGTTTAGATTACAGCGATAGCCTTCGCAGGAACATGAACCCATGACGCAAGGATCATTTGATTCTCCTGTCTGAAATGTATTATTATAATAGAAAAATAGCTCTAATTTCTAAGGAACAAATTCCAAATGTAAGTTTAGAAGAGGCCTAAATAGCAAAGTACTAATATGGAGTCTTGTTTGTCTAATTGGCAAGCGGCTGTGATTAGTAAACAGTAAAAAATGCTGTATTCCAGAAGAAATGGCAGAGCGAAGGTCACCAGCATTATATTTTGTTAAACAGCGCAATGTTCTAGCGCCTCGCCAGAGAAGCTGTAAACCAAGATTATTCTGCAGTTTGATAACACACAGGCCATTTCCACTCCAACACAGCGAATATAGCACTGCCTTATAAGCGTATGGCCTTATATATTCACCTCACGTGTGCTTCTTCTCACTTCAACAGTCAGATGAAGAACTCAGTGTGCAGATTTCTGTGGACAATGCACACAAACACACACACATGCCATCTCTCTGCATACACACATACTCACGATTAAGAGCCGTGGTCACACGTACGACAGTGTGTCTGCGTGTGGAAACCGAAGAGCACGGTGACGCGTGTACAGCCAGCTTATCTGCTCTTCACTTTCTTTAATTTATCCTCAACCTCCAACACAAGCAGAACTCCAGCCAGTGGAATCCGGTGTCAGCTAAATCACACGAGGAAACAGCAAAGCAGAAGCTGTAAGAGCCCAGAGATCATCCACACTTACACCAGAGAGAAAGCGGCGAAGATCAACCAAACATCAGCATTTGACATTACAGGAGCATTTGAACTGAACGGAGCTGAATAACGACACTTAACTTTGCAAAGTTAACACATTGCATGCTGCATTTTTTAATCATTGGACATGTACATGATGGACAAGTGCTCATGGGAATTAATGTGCATTGTCCCTTTCGAAATAAAGAATAAACAAAAAAATGAGGAGGCTAAAAATAAAGTACATATGTTACTGTAGATACACTATTATCTCACTTAAAATTAACTTAGCATGACAATTTTAAAAAAGCACATTAAAAGTAAAAAAAAAAACAAAGAAAACATTACTGACTATTATAATGACAAATTATTGATTAATAAGACTTATTTTCGCAAGATGTCTTGCACAATTCTATGTTAGGAGCTTAAAACACTTTTGCCACAGTGCATGATTTGTAAATAACACAGTTTGATGTTTGTGTCTCATAACCAGCTCCATATGTTTGGCTTTTCAGATGCTGTAAACTTGCTCAGTAGCGCACCCGGTACAGCATTGTACTTGTGATGTGAAGCGCTCGGGTATGAGTCGGTTAAACACTAGTCATGATAAAAGAGCTCAAAGACTTGTAGAAGCAAGATAAAATGGCATGATTGCTTCAGCAAATGTGTTTTTATCTAATGCTTACTTTTGTTAACACTATCAGTTAAGTTTAGGGTCGGATTTAGTACTGGTATGAGATAAAGCATCAACCTTTCAATGCCTTTCATTCGGCAGCCATATTACCCTGCAGCCCAAGACCAGTTGCCCACTGAAGCTAAGCAGGGTTGAGACTGGTTAGTACCTGGATGGAAGACCTCCTGGGAAAACTAGGTTGCTGCTGGAAGAGGTGTTAGTGAGGCCAGCAGGGGGTGCTCACCCTGTGGTCTGTGTGGGTCCTAATACCCCAGTGTAGTGATGGGGACACTATACTGTCAAAAAGCACCGTCTTTCGGATGAGACGTTAAACCGATGTCCTGACTCTTTGTGGTCATTAAAAATCCCATGGCACTTCTCGTAAAGAGTAGGGGTGTAACCCTGGTGTTCTGGCCAAATTCCCTCCACTGGCCCTTGTCAATCATGGCCTCCTAATAATCCCCATCCACTTGATTGGCTCTATGACTCTCTCTCCTCTCCACCTGTAGCTGGTGTGTGGTGAGCGCATTCTCTACCTGTAGCTGGTGATTCTCCTCTCTCACCTGTAGCTGGTGTGTGGTGAGCTGATTGGCTCTATGACTCTCTCTCCTCTCCACCTGTAGCTGGTGTGTGGTGAGCGCATACACTTGATTGGCTCTATGACTCTCTCTCCTCTCCACCTGTAGCTGGTGTGTGGTGAGCGCATACACTTGATTGGCTCTATGACTCTCTCTCTCTCTCCACCTGTAGCTGGCTGTGTGGTGAGCGCATACACTTGATTGTCTCTATGACTCTCTCTCCTCTCCACCTGTAGCTGGTGTGTGTGTGAGCGCATACACTTGATTGGCTCTCTCGTTCTGTAGCTGGTGGTGTGTTGAGCGCAGGATGACCGTGGTGTCGCACTGGCAGCCGTCGCATCATCTAAGTGGATGCTGCACACTGGTGGTGGTTGAGGAGAGACCCCCCCCCCACATGATTGTAAAGCGCTTTGGGTGTACAACAATACAATAAAGCACTATAGAAATGCATCCATCCATTTGATTTCCAAAACTGCTGCAATATGTGCTTGAACCAACATAATAAAATGTTGCCACAGTCACATTTCAAACTGCTTTGTAGAAAACTCACCACACTTTTTAGCCCTACTCCTCTACTTTCAGTTTAAAACTGCTGTGAAACACACAAAAAGCAACAGAGTATTATTTTTGCTCAAATGTTGGCACAGGCACATATTTTTGTCCTTACAATAAAAGTAAAAGAAAAAAAAAACTTTCACCATATGGCAAAAAAAAAAAACTGAGATAAGTGTTCATTCCTGTACTTTTGTTTCTTATATTGGTAAAATACTGGTCACTCTGCTCTTTAGATATCAAGCACACATCACTCTAAAAAGTGCTGGGTAAAATATGGTGAAACCCAGCGATTGGGTTATTTTCAACCAACAGTTGGGTTAAATGTTTAACCCAAACTTCTGGGCAGTAACCCAACCGCTGGGTCAAAACAACCCAATCGCTGGGTTTGTCCATATTTTACCCAGCATTTTTTAGAGTGTATGAAGTTCTGCCACAGAAGCCACAGCTGTAATGAAATGCCTTCTGACTTTTCCTCTCTAAATGCTGCGATTGTCAAATAAAACATCTGTGTTCCGCACTCCAGCGTTTCATAAAAAAGCTTTTAATCAGGAAAACGCATGACAACTATATGTGGCCTAGCATGTCATGCAGTACCAGGACAATCTCGGTCTGTTTTCTAGTGTTCATTCTCACAGACACGAGTGAGCGCTCTGAACACTGACTCACTGAACAGAAATAGCTCTGAGTTTCAGAGAAACGCTTTGACTCTCTTGTTGATGATCAACTTCTGACCCGGGATATTAGTTTCACCTGAACTCTACAAACGGAGAAACGGATCAGGGCTAAACCCAGAGCAGCGAGTCTTTGTTTAACATAAGCACACGTGTGACAGAGCTGTGAAGGAGTCGAACACACCTGCCACGACTCTAATGAACACAACACATTTAGACGTGATGTGACGGAAAACATTAGTTTGGGATGAAAAATAAATGCATTGTTTTAACACCCAATAAAACTCCATCCTAACACAAAGCAGTCAGACGCAGTACAAAAGAGAGGCTGCTTTTGTGTGGCCAGGAGGAGGTTTATACAGGGCACATAGTTTAAACAAACGTAAGACTCTCGGGATCATTATTTCTGCTTGGCTTGCTCCTGAAGGACTTGTAAAAGAGGATGTGGCGCTTTTACAGTATTTCTTTAGCATGAGTTAAAAGGCCAACTGGAGACGCTGATTTATTTCATTATTCCACATTCAACAAACAAAAGAGGTGACAGAAGAGCTCGACGGCTCCAATCAAAGCTTGTTTTCATTACAACTATCATTTTCATACACTGTAACATGTTAAGACTTTAAAAGCCGTTTCACTTGGTAAATTAGTCACTCAAATGTTTTTCAGCTTATAATGAATGATGATCGAGCTTTGGAAAATGTTTGTGGCACATCATTTACAGAGATTCTGAGGCCACTGTTAATATTTTAAGATATACACTGAAAAAAATGGTGTACAAACAATTTTCACTCAGAAATTTCTAGTAAATTTCACAAATAATTACAAAGAAACTAGTGACCTTGAATTAGACCGAAAGTCTTCAATGATGTTTGTATTTTTTTCACAATGTGCTGTATTGTAATGTATGCCTATAGTTATTTCACAAAAATCTAGACGGCGCAGACTGACGGGTATTAACGTAACTGATGATATTCACAGCGTTAAATGACTTGACACAAGATGATTGGTTCATGTTGTATATGCAGCCAATGAGCTTGCTGTTTACATTAAAAGTTAGCATCCACTTGAGCATTTTTCAGCATGCTTTCAGAGTTCCTCTGAAACACTCCACCTTCCCCAGCTCCACCTATATAGATCTGCTACGGATTGTTTGATATGCTATTTGCGCAGCAGCAGTGTGTCTCACAGCACTGTATCGCCAAATGCATTGGCAGTAGCAAGATCCTGTACTTGCTTGCAGCAGCAGCAATAATCTACAACTACAGCAATAACCAACAGCAGCAGCAGCGTAGCAGATCCATTCTGCCAAGACCAAATACATATTCATATCCATTACCATGGAAAAATCTTCCAAGGGTTGTCATGATAGAAATAAACAAATACACTTTATATAAATATTATTATTATTAATTATAATTTTTCCTTGCGGATTGCAAAAGCCGATTCCAAATCATAGATTCTCATTCTGTTGGATCTATCTGCTGCTTTTGACACTGTTAACCATCAGATCCTCCCGTCCACCCTCTCATCACTGGGCATCATCCTATCTCAATCCTATCTCAATGGTAGGTCTTTCCACTTCGCTGGTTTGAGGGGATCCTATCTCAAAACACATCAATTGGTAGGTCTTTCAGGGATCAGGCCTGGGGACCCCTCCTCTTCTCCAGGGTATCCACAAGCATCATGCACATGCTGGATGATCACCTGGTATGGATTAAAGAAAAACAAAGGGACCCCTCAAAGAATCTTGGGTCCCATGGATGCTCTACAGCATATGGCTTTCCCACTCTCGCTTGAAGATTTTACCATTATCGCAACAATAACTCCCCTAAAGCTAAACAATTGTCAGAAATCTTGGGTACTATTTTTGACATCGCTGCTCGATCTCTGGTTTGCAAGCTTTCTTACACAGCCTGATGTTTTGTGCCGTTGTCCCTCTACCATCCGATCCAGGCCCCAACAACTGGTAGCAATGCAGCTCTTGCCTTTTGAGACAGAATGGCAGCACGATGGAGCGAACACTAAGAAAGATAGACAATTACACCTCTCTGTATCCCCCTACTCCTTCGCACTCTGGCAACCATTATTCGTTTTCCTGAAGCATAGGTTGGATTGCTCTTATTTTTGTGGAACTTCTCTCCTTTTTTGATGCTGCATTTGAACAACTGTACAACATGGCTCAGTACTTTGTTGAATTTTGGCCTATCCTTCCGAAGAAATGTGCTTCTTGCTGTATCGACTTGTGATAAACCTCGGGTGCAGCTCGCAGAGGAGAGTGTCACACCACCCGAGTCACTCACCAGAACGCAACTTCACAAGCTTCCACTGTTCCTGCTGGTGGAATGAACTTCCCACCCCCATGACCGGAACGCTCCCTGAATTCAAAGACCATGAACAAAGACTGCTCGATCTTGCAGGTTTGCACTT